>OZ035984.1:29121167-29625100 GCA_964035005.1 Erebia palarica | reverse complement strand
AGCTTGTTATTTTAAATTGGGCGACGCATTATAACGTTGTTGTTATTATGGGGGTATGTAAAAGGTTTTTTTGCCCCTGCCACAGTTTGTAACGTATTCAACTTTTTCACACAGCATAGCAATAACATGTGAGTAAGCCATAGAATTTGTAATTTTATAAGCCCTCAACATTTAATAATGTGCTATTTAACAGTTATAACCGTCATGAACAATTGGAGTAATAGCCAAGTGCGATGTACTTACTCATAGTGACAATTTTATTGTTAGATGACATGTTCGAAGCGATAATGTTATGCTTCCTTGTATGCCTCTATATTGTAATGCCTCTGGCTTCTACCTTCACATCCACTTTTAACACAGGTACCTTTAAATCAATAGTAGATAAGCTGGCGTCTTAGCAAGCACACTCTAACTTATTAGACTGCATTAGCACCAGCAAATTTGAATGTAGCCAAGCACTAAAATCTATAAATGTGAATGAGACTCTACCAGAAATTATAGATGAAAAGCTATGAAGAAAATTATGCTGCTACGAGTATATGATAGCCGCGTCTTCGTTTGCGTAGATTTAGGTTTCAAAAATCTCCGACGATTTGTGTGATTTTAAAGGAGAAATAATAGTCTGCATCACTCTCCAAGTCCATAAGACCATAACTGCACCCATGCACCATCCGTTGCGCTGAGGTGTGATATAAGGATAAAGCAATAAGAAAACATAGTTTCCCATTTTGTAATATCAAGTTTGGAAGTACGGATTATGGAAAGCTTCATCAAAGGATTCACAAATATAAGGCGTGAAGGCGTTCGCTTCAAATTTGACTAACTGTAGTCAAACTTGTGATCCAAAGTTTGAAAGTTAGTGAGCAGGTGCCGCTCTGAATACGTCTTGATATTGAAGAGGAGCGAGCAATAGAAAAGCGATAGGAAACTTATGAAGTAATGATATTAAATATGTAAGATATTTTAGAAATCCATACTAATATTATAAATTGGAAAGTGTGTCTGTCTGTCTATGTTTTTGTCTCCTACGCTTTAACGTCTCCTCTTTTCAACCAAGTTTGATACAATTTGGCATAGGGGTAGGTCGCATTCCGGGGAAGAGCATAGGCTACTTTTTATCCCGGCAAGATAAGGAGTTACCCTGAAAATCAGAAAACTTAATCCACGCGGACGAAGGCGTGGGCATCATTTAGTTGTTAATAAGTATGAGAAATAACATAATGCTACAAAATGACTTTTCCTTACCTCATCTTCATCCATCAACTAGGTAGTAAGGACAAGGACTTATAAGATTAGTAACGAATAGAGTAAGAAAATTTTACTGTAGGTTTCTTTTATGAAGCAGAAATAAGCTACAGTGTGGGAAGTGCTTTGAGCGTAATTTCCGAAAAGCACATTTAAAGTGGATAGCGATTAATAAGCGGCTTTCAGGTGCAAAGTCTCTGTCTGCGTCGTATTCCTCATTACTGAGGGTCGTGACCCCTTTCCATTAATCAAATAATGATAGGAGTTTTCTTGGGACACTAATGCGGTGGGTTCCCACATCGTTCCGCATACGTGCAAAGTATCCTAATATTAATTTGATTAAAATATGCTTACCCACCTGACATTATATTATGGTTCTTAAAATTGGCAACACCTTACCTAGTTAGTACCTAGTTTGGCACCCAGTGTTCTAGTTTCACAGTGTTAAAATGCTACACGCTTCTCCGAAGCGCCCTGAACGAGGTAACGAATCGCATTACCTACGTGCTCTCCCCATTTTCATCTATCAAACTTGGCATTGATTGTTTTCGTAAGACAAAGAAGGTATATTCGATGGAGATTCAATAGAATAGTGAATGCTGGAGACTAAAATTAACGATTTTTCTTAAAGTTTATTTTTATTCTGTTTTGGTTTAATTAGCACTATTTCAGTGTGATTAATATATCGATGCCATATTACAGCTTTCTAGTACTAAGAGTCGTAGTTTCTAGTACTAGTAAGTCGCTGGATCCAGGCAGCGCAAGACCGTGGCTTGTGGAGGACCCTACAGGAGACCTATGTCCAGCAGTGGACGTCGATCGGTTGACGACGACGAATACTAACAGCCTCTGAGCTAAACCGCAGACGGACAGACAAACATAGCGCAAATAAAGTTAAGGGTTCCTTGTTGACTACGGGACCCTAAAACAGACGAATTAAATAGAGCAAAGGTAATGTCAGCAGCTAGCTCAATGCGTAAATTATTAATTTAATCTTACGAATCATTAAACAACATGCCGTAGGCAGGTTTGAATTCAAATTTTGTAAAGCAACGGATGTCTGGAGGACAAAACAAAATTTGTTATTGGCAAAGCTTCCGTTTTGCTACGAAGAAGATATTTCGATTCAATTAATGGTGCTAATATTTTACTGCCAATTATCGTTAACGATTAATCTTACGACATCTCTACCGTTCGTCGAGACTCAAAGCTTTGAAATCCTAATGATTATCTGCTTTATAAATTGACTTTGAAGATTGGTATTTTTAGGCAAGTACATCTTCTATTTTCACTTTTGTAATAATAACTGAACTATAGGTAACTTTGTTGAACTTTGCCTAAAAGAATTTGTTGGAAACATCATTCAGGCATTACCTAATTGGCCATACCGAGAAATCGAGAAAATGTTGAAGTTTCCAGATTTTTATCTATCAGAAAAATAAAAGTAGGTACCTATAAGTTAATATATTTTTTTTACAAGGTACGGCATCATATAGTTTTAGCAAATTAATCTTTAAGAAACTTCTACCTATATCGTCAGCAGTTAAGTTTGTAACTTAGAAATACTCTTTGTTATGAGTATAATAAATAAATAATTTTTATTTTAGTCGTGAAATCAACGTGCTTGCTTTTCAGAATTTGACTGTCAGAAAAGCAATTTTTATATTTTACGCTGCTTGTTCGCGTACTCATTATCTCAAGTTCGAGAGAAAATTGTGATGTTGTGTTATTGTTTTAATTTCAGCAAGAATATTCGTTTCGAGTTCGATGAAAGTAATAAGTATTAGGAATATAAATAAATTGGAAAGAAAATTTATTTGGCAACGTACTATGCTATGAATAATTGATAAAACCTATATCTAGTTATTATCTGATATACCTATAGAACATGGGGGTTACTACCTATGCTTAATGCCTTAGTTACACGAGGCTAGTTTTTCAAGCTGCTCATTATGATAAATGCTACATGATTTATTTATTTCACGTAGGACAAATTGTGTCACTTACGATACATTAAGACTCTACCACCTGTTCGGAAAGCTGATTCTACTGAGAAGAGCCGGCAAGAAACTCAGCCAATCGAATACTAGCTTCGCCGGCCACATGACGCTAATACATAACCCAGGATAGTAGGTGAAATCAGTGATGGGGCTATGCTATGCTATTAGCTCAAAAAATAAAACCCAACCTATTAAACTATTCTAGCTTGAGAGGCTGGCTTACTAACTTTCTGACTAGCTCACTAACCTAGAAGTTATGCTAGTTTTGTATACACGAAACTAGAGCTACTAACTTGCAAGCTTATTAACACTAAATATTTTTAAAAAAAGTAGCCTCGTGTAACCTGGGCAATTATTCATACAACTTCATAAGGAGCTATTTTGATATGTCTCATAAATCATAATATTTAATAATTTGGCATCTTCGCGCGCGAGTTGAATGCAGAGTAAATATATGGTGACGCATACATTTACTCTGCATTCAACTCGCGCGCGTTTACGTAAATGAAACCAGTGTAACACTGATTGTGCTTGAGCTTTTTATGGAGGGCGAAAACGTAATTGATGTAGTTAGTGTACAAAACTACTGGCGGAATCAGTATAGTGTTAACGAAGGCTCCAGAGACGCACACGTGGTCTCTATAAACCAAATTTCACAAATAACTTCGTGGAACGAAAACATCTGTCAATCATCCCAAGACCCAAACCGTGCTGTGAATCCGAAGAACACGTAACCCATGCAAGGCAATTAGATCTTTCTAGAATATTGTTAATTGACGACAAGACCCTCGCTCCGGTATAAACAATAAACAGATGCAATTAAGCAACCCGGTCGTAGCCATTAAAAAACATTCTTAGCGGACATCGACCATACTTAGCGGAACTTATGAATGTTCGGAACTTATGAATGTTAGTGAAATGATCTATTGTCTTCAAATGGACCAAATGTAATGTAAGGGACATAAGGGACATTATGAAGACACTTTTTTTAGCTGACTAAAGTTCCAGAAAACGGCCTACGTGCCGATACGTACCATGCCTCCGTACTGCAGAGCTCATTCAGCGGGATATATAAACTCAAGTCCTCGGAATGGAAGTTAGTTCAGTATTCAAGTTCACCTCGCGTCAGTAATTAATCAAAATTAATAAAATATAATTAATCGATAATTAATCTTGATATAAAAGTAATATCAAACAATTGTAAAATTTAATCAATAAAAGTGAAGAAGAGAATATTTTTCCTTCCTTCCTTCTCTGACTGGTGACAGCGGCCACCCAACCACAACTGGTGCCTGCGGTATACCATCACTGGTGACTGCAACCTACAGTACCATAACTATAGCTTGCTTGTAGCGTTTTCGGAACACCTAGATTTTGCGTGCTTCTTTAATAATATTATAATCTGCGTACATTAAGAAAACTTATGAATCGATGGCCGAATTGGCACGGGTCCAGGCCTCGCTTACCAATTAGGCACAGAATATTACAAAAATCTGTTGTACTACCATTTGGCTATGCCTCGTTACGGAGGATAACATTTATGAAAATTGATAAAACTTTTCAACCTTTCCCAAGGCAAGCTTAAATTTTAAATTAAACACTGGTAACTGCTCCAACTCTGATTAAACCCCAATAGCAAAAACCAAAATTAATAATCCATACTTAATATTATAAATGCGAAAGCGTGTCAGTCTGTCTGTCTGCTACGCTTTCACGACCCATCTGTTCAACCGAAAACATCTCTTCAACCGATTTTGATGAAATTTGGTTTAGGGATATTTTGATACCCGGGGAAGGACATCTTATCCCCGAAAATTCAAGAGTTCCCGCGGGAATCAAAAAAACTTAATCCACGCGGACGAAGTCGCGGGCATCATCTAGTAATTTTGTATTTAAGTAAGATTTTACTCTCTAATTTGACATATTATATAGATCAGCTAATTTTCCGTGGAAAATGGTTTCTAGGAAACCGATTTGCTTGAAATTTTATATCAGGATTTATTACTGTCCAACTTGAAACTTTTTGCATGATATTTTGGTTTCAATATCTAAGTTGATGTAGATAGCTGATCAGACGAGTATCATCCCTAACTTTCCGTGGAAAATCATGGTTACTTGGAAACGGCTAAACCGATTTGCTTAAAAATATGTTGTTTGTTTAGTTAATGTTTCATATACCCAAACTTATCTGGATAGGTGTACCTAATCCGTAAGTCCCGCGAGAATTCAAGATAACACCAATTAAATCAATAAACACCCAGCAAAGCTCGAACGCTATAATGTTAAAGCTATAAATAGCATGATATTTCGAATACCTACGGCAAGTTTATATCACGCTCGTAGTATCCAGTAGACGCTAATTTAGCACTTTGCGGCGAAGCTCCAAGCCAACATTGTCGGGGAATTACATAACTCATAGCAATTTTCCTCTATTTTTCGCTAGCGTCGCATCATTTCGCTTGCGTCGTTGGCGGAGAAAATTTGAACCCAGGTGAGATTATGAAATATATGAAAATGAACCGGATTATAAAAGAGCATATTATAAACTATGGGCTTTGATAATTGAATATTTATTCGTAAGCTGCTAATAACTCTAATTATATTTTATTAAGTAAGAATCACGATTGTCGGTACATCAATAAACTAAAATCTAAATATTATAATAACTATAAAATAAATTTAAAACAAATCCATAAACACCTACTAACAAAAAATAAAAATGAAACCCAAAAAATACCACCCAAAGGCCAAAGGTCTCAAACTTGCGGCATTGCCACGCTGAATGGCGATGGATAACCTTTGAACCAGGTAGGAACCAGAACGTGGGTCACAGCCCTTTTCCCTCAAACGACGGCCGATCTCTTTTATAAAAAAATATTCATAATATCCATACTTACCTATCATCATACTATATCCATAGTAGCGCAATGGCAGTACAAAAACATAGAATACTCTTGAATAATATGCAGTATGCTAAAATAACTAATGCAATGTTGGCAAGTGTCAACCTTAAAATTTAAATCGAGAATCAGAACTACTTGTGAAAAATCACAAATGGTTAACACGCAGCACTGAAATCCACCACTGGAACTACCAACAGTTGAAGAAGAAGTTAAGAAACACTCCATGACGCACAAAGATCGGCTTACCAAGCATCCAAATATATTTGCCAACTCATTACTAATGGCCCCAAGAATCAAAAGATTAAAACGAGCTAACGTGCTCAGTGTACTACGATAGACGCCTGAGCCTACGGCTGCAAGGATCTCTAACAGCCAACTTCACGGAACGCATCCGATTATAGTCTCACGACTGACTGCGGGTTTAATTTAAAAAAAAATAATAGTACGGCAACAAAAATAACCAAATCATATTATAAAGATCAAAAGATTACTATTACCTATGCATCGGTGAAAAATATTCAAAAGCTCACAAATGCGTTTGAATTTCAAATTTCGTTTAAATCCTCACTTGAATTTAAATTGATCTTTTATTCTCGATAAATGATTATGTCGATGAAAATAGGACTGGAAAAACTGGTGGAAAGCTCTATTTGTGCCTAAAAAGTGTTTTTATATAAAGTAAAAAACAGCTGGAAAATAAAATTATATGAGAAAATTAAAATTGCGTCTTTATATCAAAACAATCCTAAATACTTTAGGTATCAAAATAGTGAATAGGCATCTCTAGGCAAGCGCGCTCCACCTTAGGCTGCATCTTCACTTGCCAGTCTGTAGGTCTGATAGGAGCTTACCTCCTGCCAGCTTACTAAAAGTAAGTAAAACTTTAATTTCTAGAGATTATTTTTTCTATAAACAAAGGGTACTTCGAATTTGAAAGTTAACCATGCCGACAGATATAATATTATTTATCTTATTGTTTTATTTTTGACACTTTTTGTTGTTCCACAGAATATTACATTAAAGTGTCACGCCGTATGTCCTGGGAATAATATAAACGCGCACAATTTAATGATAAATGACGCCCTTCCTCGCTGTTGACACGACATATATTTTATGAATATTTATCATAGAATATATTTTATAAACGCGAAATAAGAGAAAAAACAACCAAAGGAATTTTAAAATGAAATGAAATAGTTAAACAACAGCGAACCTACATCTAGACCTCGTAAGCATTCTATAGACTTGATTGTCGAATCGTATCGTCGTTTCTGCAATAAAATAAGAACAGCGCTGGCTGGCGCTCAAACACCACTTTAGCATTACGCCCTTTTTGAAATTTTTCTTTGTTCATTGTTTTAGTGTTTGTTTAAATCCCAAATAAAGACTTTATTTATTTATTTATTTAAGGAAAAGTAATTTTGAGTTAAGCCCTTATGGGCATCAGCGTTGTCGTGAACGTTGAGGCGACAACGTTATTTGACCATCATACATCTCCATACTATCTGGCAGATCACCGTGATTTCGTTGTTACATAGGGCACCAGTTGAACAGAGCATCTATTAAATTGGTCACCAAAATTTGCTTATGTCGTTGATCATGAGAGGTTCTCGAGAAAATTTCTCCAATATATTTGAGCTCATCGACCACCAGGTCTATTAATTGCATTGCATCCATAGCCATACTAATCCATACTAATATTATAAATGCGAAAGTGTGTCTCTGTGTTTGTCTGTCTGTCTGCTACGCTTTCACGGCCCATCTGTTCAACCAATTTTGATGAAATTTACTACTTGAATAGTTTGTATCTCGGGGAATGACATAAGCTACTTTTTATACGGTAAAATGAAAAATTAAAGGTAATCCAAAAAAAATTAAACCCACGCGGATCAAGTCGCGGGCATCATCTAGTATTATATATGTGAAAATGGGTCAATGTGTCTGTCTGTCTGTCTACTGCGCTTTAACGGCTCATCATTTCTAACGATTTTGATGAATTTTTTTATAGAGGTAAGTTACATCCCAGGGAAGGACATTCCGGAGTTGCGTGCATCATCTAGTTGATCATATTTTTAAGTCCTACTATCTCTTCATTAAACGGTGCCTGTTTAGAATTACCGTATTTATAAGTTAACCGTGTTTAGATGTACCGGAGCTTTGTTAATTTGAGAGCTTTTAAAAGCTGACCATATTTCTACTTTACTTGGGTTCAAATACAAAGCAAGACTAACAAGTTCAAATACTCAAACGAATACGCAATAAGCGTATACATATAACTTGGCTTTAACAATTTCTTAGTGCACGTGCGCACTTCGTCAATATCCAGATATATTCAGCGCGGCACCTGCTCCAGAACTTGCTAACTTCAGCTCACCAGTTTGCCTAAAGTATTATCAAAATTTAGAACGAACTCTGGCATAGCTTGCCCATACTATATAAATTTGCGAATCTGATGATAACGCCAACAAACTTATCTCCTTGTTACTGTCACTTCTACGAATCATTTCTTTGACTGCACACTTACGTACAGAAGAAATCAAAATTGATTTTGTGCAAAACTTATGCCCGCGCATTTGAAGTTCTGCGCTGTAAGTTTGGAAATATTGAATTGTAGCTCAAAGTTAAAGCGTATTTAAACGTAGGTACTTCTACCAAACTTTAAAATAAAAAGCATTAAAATATTGTAGTGCGTATGTGCCACTTGCTTAGATATTAGGTAATTGACTGTGGTATTTTATAAGATCATGGGACTATAAACGTAAAAAAAACTACACTTGTAAGGACAATTATATAGAATTACGTACACCGTATGTTGGAAGGATTATGTATTTTATCCACTAACACATTGTAATGATTAGATCAAATAAACAACTTACAGAGCTCGAAAACAAAAGCAATAAAGTATGCAAAATGGTTCAAAAATGCCTTGCTCTATGTGTTGGTACTTGGCGTAGATCTCAACTACGCAGTTTCAACTTACGTACCGTGCCCTATACATAACCTTTTTGATTCGATATCAGTTTACAAAATGGAAATTTTTAAGTACACAAACTCTACATAGTATCGTAACGAGGTCGTGGCATCGGCTCGACCGAGTTAATCGGATAGGTTCAGTTGATTGCATGCATGGCCATTTGCCTTTTTTTCGTAGCAACAGTCACGCTTCTCTTGCAAGCTTTCACCAGTTTTCCTGAGCTAATTCTTTAGTTCACTGATTTGCTGATGTTATTTCTTTTTACTTCGGTACTCATCTATTATATGACCAATTATTATTTATCTAATATTCTTAGCAACTGATAACAATATAAAAAGTGAGAAAAATCTCTATTGGTACAGAGAGGATGTAAAAGCTTACCTGCATAATATTATCTTGACACAAATACATCCCATTATTTGACTCGATATAATAGGCCAGTCTACTCATAAAGTTTTCCTTCGCTACAGAGCACGTGATAAAATGTACCAAATTATATATCATAAACTTTAACATCAAAATTTTTGACTCAAGTAGTTTCCAATTCTTGACGAGGAGTTTAAAGTAATAAAAAATGATATTCACGCGGTATAAATAATTCGCTTGTAAAACCGATAAGTATCACTCGAACCTTAGGGTTTAAACCCCAGTTTCCGTTCGGGAAGTCAATTTTTCATCCCCGTATAGACGTTACTCTCGCAGACTGATGATCGAAAAATACTTAAAATAAAACAAGGGCTAAAAAATAAAGGCCTTCGACCATCGTCGGCGTCAATAAATCATGGAGCAACGCCCACTGGGCCTGTCGGCGAGGACGGAGTGCAAAAACATCCTAAATCTGTCTGGACCCACCCTTGTAATCGCTAGATAATGGGGTCGAATTGAAAAATCATCCCCGTTATGTGTTAGGGGTATGGGTTACCCACAATTTATCATGTTTTAGCTCTGCGTGTGATGGATTTAGATTTAATCAAAGATAGCGAGTTAAAGAAGTTTTGTGCCCATATAATATAATATTGGTTATGATTCGATCCTTCACAATAGAACTTTTTTAAATTCGCGGTGTGGTCACTTTTCGGAGTAATGTACCTATCACTTATTTTGACGGTGAAGGTGAACATCGTAGTGCCACCTGCCTGCTTGAGAGTTATAAGCCTGGGAAAGGACATGACCAGTAATTGCCCTCCGATTCGGGACAATGCACAGGATTTCCGTTTTTACAGTAAGGTTTAAAAATTCAAAACGAAATTATTATGGATTTATTATTCCAAATAAGTTCAGGGTTCAAATGACAAAAAAAACAGTACGTTTATTGTTTAAATCTTGAGCGTCCGCTTTCCTCTTTAAGCACTACTCCATTTTGACGTTCCATTATATCCATGCCTAATAATAATCTTGTAACCCTACATGAATACCATTTAAGTACCTTAGTCATTATATTATGAATGATTTATTTTTGATCAATTAAATAGTAATGAAAAGGAAATGTATGTTTTGTTTATAATTATTTTTATTTTTTGACAAGTCTCAAACTAATAGATCGAACAAAGCATTTTGAAATACTGCGTTTAAAGGAACGCCCTTTCACATTGCATATGCTGCCATCTGTGGTCGAATAGTTGAACTTCTTAACCAAAAGTAGCAATACTTAAAAATATTTTCTAGACTCACCACAATAACTAGCGCCATCTAGTGTGGGAAAGCAGTTTTTGGTGAAACTTTTTTTATTTATTTTCTCAGTTTTCAGAGCCTTCAGACTCCTGAAACTTTTTTATTTGAAAACTATAAAATATAACAATTACAATAATAAAGAAATAATACTTGAAAATATTTTTTTAGACTCGCTCAACACAATAAATAGCGCCATCTAGTGTGGGAAAGCAATCTTGGTGAAACTTTTTTTGTTCATTTTCGCAGTTTTCCGAGCCTTCAGACTCCTGAAACTTTTTTATCTGAAAACAGTGAAATATTACAATTACAATAATAAAGAAATCATTGCTGAACATTGATTTTTGACACCTAGGCAAGCTGCCATAGTTCCACCGGTCAAGTCCTTTACTAAATCAGACCATCAGACCAAAAAAAAATTCAACTAAAAACTTTTTTTTTAAACTAGCTTTTATATAAATGCGCTAAGAAGAATAAAATAAACTACTTTAGCACTTTTACTATCAACTTATAATGTCACTACACAATTTATATGATATTATAAAAGCTTGTCGCGAGATTTAAGTACTCGTATTTATTTAGTTTGAAACTTTTAAAAATTAAAATCAATCAGATCATTTTTAATTTACTTGTTTCAATTATTTAATTTATTTGTTTATCTACACAGGTAAATCTCGCGACAAGTTTTTACCATACTAAGCATACTAATATTATAAATGCGAAAGTTTATGTGTTTGTTGGTTTATTGGTTTGTTGGTTTGTCCTTTAATCACGCCGCAACTTGAATGTGGACATCTTGGATGTTATGCCATGTTGGATTTAGAATGACGTCACACAGCTAACCATGCATTTGTCATCCAAACTAAACGTGTATACAATATTTCAGCTCAATCGGTAGAAGAAATCTGCTTCAAAATTGAATAGCAAGATTCCACCCGAACATACATACATTGCAAGTTAAATAAAAAGCTTGTAAAATAGTGTAGTTTTGAAAATTGCAGTAATTCTTTAAGGTTTCCTCCGCCCTTTGGCATAACTCCCGCCCTCGGGGACTTTTAGTATGTTCGTCGGAACGACATATTCATGCATAATAAAATTGATTATGGCTAGAACATTAACTTATTTTTTATGACTAGCATAATCAATACCAATTTTCAAAACTGCACCAGTTTTGGTCTGATTGCCTTTTTAGGGCTAATTTTCCCAGACTGCATCCACAGTGTACTCAAATGTTTGTGGAGTCTGCCATTCTGCTCCTGACCAGCGAGATGGGCTATGGCCAAAAGTCTAAATCTGCCCTTCTCATTCTGAGAGAAGACTTATGCGAAATAGTTTGCCAGTGATGGGATGATAATGATAATGGAAATAAAAATAAAATTCCAAAGATATTAGGTATAGGACATGAGGGTGAACGAGTATAATAACAATTTTAAAAAACAATTTTCGATTTATGTGATAAAATAATTCCATCCATTTTTTAACAAAAAATTCAATCGAAGCCAATTCAATGCGAAATCAATAAATGCAAATAGCCACGTTGCACCGTAGGTACTATTGTGTACAGTTAAAAATTTATTGCACTACATAAACTTAATGCATAGTAAAGTTCAAGATAGTGCAAAATGTTAGCTTTTTTGGCTTTTTAGTGCCAAATATGCAACAAAAGTACCTACGCTTACTTCGCTATAAATTTAATTGAGTAGTTTAACGTAATAATTGAGATTTAGCCTTTCTAAAGACAGGCAATAAAACGCATTGTATTTTTTATCATTTTATGACCGCTAATGAATACCGAGAAAGGTTATAATAATGCTATGTTTGGCGAAGGAACTTTCACGAAAATCAAGCAAGATGATTCGGGGTCAATTTGGAAAATTAGTGTGGAATTCAAAGGCTTTAAATTTAAGCATAAATTCTTCTTTGAGTGGAAAAGATATCGCGATCCTCATCATCTCGCTTGTTTTAATATTTTATATAAAGAAGCAATAACACAGTTACAAGAACGTTTTATCCTGTCGCGGTAGCCTGAACAGCTCCATACAAAATAATGTGTGATTTTGTTCGCCAAAAAGATTTTGTATTTTCGCCCTTACTGTAATCTGTCCTCAGTGTCATTGTCCTACGGACAGGAGGCTTAGGTACGTGGGTACTACCATCATTTAAAGCCGTATTGTTTTAAGATTGTTTTGAATTCATGTTTTTTTTAGAATTATAATCCTTATTTTAGGGATTTCAAGTTATATGACATACAGCTGTCATTTCGAAATAATACTTCTTTAGCCAATGGTAATAGTTAGCCGCCCAGATAGACGCAAACAGACAATTTCACATAGCAAAGTATCTATCGAATTTAGCACCTACTCATCAAGCAACCGAAAGCTAAAAGAGCATTTTATTCATATTATTATTAAATACTGCATCCCATTACCATAATCAATAACAGCTCGGGCTAAGAACTGTTACGCCAAATGCGACACACAAACAAGATGGTCAAATATTAATTCAGGTCACTCTGCCCGTGCGAATGTCGGACGGACTACGTAGTCGTGTTTGCTAGCTTACAACTTTCTGGACATCGGATTTGAAACATTTGGCTTTGGTCCTTGTAGCTTGACTAATAATAGTGGGTATACACTAGGTGGGTGTAATAGGTGGGTGCTACACTCTCCACTGATGATTATAGTGAAAGTCTGCCCGCATGCTGATGGGCCTTTCACTAGATATGGCCGTTCAAAGATCGATCGAATTATCGTTACTTAAAATGAACCATAATTATAAAAGCCAAACAGGATTAGTGGTTGTGGTGTGAAGGAGTAATAAACATCCAAAATTTCTCTTCTTATCTATACTTACTTATCAAACTAATATTATAAGTGCGAAAGTTTGGATCGATGTATGTATGTATGGCTGTCTGGATGTATGGATGTATAGATGTTTGTTACTCAATCACGCCCCAACGGCTGAACGGATCTGGCTGAAATTTGGCACAGACATAGATTATAGTCTGGAATAGCACATAGGCTACTTTTGATCCCGGAAAATTAAGGAGTTCCCGCGGGAACCAAAAAACCTCGATCCACGCAGACGAAGTCGCGGGCTTTAACTAAGAATATTATAAATGCGAAAGTTTGGATGGATGGATGAATGGATGGTTGTTTGTTACTCAATCACGCCAGAACGGATCTGGATGAAATTTGCCAAAGACATTGTTATCTGGAATAACAAATAGGCTACTTTTTATCACGAAAAATTAAAGATTGCCCGCGGGAACCAAAACAACCTCGGGCATCAGCTAGTGTAAGATAATTCCTACATACATATTATTTAATGATGAAGTTTATTAAGCAAATGTGTGTTTAGTCCAGCTTTTCGATAGATCAATCCTTATTACTTAATCAATCTTCCTTCCACATAATTATTTTGACAATTTCAAGTATCTACATTTAAAAAAAAAACAGAAAATCTCTTTAGCGTCCCCGAATAAAGCTGGAAAATCAAAATTTTTGATCAATTTTTGAAAATATTTGTTAGATTTGACTTAGACGATTTTTTAGACTTATTGGTTAACTTTAGCATAGAACTTCAGATGGTAATGGTGGGATCGAAGTGCATAGGCCATAGTTCACCACTGAGCAACAGAGACTTGTAAATAACGGTGGGGTTGTTCATCGAGCGTAGCGAACTGGCGGCATTAAATATTTCATTTTAGAGAAGTTTTTATTGCCGGCACTGAACGTGTCTGCGATAAACGGAGAAGACGTGACTAGAGTCTACGTCAGTCGTAGTACACCTATACAGAGATATAAATATGCAAAATGTGATACGTATGAGTCAAAATAAAATAATTAAACTAAAATCAATAAATAAATAAATAAAAGTTTATTGACCAACTCTACAATTCATTATACTTAGTATAACTAAACTTATACATATACAAATTAAACTTATACTACGTACGGTAAATGGGCAAATAAAATAAAATAAGGTAGAGTTACACTTAGGAATTGAGCAAGTTTTTTGCCCGCGAAAAATAAGAATTTATTTTAATACTAGCTAATGCCCGACTTCGTCTGCGTGGTTTGAGGATTTTTGTTCTTCTTCTCTTTAATATTTCGGCATAAAAAGTAGGCTATGTGCTATTCCAGACTATAATCTATCTCTGTGCCAAATTTCAACCAGATCCAATCAGTCGTTTTGGCTTGGCTGGAACTCTTGTGACTGATGTTTGTTAACATCCATCCATCCATACATCCATCCATCCATCCATCCATCCATCTATCTAAACTTTCGCATTTATAATATTAGTATAGATATATTACGTTGATAAAATACAATATTCATCGTCATCGACCGATAAACATCCACTCACTGCGGGACTAGGTCTCTTGAAGCGTCTTTCATACACCGCGGTCTTGCGCCACCTGAATCCAGGTAAATTTGACGACATCAAGCGAGTCGTAAGAAACCGCTGTTTCATTATGAAATTGCTAACTTGCCTGCAGCTCAGGTATCAACGTTAACGCTGCGAGCAATAATGTTCTATACATAAAAAAATATATATCAAGTGTAATTTTCATCATGCTAGGTTAACAAGAAGTCGAAACAAGTGATTTAATACTGAGACCCGTCATGGAAATGGACTTCAATGATTGTTCACGTTTTAATAGGAGCTCCTTTTTAAACTTCATTAAGAAATGGGTTGCATGGAGGAGATAACGTCTAGTGATGGGACAACCCTGGCGCACTTTGTTTTCTATGTATCTGTTTATTTGTTACGTTTTGTGTGACAACAAAGAATTTATTATCTATTTCTTTTAGTTAAATGCTCGAAGTTACTTCTAGTTACTACAATACTCCACGTCACCGTTCGTCTATACTTAGGTATCCTTGTTCTGTATGGCACCCAAACTTTGTAATACATGGCACACTCAAAGTTGGATGTATAATCCTTCCAACTAATACGATAATTGAGATTCCTGTATGTAATGTAATAATTAGTATCCAAGTGTTATACATATACCTACCTGCTTGTGTAATTGTACGACTAAGTACATTATGCATTAACGATTACGTGCTCACTCAAGAGAAATACATTAATATTAGTGAAACTATCTAGAGCTATTTAGTGTTATTGTATACTTACCGTTATTATAAAACAAGCTGATGCCCGCGACTCCGTCCGCGTGGATTGGGGTTTTACCTGCGGGAACTGTTTAATTTTCCTGGATAAAAAGTAGGCTGTGTTATTCCAGACTATAATCTATCTCTGTGCCAAATTTCATCCAGATCCGTTTAGCCGTTAAGTCGTGATTGAGTAACAAACATACATCCATCCATCCATCCATCCAAACTTTCGCATTTCTAATATGTAGTAAGTATAGTTAGATTGTAGTAGGTACTTTGTTTCCCTAATGAATACAATGAAACCTGTAGAAACCGCCTAACCAAAGAGACGAAACTAGAAAAGCAAAAAACTTGGAATATCAAATCATCAACCATCGCCGGCTCACAACTGAGCACAGAACTCCCCTTAGAGGCGATAGATTGAGAAGGGTTAATCCACTCTGTTGGCAAAATACGGATTGGTAGACCTTACAGGGTTACTATCATCGCTTATCGCAATATTACTTCAAAATATTGTTGGAGAACAATCCAGAAGTAGGTATTAATAAAACACTTTTAATATATTTGCACTCTAACCACGAGAGATTTAATGTAATTAGTTAATTTATAAAACTCAGTTAAGCAATAGTACAGTATCAAACCATTTGACCAGGCTGCAGTTGCTACCGCAGGCTCGTAAACAAGGTAACGATCTAAACACCGAAGGTATTCAATAATTGTTTGAGTCTCGGTGGAGACTGCCTTACCGATGGTAAAACATTCGTATTTATACAAGTTAATCCAATATGCCGTTGGGAACGAACCGAGTGAATTACATCGAATGAGTCAAATATCAGTACAATCGAACCTTCATCAATAAATAAATTAACAATCTTTTAACTTTTGTAACAATTCATTACAATTTTAAACGCAAAGCTGACAATATCAAATTTATGTCAGGTACCTTGGCATCCCTAAAATAAAAATTATAATTCTAAAACACGATCGTCGACAATATTAATATAAAACGTCTTTAAGTGATGGTAGTATGACCTAAGAACATTGAGAAATCCCAGGCATGCAGGTTTCCTTACGCTATTTTCTTTCGCCCTTAAATCAAGTGATATTAATATTACTTAAAATGCACATAACTCCGAAAAGTTAGCGGTGCGTTCTTGGAGGCCAAAGTATTTCCATAAGCCTATCACCGCAAATATGATACCCAAATCATACGCTAGCAAGGTTCTAAGATTATATACTCGTACCTACTAACTACTGAGTCAGTTTGCAATTATTGAGTCGTAAAATCGGTTTACTCTGCGTCTTATACATAGTTCTTGATTTTACTGCTCACGCTGGCGGGGACAGGTTTACGATATGAAACTCTGGAAAGAAATGGGACCTCGCTTTCCCGTTTAGCTGTATACTAAAGCGGAACTTTACTGTTAAGGAATTGCCTATTTAGCCTTTATATTACTGTCAACGAGAATTACTATTGCAGTTTAAACATTTTATGTATAATATAAGTTTTAACATAAGTTTGAATGAAAGCCGGTTAACAAAATCAGGCGGCCATCGCTACGGGTGTAATTGTGACGCTGATTTATTCAGAAAAACAGTAGTTTTCTTCGGAAAAAAGACGAAAGTTTTTGTCAATGTTACCTAATCCCATCAAATCTGAACTGATTTTGATAATTATTTTTTCTTCACAATTTTTATACTGTCAGGTTGATCTCATCTCATATCATTAAGATCTGATGAATGGAATGAGATGGAAGGTAGAACTCCTAAACGGCTCAATAAAAATTAGATGTGTAACGTTATAGGTAGTACATAAGGAAATCCCACCCGTGTAGAGCCGAATCGGGAGTTATAAAATACAGGTAAATTAAAACTTGTACTTTATAAAAGGCTTTTAAAGGAAAAAAGATATAATTTCGCAACGCTACATCATCGCTACGCTTGTCTGTACTCTTACCGTAGTGCGTAGCGTAGGTTCTACGAATACACATATTATACTGTATATTATGCTTTAAACGAGCTATTATTATTAAATAACATAAGAGTATGTTATTTCGAGAAACACCTCTAAAAATTCGGATGAAATTTGTGTGTAAAAGAATTGTTTTATTATGCAAGTTTATTTTGGATGATACCTATCACATTCACAACTCATCCATGAATTCCTGCTGAAATTCAGGGATAATACCAATCAAACCGAGTGTAACCGAGTGGATGCAACCGGGTGTTTATTATTATTGTAATAGTTATTTAAAATATTAACAAATTAAAACGTGCTTTTGTCTATATTCATTTACTGTCTATGTTTGTACATTACCATATAATATACCTAACTACCAATAAACATAAAAGCAACACAGCATTAAATGTTATGTCGAAATTACAATGCTATTAGCACTGGGGTATGTTTAAACTTGTATTAGGTAATTCGCTCAGGGACTAATATCGTTGTTCTATGTCAACAGACAAAACTTAGTGCATGAATAAACCTATTTCACTATAAATTTACTATTAATATTAGCGGGCACTCTATATAAACAAAAAATCTCTGCGTACTGAGGATAATCTCTCAGAATATCTAAGAATGTTGCTGTGAATGCTGAAAATAGCTGTGTCACTTACCTTGCACCCTAAGATTCAATTAGCTCTTGACTGCTACATCATGTAAGTAAAAAATGGAAGCGGTCTAACATACAAGAAGTGGCAGTTTGATTAAAACCATGCCCATATGTACTCATACCAGAGAGTGGATTAGGTTAGAGCATGAGCAAATGGCATTCCCATTGGTGAGCAGGTTCTTCGTTAGAAAATTTCGTTATCACGATGCAGGTTCTTCGTGTTTTTATTTCGTGCGCCTAGTGCCATCTATTGGCTTATGTGTGGACTGCGAAGACCGCCACAGTTTCTATACGCGGCTTTTTACTGGAACAGTGATTTACCTGGCGGTAGATAAGCGTCTTAGCCTCTAACGTCCTAACGTTACCTTTCTAACGATGGCTGGGTCCATACAAAACGCGGCAACTTCGTAAAGCTATGCTAGGCCCAGCTGTGGGGTTTTCATTAAACCGATAATATTTCCAAACTAGGCTACATCGATCCGAGTATGTGCTTTATATACCTACTTTCACATTTATAAATAGGGTATTAGCATTCATTTCCTTTTTAGATTACTAAAAATACCCCTCAGGCAAACGAAGATACGTTATCCAAACAATCTAGTCCCGTTTTTCGGCACTGAATTTTCGATAAACGCACAGGCCACTTATTTGAGGGAAATTTGGGAAGCGACGCGGACAAAATGGGAACACAGAAATTGTCGGTTTATTTCAGAGCCCGAAGATGATGAGGTTCCCTAGGGTTGTCAGTCCAAAATTTTAAAAAATATTGATGAAAATACAAGTGTCGATAAAAGTTTTTGTTAAAAGTATAAGTGGAGCGGGTAAGGAGAAGACAGACAGACAGACACACTTTCGCACTTATAATATTAGAATAGATTTATACGGGTCCGTTAGAGCGAAAATACACTAGGGACCGAACAGGACAAAACATCTGCACTAAACTTCCGCGTCGGAGGGTAACGACGTTTTGTTTTGTAGCGCTAGTGTATGCAGTTCCATATGGAAGTGAGTTATGTGAACTCTTTGTCTGCTAGATAAAAGCTTTTGGTCCGTAACACGCTCTTATACTGAAGACCACCACCATCACCACCACAGCCTATTAACGTCCCAATGCTGGGCACAGGCCTCCACTCTCATAGGAGAAAGGGAATTAGAGTTTAGACACGGAAACATTATAATGAAAAATGCAGAACGTTTTGCAGCCCTAGGCACCTGAGCACGGGAGCATGTCGCCTGCGTATTTTGCCTGGCAGGAACACACAGAGACCCTTCTTATGATCGCCTTTGCCACACTAAATACTTACTTGTTTTATCCAACCAAAACCTAAACTAAATATAGTTGAGCTACCGAAAACTTGTATTACTATACTAGGAAAATACATATTAAAGTATTAAAGCATCTTTAGTTTAAGACTTGACTTTGCCCAAGCTAAACTCTCCTCAGCTTTTATAGAACCGATATTAATAATTCTTTTATATTTATTATATTTATTACAGAATTAATTTATATTCAAAAAATCTGCACATAAGCGCATACGTCACGAGAATCCACTGGTTTGGAATAATTGTGAAACCGAAATTTTTCAACTGTGTAAGTTTCAGCACTATAAGTCCAATAAAGGTCCACTGACATTAACAAACAAACACATTTCAAAGGAACGGAGACTAAAAACAAGGAAACAACAAAAAACGCATGGTTCCCATATTTCAATTTAAATTACAACCATTTCGTTTTTGTTACGTAAATAAGGAAAAATGACGACTCCGTGGCAGGAAATGTAAAAGAGAATAATAAATGTCGTTTATATTAATTTTATTGTAATTTCTTTCCTCTGTTGTGAAAGCTTGCGGTCAATCAAATTATTTTTTTGTTAAATCTGTGTTATTTTTAAATGCTAGCAATCATTAATGCTCATAACTTTAGCAGTCATCATTATTTTAGTACTACAAAATAATGAATAAATAAAACTTTTCTTTTGATTACAACTTACCCTTTATTGATCTCCCCTGGTGTTAATCGTTAACAGTCTAAAGCTTCATAACGACCTTCCTATTTTGTGCTAATACTAGACATTTAATGTCCCCCGATACGTGTCGCTAGCTTGGCTGGAGAAGTCGGGCGACGTCGCTAGACTTCGTCCGATATCGCACGACAACTCTGGCGAAGTTGAACGACGTCGCCCGACATTTTTAGCGACACGTGTCTCGAGAGATTTGTCCCCTAGCGACTAAACTGGTAAGGCAGAACCCATACCATACCATATTTATCATCTGCTTACAAGTTTTTATGACCACACAGCTCACCTCCATAACACTAAAAATTACAAACTTATTTAAAATGTCCCAACAAGTAACCAAATAGCTTCATAGCTACAAAAATAGCAGAGGAGAAAAATTACAGTGAAGTACAAATGCGTATTTCTAATTTCTCCTCTAAATAAAAAAAACACGTAAACTTGAACATAACTTACGAAAATTTAGGTTGACTTGCACAACACTGCCTAAACTTATTTAGTTAAATATTGTGATGCTGTCCCTTTTTGATGAGTTTATTCCGGGGTTAATATGAAAAGGACAGGTAAGAAAATTTAACTTAACCACATTTAACGGCCTTGTGCAAGTGCGCCCTAATGTCAATACTTTAACGTAAACGCAAATGCATCCGCATTTTGTCCGTTTAAATAATAACTTCAAAACTTTTTGGTAGATTTCAATGGAATTTTATCATAATTTTAGAACATATTTTCAAGAAATAAGTTTATTACTGGGTTTAAGAGATATCTTTTAGTAAACCTTGGAACCAGTTATGATACTAAAGAGCAAATATGAATGCAAATATTACTGATGCACTGCTGGTCACCCAGTTTCACTATCCAGGTCAGCCTGAAAACATCACAAATATACATATTCCACTTTACGTGCATTAATGGAATAGGAAACACATAATGGAATAATGTTATTATTATAATATACGTTTCGTACTGCAGAGCAAATAAAACGTTATGATTAATTAAGTAGGTACATTTCAATAATAGTAAGTTTTTTAAGTTTAAGTTAAAATTTAAGTTAAAAATAATGTTTTTTTTAACTTCTACAAGTTGGCCCTTGACTGCAATCTCACTTGGTGGTAAGTGATGATGCAGGTTAAGATGGTAGCGGGCTAACCTGTTAGGGGCATGGTAGTTATATTAAAACCCATACCCCTACTCGGTTTCTACACGGCATTGTACCGAAACCAGGCCAGACCAGGGAAACTTTGGAAATTACAAATAAATTCCTAAATTGATTCTGCCGGGGATCGAACCCGGGACCTCTGCATGATAAGACAACAGCGCGCACACTGCGCCACGGAGGTCGTCAAATATTATGTAAATGCATGCTTTGAAGACCTCCCTGGTTCATTCCCGGGTTCGAAACATGGAAGCATTCTGAATAAAGCACATACAAATAACTGTTGGGACGGTACTTTTTAATATTCTACTTGTAAGGTGTGGCCATACTTAATCTATATTCGGTTTATTAATCTATACAAGTTCTATGATCTTGGGTCGGGTAGCCACCTCTAGTTACAAAGTACATCTATACTTTGTAACTATAATAACTTATGTGAACTGAAGTAATAATAAATACAAAAATAAATAACATAAGTGTGTTCATTCACAATTACACTACTCGAGATCTAGCTCTAGGTAAATATCTTTTCAAAGACGACGCATAATATGAACCACCACGATGCCCGCGGAAAGTTCCTTAGGAACTCTTTGATTTTCCGGTATAAATTGTAGCTTTCTTCACTCTCCAGGTTTAAGCTACATCCATGTAAAAAATGCTTTTAGCCGTTGCTGCGTGATTGAAAGACGCAAATAGATACGATTTAATAAATAAAATGTACTTGCATAGTCTTTAAAGATACCTACGGAACATCCTTATTCCGTTTAAGCAAAACGAAGATAAATGCTCCGCAGACCCGTTTGACGGAGTGACGTTCAGTTAAGGGTACCTAAGTCAACTATACCTAGTTGAGATAACCGAGCAACGATGTGTTATCTAAACTTATATTTTGATCTTCACTACAATGGTTAAGGCCATAGTCCACCACGGTGCAAATTGGCTGACTTTAACCAAAATTAAATGAACAGTCAGGCACTAAATAAGTTAAAGGTGCCGGGATTCGATCCTCCGACCCCCGAATAAAAGGTCAGTCTTAACCACGAGGCTACTATCACCGCTCTTCACGACTGAACACGTGGTGGTTCTGTTTTTTACAGAGTAAGAATTCCACAGAGCTTACATTAAATTTCGACGCGACGAGACTCGTAATAAACCTGGCCCCGCGCCAACAATTTTGCACTACGTCCGCGTGAGAGTAAATTGTATGTCTGAATAATTTTTTGGCGCATCGACTTTGGCTGCTGCTTGTGTGGTATGTCTGCGGTTTTATTAGCAATCATATTTTCGCGTTAAAGTTCAACCAATTAAATATTTCACTCGGAGATGAATTAGTTTTTATCTTTGTCTTTTGATTTAAGCAACTCCAAGAGTAGTATAAGCCTATAAGCATCAAAGGGATTCACCTTTCTTCAAAATATGTTTAACGGATAGACCGAAATTTTTAAATAGCTTCACATTGTTGCATTTATAAAACTAGTATGAATTTAAATGCAATTAAAATTTTATTTTCACACCAATTATTATGAGGTCTCCTGCATAGATCTCCTCAGAATGAGTTCAACGTGCCAATTACTTCCGGTATCACAAGGCCTTACCTACGAGTATTTTTCTTTGTCCAACATATTAGTCTCGTCTGTTGTTAAGTTGGAAACAAGAGATAAAATCAAAAATTTTCATAAACCCACGACGAACATAGCTAGTGGTTCGCCCCGAACTGAGACCTCGCGGTATCCATTCACTGCACCGTACACATTAAAACGCGCCGAATCTGATGACGTCAATCGTCATCCGCTTGCGTGGATGGGATACGTATACCTACAGTATTTTGCTGAAATGCAGCTCGTTCGGTGAGCGGGTGTTACGCAGCATACGATTTCATAATAAAAAAATTATAAAGTGCTTGCGGCTACTGCGGCGAGCATGTCTAGATGCGCGCTCATCTTTACGTTCATAGACATCAGTACTATCAGTATACTATTTTTTTATTCCACGTAAGATGGTGCTAACGTCTATTATTTGTAAGCACAAACGAATAAACTTTTACAGAGCGCCATTTATTGACATCATTGTGAAGTCAAAAATACTGAACCTCATTAAACATTAAATAATTTCGTTTCCTTATAATATTTATCTAATTTTAGTATTTGTTGTTCAAGTACAGGATATAATTCAAATAATTGATCAAGTTTCAGGCATCAAATCATACACCGCAACCCTATGTAACGCTATAAAAATATTTTACTTTGTATTCGCTTCTATGAGAGGCCTCCTGAAATAAAGATTTTTATAACTTTTTAAGCCATATTCGGCTGGAGGCCATCGGTTCACACATTACATTTAAATTTGAAGTAATACGTTCAGTCATTCAGAAGTTATATGGCTCTGACAGACGGACGGTCGGACGGGCGGTTAAGTGCAAATTCACTCACGTAGACCTTCGCTTCGCTCGGTCAATTATTATTGTGCTATTATAGACTATAACATATATATAGTATATAGACTTATACAGACTGTAGGTACGAGGTTTAAGCGAGTACATATAAGCCTATAAGTAAGCTATAAATATATAAGTAATATACCTAATAATGAATACAATTCAACTTTTAGAACTACATAAATAGCTCTATTACCGAAGCACTCTGTCAAGTATTCCGTCGATCTTATTTCCGGGAAAGTTAGCGATTTATTATCGACTTACTTCAGAAGTTCCGCTGATGTGCTCCCGGAGGCGATACTTTACTGTGAAGTTGCTCTGTAGCTGTTTATCGCTTGTACTATATCTATTTTCTAACTCAAAGATTACCGCGAATCCTGGGACATCACTCTCCAGTCAACTGCAAACATCCGAAAAATCCTTAAAAAATCACGTTGGCCTGTACTGTATTAAAATGTGCTTGCGCATTTACATTTCGCGAATTAACTTTACACGGCATCGTACCAGAACGCTAAATCGCTTGGCGGCGCGTCTTTGCCGCTAGGATGGTAACTAGCCACGACCAAAGCCTCCCACCAGGCCAGACCAGGGAAAATTCAAAAATTATAAATTTCCAAATTGACCCTGCCTAGTCTAGCTATTACGGTTCATGAGATACAGCCTGCTGTCATACAGACGTACAGACGGACGGACGGATGGACGGCGGAGGCTCCCGTTGGCACTATTTGGATACGAAACCCTACAAAGAGGCAATATGCCTAAGATTCAAACGCAGGCAAATTTGCCAATATACCACAAAATCAATCAATTCCAAACAATTAGGTATATTAATATGGAAACATTGAAAATGAATGATCGACCTTTATTTACATAGGCCTTTGATCTAATACCTTTAACAATTAATAATCTATAATATGATTGAGGTAAAATTGTAATCAGAGCGGGGAAACAATAGTTTCGAAATAATACCCAAATTACATACCTACAAATAATATACCGCATTGTTAAGGGTTAGAATATATTATTGCGTGGAGGTAGGATGATCAAGTTTGGATGTATGGATGGATGGATGTTTTGATACTCAATCACGCCCCAACGGCTGAACGGATCTGGAAGAAATTTGGCCCAGAGATAGACAAATAATAGTCTGCAATAACACATAGGCTACTTTTTATCCCGGAAAATTAAAGAGTTTCCCCGCGGGAACAGAAAAACTTCAATCCACGCGGACGAAGTCACGGGCATTAGCTAGTCAGTTCTAATTTTTAGCCGACTTCCAAAAAAGGAGGGGGTTCTAAATTTGGCACGTATTTTTTTGTAAATGTATGTCGGTGCATATCTCCGTGGTTTCTAAATCGATTTGAATTTTTTTCAATCCTTAGAGGAAGCTCTCAAGGTGGTCCCATAAAAAATTCGGACTCCAAATACTCAATCCTGACACTAAAAAGTTAAAAATAAAAATTCTTTCCTAAAAACCGAAAGTCTTTCCAAAGCCACTGTAGAGTAAAACAAAGTCGGGCGGGTATAACAAAGATAAGCAAAGTTGACGCATCAGACTCGCGCGACAAACAGACACACTTTCGCATTTATAATATTAGTATGAAATTATGTAAAATAATGAAGGTCTTATTAATATTATTTACACTCGAGTGGCACACAAAAGTTGACAGAAAATCCTTGAACCTTTGAAATGCAAAATTTTCTTCCAGCCTTGCAAACTATTGTATTTAACGAGCTCTTTACGAATATCTTAAGCCTTTGAGTTCTCTAATTTGGTGACGAATATAAACTTTATTTGACACTTTTAATTAAATATTCCCGCTAAGGAAGTTTGAAAGTTTCTTCGACTTAATTATTGTGATAGACTGTTGTTTAATCCATTTTACCTAAAACCAAAGTTATTCTCTAAAGTTGTTTACTTGACATTCGTTGAGTTATTTGCTCTGACAGTAGGTACTGTACCATTTCCCTAGATATAGGTAGGTACGAAGCGAAACAGTGAAAACAAGTTACGAAGAATTATTAATATTACCTACAGAATGCTAAATTATTGGTATAATTTTTGTCTGTGTATCCGTCTGTCCTCTCTGTCACCTTTTCAAAGCTCAACAATTAGGTACCTGTTCTACCGATCTTGACGAAATTTGGTCCAGAGAAATCGCAGGCATTATCATCATCAGCATGAATATAGTGCACAATGACGTAGATACACATGGAAAAACCCGGCTGTGGGCTCTTCTCAGACCAGGGCGCGTTTGAAATCCTCGTAGCTTTAGTTTTAAGATACCGTAACTAATTATCACCATCATGTTTTATATGTAAGTAATGGACGTCAATATGTGTACCTATAGTGTACCTAAATTGAATAAATTATAAAATGAAAAATGAAATGCTACCCTCAGTTACATAATAAGTCTATATGCGAATATCACTCGTATATCTTATTGTTTTAGACTGTTAAACGTTGTTGTTGTTGTAAACGTAAAGTTCGTAAGTATTTACTGAACTTTACGGTATACATAACGGTCAATCATAATTTATACTAAGCCAGGACTGAATTACTAATCTACATCATCAATCAGCGCAGCCGGATCAAATAAAGGACACTTCCTCTTCCCAACACAGCTTCCGCTATGTACAAATCCTATAATTAATACAATTAATAACCTGAACCCATATTCATACTAATATTATAAACTAGATGATGCCCGCCACTTCACTCTTTAATTTTCCGGGATAAAAAGTAGCCTAGTAGAAGTCGCGGGCATCATCTAGTTATTAATAATTTGTTACAATTCTTTTGCTCAAGACTGTTTATCTGTAGGCATAAGTGCTTCCAGTTTATGGCCGTTATATAGTCGCAGTGACTAGTAATGGACTTTTGTACTGTGTGGTTTCTACTCATTCCTAGTAGTCTAAGCTAGCAAGCAAATACTTCATTGTGTCTTTGTTAACCAAACCCAATGTCTTTCTTAAAAACGGAAACTACTTATTATATTTTATGTCTCCTTTGTTTAAAAGTATTTGAAACATATGCATTAATGTTTAGGTATCGAATGTTTAGGTACCGATGCAGCCGAGCTCTAATTTTCACAATAAAATATAGATCACGTAGAGCTCTAATAAATAATACCAAAGTCAATTAATTATAAGTAGAAGTTTTTAAGCTAGATTAATATTACTTATTAGCTCATAGGCAAGATGGTATTAGACATTAAAGTTGCCATTATATTCTAATGGAACTACGAAGAAAAGAAAGAAGAAATGTCAAAATATGTTTATTCAAAATAAGTACTTACACAGTACACTTTATGATCGTCAAGTATATAATCAAGACGTGATGGTTATAATTAACGACGGTATCTTAAAACTAAAGCTTCGAAGGTTCCGAACGCGCCCTGGTCTGAGAAGAGCCCACAACAAACTCAGCCGGGTAAGGCAGTTTATACAAAAATTGTATCTACGAGTACATTGAATGCGCAAAACATCATAAAGGTCAGTGCACATTTCTACCCTTGGATTCAAGGGATTCATTGGATTCAATGATTCATGCATTTCAAGTAAATATTAAGGTCAGAAAATATAAATGATGATTTACCTATATGTCGAAATATTATTATTTGAAGACTGTAGAGAATTCCAGTTGGAAGCCATATTTTTCTTGGTTAATGTGTTTCCTGGCAATAAATTCGAGCACTTGAGTAAGGTTGTTTCGGAAACCTTTCTAGGTAATCTTCATTTCAAGCTACAGCTATTGCCCATATTTGTAGAGGTAAAACATAAAATTATTGCATACCTATAACAAAAAATTCTGGTCCCAGCATTTTTTCTCGAAGATTTTTAAATAATAGACGTTAATTGGACAAGGTACCTACCCTACACCTACAAGTTTTTACCGTGATTTTCGTTTTACCTATACCTACTTAAAGAACCAATAGCCTTTGGGACAGACATATTCTGAAAGCGCAGTGTACATCAAGTCTGTTTCTATAGACATGAGCTATTTTTTCAACTTCTTTAAGGTCTGATCACGTAATCTCATCAATGTTGATGGGTATATCTACAAACTCCTCTGCATTCAATACTCCCATCACATTTGGTCAAGTGGCGGATAAGATGCCGTGATCAGACGTTAAAAAAGTTGAAAAAATAGCTTATCTCTATTGGAACGGACATTATACAATACACCAGTGCAGGACGACCTCCAAATCTCTGGTCCGATGACCTAAAGAAGGTGGCGGAAAGCGGGTGGATGAGGTAGGCGGAGGATCGTGTCTGGTGGATCTCAAAAGGCCTATGTCCAACAGTGGATGGACGGATGATACCTACTGATATACGCCACTACCAATCGAAAAGAAACCTAGACCACAGCTAGACACTACAAACGGGATTATACATTTCATAGCGCTCTATCCATTATGTAGGTTAACTGCCTCGTTGTTCTAGTGGTTAGCATGTTTGACTGTAGCCGACGAGGTCCCGGGTTCGAGTCCCGGGTCGGGCTATAATTAAGTATTAGGTTTTTTCTGATTAGAAATTCTCATCAGGTACTAGCCCGCAGTTAGGAAGTTGGCGGTGTTTGACCCTCCTGCCTCGGAGAGCACGTTAAGCCTTCGGTCCCGGTTATTATCACTAATGCGATAATAATCGTTAAAGCTCTCCAGCCCGCATTGGACCAGCGTGGTGGGTCTAAGCTCTAATCCCCTCTCTCCTATGAGAGTGGAGGCCTGTGCCCAGCAGTGGGACATATAGGTTATATAGGTTTCCATACAGCAAAGTAGTCTTACTAGAAAGGATTAATAGGCAATTGCTGAACAATAAAGTTTGGTTTTATTATAGAATTTACGGAAATGCGGGTTCCATATCGTAAACCTGTCCCCGGCAGCGCGGGCAGTAAAATCAAGAACTATGTAATAAGTGGCAACATAAAACCAGTTTATGGCTTAATCATAGTGAACCCACTTTTGTTTAACAATATTGTATGAATTTGTTGTTATCTTCTTACCACTGCTGAATTTAATAATATGCGGTTGAATACTTTAATTATTAATTTTAAAAATAATACCTTTGACGACCTCCCTGGGGCATGTGTTGAGCGCTGTTGTGGGAGATCCCGTATTAGATTCCCGGCAGGGTCAATTTGGGAATTTATAATTTCTGAATTCTCTCTGGTCTGGTCTAGTGGGAGGCTTAGGCTGTGGCTAGTTACCACCCTAACGGCAAGACGTTCCACCCAAGGATTTGGCGTTCCGGTACGATGCCGTGTGGAAACCGATTAGGATTACTTAGGTTTGATATAACTGCCGTATCCCAAAAAGGTTAGTCCGCTACCATCTCAGACTGCATCATCACTTATTATCAGGTGAGAACGCAGTCAAGGACTTACTTGTAGTAGAATAAAAAAAACCTACTCGGTTAACTCGGTATGAACCAATGCTACAAAAATCCATCCGGAAGTTAGGTATTTATACCTAAAACTTAATATATAGGACTGAATATTTTCTCGATTTCTTTTTAAAATAATAATATGTAGTATATTTACACTCAAAACCAAAATATCAAACAAAATATATCAGTCAAAGTCACTGGAAATATTTAAAAAATCAGTTAAGAATTTCTATTTAACACCATAATACGGACGACAAGTTTTAACTTTTATTTAGTATGACATTACTTAAACTAAAAATACATAATATATATTAGTTTATTTTCATATATTTATTATAAGTATTATATTATTTGTGTAACTGTTTATGTATTAGTATGTAGGTATTTGTTTGTATGTTTATGTTAATACACCACCCGCGAGTTAATCTCCTAACTTCTCCTATTCCTAAGGTTGCCTGGCAGAGATCGCTACTAAGCGATAAGGCCGCCTTTTTGTATACTACTTCGTTCTTTGTTTTCTATGTATTTTTTTTGTCCTTTTTATGTGTGTTGTGGTGTACAAAATAAAGAGTAATAATAATAATAATAAAATAATCATGCAGAACATCGATATTTAAACCGATTTTATTATCAAACCTAAACTGCGTTTATGCGATAATGTTCCTTCCTGCTTTAACAATAAGGTATAGCATAAACCCTTACTTCCTTTACGATTTTTTATTGGATATTTATAATATACGTTTGACTCATGATACTTTATCATACTGTAAAGTTTCGTCACCTGAGTAATAACTAGCTTTATTGCCTAGACTACATGGCATGCTAAGGCCTCTGAAGCTGAAGCACCTAGGTTACGTAATTTCAGCTTCAATATTCCACCTACTATAGGAGACCCCTTTAATAGGCCACGCGAACGAAGCCCGTGACGTTGGTCTGACCTAATGAAAGAAGCGGTCGGCAGTCCTTTTACATGTGCGATGGCGTAACACCGTGAAGTCGGTAGTATCTCGAGGGAGCCACGATCCTCAAAGTTGAGGAAAAGACGCGAGAAGAGAGAGATTCCACCCAATATTTAGTATTTTGGGCTAGCTGAGTAAACTTTGTAAATAAAGCTGTGCGTTTATCGTATTATAGTACAGCAGGTGTGCGACATACCCGTCTACGGTCTAGTCACGTTCTGTGCGTTTATCGCAGACACGTTCAGTGCCCGCAATAAAAAGTTCTCTAAAATTAAATATTTAACGCCACCCGACCCTTACGCCTGAAGAACAACCTTGCTCAATATAAAAATATAATCGGAAAATATACCTATAACTTCACAAAATTACGCGAAACACTTACGCGATCTGATATTCTAAAATTATACCCGGAATTTACAACTTTGCCGCTTCAATGGTTTATTAAACTAGATAATATAGGGTAATATAAAAGCGAAAGTTTCACAGTCAAGTAGCTGTACCTTTTTACAATTTTGATGATTTGGGTACAGAAACGATGACAGAGTCCCGGAGCATACGCAAATTTTATTCCACAAAAAACTGTTTAGTATTAAAAAATCCCACGCGGACGAATTCCCGGACATATGTGGTCCAATCCAATCCGAAACATGTATAATCCCACAAACCTGTCTGACCCGGCAAAGCGTTGTTGTTATCATATTTATTTATTTTTAAACTAGCTGATGCCCGCAACTACGTCCGCATGGATTGAGGATTTTTGGTTCCGGGATAAAAAGTAGTAGTAGTAGTAGTAGTATAAGTCTTTATAGTATCATAACACATAGGTACGAAATTATGCGTACAATACAGAAGACAGGAAACTGTGGTAAAGACAACCCGAGCGTACAAAGCTGATGACACTGGGTCTAGGAGCTCATGTGGTCGATGCACATAAAAAAAAAATAACAAAAGTATAAAATATACTTACATAAACATACATACTGTAGTTAACATATAAATTAAAATATATATTGTTATCATACACTTACTACATTACATAGTCAGATGTTCAAACGATCCATCCATTTTTTTTTTTTTAAATTTAAGATAAATAACGCAACACTCGTAAAATTTCGTAAGAATTCCAAACAAGGGTTTTATTTTTTGTTAGAAATACAAGTCTTAAAAAGCTTTAAAACATTTGCTAAGAGTATATTTTTTTAAAGCAATAAACTATAGGGTTTTATGCTAGTGAAGCTCATAAAGCTTTCTAAATTATTACATTAAGACAAAGCCAAAATTTCTGTCAAGTCACTTTCAAAAGACGAAAGTCATAAAGTTAATTTTTTCTCTTACACCCTTCCTAGAATGTCTAGGTAGAAATGCATAGCAGATGTTATGAATACGTAAAAACAAAACTGCATCTTAGAGAATTTTGTGGTTACGGCACCAAAATTCCCAGGTTTTCACAATTTTCAGGATTATATCCTGGTCTTACAATATAAAAAGGATTAGATCCTAGTCCTACAATATCAAAAGGATTGAATCCTGGTTACGGCACCAAAATTTATAAAATGAGTTCAATTTTCTAAATGAGTGCAGAGGACAAGTTACGTGAACTTACTCGTAGGAGTCTTTTGTCAATCAAGTTCGGTTCGTTGCCTTGTTAAAAGTTAAGTCCCAGGCGGTAAATTCAAAGTTTGTTGGCGGTCTTTAGTTACCAGTGATTTATGGATGAAGTAACACTTTCGAACATTTGTAGCGTAAAAAGACCTCTATTTTGCTTTGATTAATTTTGATTTTATAATTATAGTTTTACGTTTTATACCAACTAGATCTTAACAAGACCAAGTGGTTACTTGTTGGTGAATATTATACCGACTAATTTATCAATGGATCTCTCTCTCTCTCTCTATGCGTCGTATTCCTCATTACTGAGGGTCCATCAATCAAATAATGGTAGGAGTTATCATGGGATAATAATGTGGTGGGTTTCCACGTTCTTCCGCAAACGACTCGACTAAGAGTATTTTAACTCTTAGGTTTTTGTAGGATTGCTATCTGATGTTGGTGATAATAACCGGGATCGACGGTTTAACGTGCTCTCCGAGGCACGGAGGGAACCAAAAGGCCTTTGAAGCTCCAAATTCAGTCACCCATCCAGTTACCGACTTGGGTCAACGTTGCTTAACATTCGCAATCGACTGATATACGTTGTCACAACTCACAAACCCACTCAACGGATATAGATTCTAAAATAATCAGTATTATTCTACGAATGTATTATTAAAATGAGTCCGCAAAGGTTCGTACAAATAAACAAAGCCCTTAATCAACCGACCTATATAATCAAGGAGATTACTGCCTACCACGCCCAAATAATACTGCATAATTTCGCTGTATCCATCATACTTTAGCCTGAATAAACCATGCTAAGTACGGGTCAGAATACTCATTGAGAATAATACGGACACTAGAAAATTACCACCTGTAAATTTGTCGCAGAAGTGGGTTGATATAAGATAGTGATTTACGTTCGTAACTACTTATTATTGTACAGGTGTTATGAAAATTTATATTAAGTACAGTTCTTGTAAGTAGATCTTAATACCAATATTATAAATGCGAAAGTGAGGTGTTAAATAGCTTATCCTTCAATCAAGCCGCAGCAGAGCAACGGATTGGTGTAATTTTTTCCATGGGAGAGTGAGAGAGTGACTTCTTTTTCTCGGAAAATTAAGGAGTTCTCGTGGGAATAAAAAAACTTATTCAACGGGGACGAAGTCGCGAGCATCAGCTAGTTTAGAAAATTAAAGTGGTCGTCAAGTAGCGTAGTGATATTGTTAGAAAATATCCATTGCTGCAGACAATTTCAAAGACTTAAACATCCTATAGGGCATAGCTTCCTATTCTCTCAAATGCAACAGTGTGGGGGATTCGGGGTTTATTATTATTATTATTATTATATAAATTTAGCTCTCACGCCCGCATACAAAATAAATACATATATGGCCTAAAGAGTTATAATAAACTTACGTAAATAAATATTAATTAATAAACTTACATACACAAATACACAAATAAATAGTTGTAGCGGGCGGAGGATTACACCCCGGCAGGGGAGACCAGACGGCCGGGGGTCAGGGCGACAGGTTGAGAAACCGGCGGACTATCCTAGCCGAGTCTAGCAACACCGCTTTCTGCATCCTGGCTGCGAGCGAACTGTCACGGAACCCCAGTCGCCTCAGATGGTGAGCGAGGCTGACTAGGATTAACCCATTCGCAGATATGACGATTGGGATGGTTTCGGTGGACCCCACATGCCACATGGCGGAAACCTCGTGAGCCAGATCAAGATACTTACGTTTCTTCTCCGTCTCAGCTCTCACAAGGTTCTCGTCATATGGAATTGTGATGTCCACCAAAAACACCCGTGACTGTGCCCGGTCCAACAGCACGATGTCAGGCTTATTCGCTAGAATAGTCCTGTCCGTGATGATGGACCGGTCCCAATAGAGCCGGACTCCGTCACGCTCGAGTACAGGCACCGGTGTGTACTTGTAATACGGCAGCCTCTCATCCAGGAGACCGTACTTCAGAGCAAGCTCCTGGTGAAGGATTTTGGCCGCTTGGTTGTGTCTGTGCAGATACTCAGTGTTAGCAAGCGCCGAACATCCCGAAAGCACATGTCTGAGTGACTCACCAGGATGGCGACAGGCTCGACAGATGTCGTGAGTTCCATCCTTCAGAATGTACTTTCGGTAGTTCCGCGTCTTAACTACCTGATCCTGTATCGCACAGACAAAACCTTCGGTTTCCCCAAAGAGGTCACCGAAGCGCAGCCATTGCACGGACGCTTTTTTATCAACGTGTGGCTCATTAAGAGCTTTAAAAAAGCGTCCGTGCAACTCCTTCTCCTTCCATACGGTCTCCCGGTCAGAGGTGCTAAGTACCTTCGGCGCCTGCCACTCGATTTTGGCTAAGGATAGGGGAGTGAGTCCTTTATCACATTCTACGACCTCTCTATGCATGGGCGACTCGCTCTTCATCTCGAAGTATGTTCTGAGATTGGCTATCTCCCGGTTATGCATGGTCTTGACGCTTAATACGCCTCGACCACCACATTTCCGGGGGATATACAATCTCATCACAGACGACTTCGGGTGGTGCATGCGATAGAGTGTCATAGTTGTGCGGACTTTTCTATCCAGGGCGTCAAGTTCAGTCTGAGTCCATCTGAGCACGCCAAAGGTGTACATGAGGACAGGCACAACCCAGCCGTTATAGGCTCGAACCTTATTGGCACCTGACAAAAAACATTTACATATTTTTGTCAGACGGCCAAAAAAGGCCTCGCAAACAGACTGTTTCATGTCCGCCTCATTTACCCCCAACGACTGCGACATACCCAGATACCGGTACGATTCAGCTTCAGAGAGGGTCCTGATGTTCGATGGCTCGAGATTCATCTCAACCGATTGAGTAACCTGCCCCCTCACCACATGCAAGACCGCACACTTGTCCAGCCCAAGCTCCATTCTGATAGAGTTACTGAACTCAGTGGTGATATTCAGCAATTTTTGCAGACGGGTAGCATTGGGTGCCAGCAGTTTGGGTCGTCCATGTAGAAAAGGTGAGGCACTCTTGTCCCTCCTCTCCGAAACTGAAAGCCCGTCCCTGAATTCTCCAGCAGTGAGCTGAGTGGGTTCAGAGACAGGCAAAACCAAAGTGGACTCAGACAGTCACCCTGGAAGATCCCCCGCCGTATCCTTATCCGGTCACCGGCAGCCGCCAACCGCTCACCGTGGAGACAAAGGATCGTACTCCATTGCCCCATGCATTCCCTGAGGAAGTCTCGAATTGTACCATCGACTTTGTACAGTTCAAGGACCCTCAAGAGCCATGAATGGGGCACCGAGTCGAATGCCTTTTTATAATCAATCCAGGCGGCGGAGAAGTTCCGGCGGTTGCGTTTGACCAATTGCCCCGCAACGGAGTCGATGAGAAGGAGCTCCTTAGTACCACGGCTACCCCCCCGACATCCGTTCTGAGCCCCAGACATGATGTTATTTTCGTCTACATGACGAGTGATCTTGAATTATTATTATTATTATTATTATTGTATTCTTTATTGCACACAAGAAATAAATAGAAATGTATAATTACAAAAAGAGAAGCTTAATCGTAGTGAAGCGTGCAAAGGCGGTCTTATCGCTAAAGCGATCTCTCCCAGACAACCTTTGGTGATTGGATCGGCGAAATCATGGGTTGCGTGGCAAGCAATTTAGTTTTTCTAGAATAAGATAGACTACATAAACACTACATACAAATAATACACATATAAATATCTACCATAAATAACTATTTATACATAACATATAATATACTACATTCTACTCCATTACATAGATAGATAGTAGTTTTTCAGACAACGTTTGAAGATATGTAGGGATTTTGCCTGACGTATGTCAGCGGGGAGATAATTCCAAAACCTGACACAATTCCTCGTGAAAGAGTTATCATAGAATTTCGTGCGGCTGGACGGCATCTTTAGCTTATTGTCTGTGCAGGAACGAAGAAAGAACTGGCTATCCTTACCGAGGTAGCTTAAACGTTCTTTCTAGTAAGCCGGTGTTTGGGGGTAGAACAGGACACGGTATAGAAGGGTCAATGCATGCACCCTGCGCCTTCTGATTGGCAACCACCCAAGCTTAGCACGGTACTCAGAAATGTGGTCGTATTTCCGCAGGCCAAAAATGAAGCGGATTACCATATTTTGAAGTCTCTCAAGCTTATCGAAAAGTTCTTGCGACAGATCTGGATAACAAGAGTCAGCGTAGTCTAACACTGGCAACAAGAGTGTATTGGCTAACGTAATCTTGGTACTGATCGGCAAGAGATTCTTCCACCGCCTTAGGTACCCGATAGTGGCGAAGATTCTTCGCCCCACCTCTCCTACCTGCGGTCCCCAGCAAAAGGAATTGTCAATAATTAGGCCAAGATTTTTAACTTTATTACTGAGTGGCAATGCTATCCCATCAAAATAAACATCAGGTAGGTTATCTAGTTTACAGAGTATTTTGGGATTGCCAACGACTATTATTATTTGACGATTATTATTATTTGACGATTATTATTTGATAAATCCAAGCAGCAGCCATGGTAAAGATGGGCTTGGACCTTGTATCATACTAATATTACAAATGCGAATGTGTGTTTGTTTGTTGGTTTGTTGATTTGTTGGTTGTCCTTCAATCACGCCGCAACGGAGCAACGGATCGACGTGATTTTTGGCATGGGTATAGTTGAGGACCTGGAGAGTGACATAGGCTACTTTTTATACTTAAAAATATAATATATATATATATTTTTATAAAGGTTTAGGAGCTACCGCGGGAATAAAAAAAACTTAAACCACGCTAACGAAGTCGTGGGCATCAGCTAGTAGAATTATATAAGGCCCAAGCCAATCTTTACCATGGAGCAAAGTCTTAATAGCTTTGTGTAGTTACACATCACACAATTCAAGTAAAGCAGTATAAAAAACTGAGTGATAACGTCCAAGGACTCGTACAGGCCATCTTTATATAACCTAGCCCCAGATATTTTCAAGCAACAAGAACACATGTAAATAAGGCACTAATCATTTTATTTGGAATGTCTACACATACCGCACACTCCAAATACCTACCAGTCAAATATTCAGATCACATTTCGTCCCTCGGAATGACCATGTTTGCTTTTAGCTACAACTTTCCGGTCATCGAGTTTAGAATTGCTTAATTTAACCCTTATGTTTAAAATAAATAGCTTAATTTAATGCGAGACCCTTTTAAACAGTTTTATTAAGGTTTACATTAGTATATATGTGTTTCCAATCTTACGACGGTATTTTCAGTTCAGTTTCTGAACCGATTCATGTAGAACTTCGCACGTGAACTTTATTCCCATGTCAATACATAACATAAACAGCTCAATCCTGTGCTCTATTCTTCAATCCTGATGCTGGATTGAGTGGGCTTAGGATCTACCGATGTTGTTTTTTTTGACTAAATCGTTATCATCATTTTTCAACCCATTGCACCGCATACATAAACTAACACAGTTACTAAAATAATATGCAAAATGTGACCGGACAGACAAAGTCGCATCATGAGAGTTGCTAACGTACCTTTTAGATATGCAACCCTAATATATTTATAAATTCCCACTTAAAAAACCTAAATCCATGCGGATTTAGGTTTTTTAAGTGATCCACGGAAAAATGATGTGCCACGAATAATGTTGAAAATTTCCTGCTATTTTCGGGTTCCGTACGCTTAAGGCAAAATTGAAGCCCAATAACCACTGTTAAATCTCTATCCTTTATGTAAACTAAACACATCCAGATAAGAAATCTGAATACTATAATATCGTTATAAATTCAAGTAAATATTGTTATGGTTCCAATACATGAAAAAGAAACCAAAAGTATTAATGCTTTCGAGTATTAGTCGAGTGTATGTTTCGTTCGCAAATTCGGCATGCGCGATGCGCCGTCTACAGTCGTCGCTAGTTAGGACTATCACTCAGACAGAAAAATCCATTGCCTAATTAAATATTTACTTTACTATTATTTATTAGAAAATTATCCATATTAATATTATAAATGCGAAAGTGTGTCCGTCTATCTGTCTGTTTACTACGCTTTCACGCCTCATCTATTTAACCGATTTTTATGAAATTTGATACAAGCATAGGTTGCATCCCGACGCCTTCGTCGACATATGCTACTTTTTATCTCGGAAAACTGAAGAGTTCCCCCGGGAATCAAAAAGCTTTTACCACGCGGACAAAGTCGCGGGAATTTTATTTTATTTATTGGGAACGATCAACAATTACACATTCAATCTTATTATCTGAACAAAAACAAAATATTAACAAATGTGCAATCCACCACACCATCCATGGGTTAAACTACGGGTTATCATATTACGAACGAAGCCCTAACAGAACAAGGCCCGACTCGCACTTGGCCGGGTTTTGTCTGTTATCGGCAGCGACGCAACGCGATAAACGACCATGTCGTTCAACGTCGTCGTTCGCTGAAATGTCAAAACGATTAATCATCCAAACAGTATACTCTTTGCCGATATTTAGATACGAGTACATTTTTTTGAACGAGGGAGAATATTTTACCCCATTGACTCTAGACAGGCATACGGTGTGCGCGGAAAATTGGGTGAGCATCATGTTTGTTACGCTTCAAGTAGCTACTATCGAAACGGAATATCTAATGTAGGGGGTAAAAACCGCGTAAATTGAGAAAAATGTGCGGTACTTTTGAACAGCAATATGTCCGCGCGAAAAGTCTGCATCGGGGGCTTATGATATTACACAGTAGGTAACCGGACGGGTTGCGTAGTGCTCCCTCCAAAACTAAGTGGATGGCGCAGACTTTTGTGCCCAATCAAGTCAATAATGTGTTTTGGCCCTTAAAACGATATGAAAGGTCTACGGTCCCTATGTATATAAAAAATGTCAGTCCCCATTAGAGTTGTGGAGCTGGGATTTGGGGTTAAACATGTAGGCGTAACTTGGTTGATACCTACGGTATGAATTTACTATCTGACGGCTTCGAAATTTAACTAAATACTGTCTATTTTATTATAGCCGGTGTAAAGAAAGCAGACCTCCCAAGTAATCCAAGTACTAGCATAAAACAGACGCACATCCACAAAAAAACCTTTTAAGATAAACGCGAATGCAAGTTGGACCCAGTTTGCTTCATGTCTGTCATAGCGAAACTGATAAACGACGCACATTCTATGGAAACTTTATCTCAATAGCGAACTGTCGCGACGTCTGGAGATTACGTCTACGCATTAAACCAGAACCACTGCAAGCGGTGACTGCAAGCCATAAATTTCATGAAAACATTTTACTTATCAGAGGAACATGCTGGAATCTTCCCATGGCCTACGTGAGTGCAAGCGATCATCCCTACCACAACCCTACGATGCGGGATATATATACAAGATCCTCCGGGAACAGTGAAGTCATTCATCAGACAGTGCACAGTCTACAATCGGCTGAGACTCTGTCTTTCGCGCCGTGCTGAAGCTTTAACTCACTTCGCACTACGTAATCATAATTATCCGCGAATTAATGTAAACGTTTATCGTGTAATTAATTAAGTATCAAGTAATTTGTAATTAAATTCAGATAATAAACATAATTACAAAAGGAAGGCTTCGTTATTATCGAGAACCCCCTCTCGGTTGGTGACAGCGGCCACACCTGCATAACTCCGGTGAAAGTCGCCCTCCCACAAGAGTCTCTGTTCAGTCCCAGGGGCTCTTGTCCGACGATGTCCGATGGTCGATAGAACATCCTGTATAGAAATAATTGTCGATAGACCTATCTTACTGACACGGAACTCTTCTAAAATATACCGCGTCTCCAAATGGCAGTGATTTGCTAATTCACATTGGACGACAAGGGTTGCGGATCGAACAAAGAGTGACAAATATTTGTCCTCGGCTAAACGGAGAATCCTTTGTAATCCCCTACCCGCAGACCCTACCCTATCTATAATTATAATACATATATATATAACATATTAAATACAAAAGTAACCTTCGAGTACATGTTAGCATAGATTTACAAGACAATATAATATTTCGGAGAAGTCCCTTGATTTGAAATGCTTTTCCGGTTTCAAATCCGAACCGATTGTAACCTTGTTTTCGTTCATTTTTCTTGGCATAGGCAGAAATTTCGATTAGAATAGGTGCGTAGGTATTTTTTACCTCACTACCGAGCATTATGCGGAACCATTTTGGCATTCGGCAGGAAAAGCAATCCAAACCTGCACTGGTTGATTCGTTTCGGACTGTTAGTTCCACTAGGATTTTCAAGTAATATATCATTTGAAAATTCAAAAGAACTTAGATACTGTATTACAGTACCAACTTCAAGCCTTTAATTGAATAAAAGTTGTACTTTTATAAAAACACGCAAGACGGAGCGGTAGACTCCAAACATATTATGATGGTTTAATGTCGCTCTCCTCGTCTTAGTCCACACAACCCAGAACAGAAAATCATGGCGCTTTCGTCTTAGGAATCCCGACCCTAAATGGACGAGGGCAAGGAAAATAAGAAGAAGATAAAAACACTGAGGTAAATGTGCTAACTGCCTACAAACTTATCGGGTGCTAAGCTTCAAACTTGTTGAATACGTAAAAAGATCGATAACTCAAAAACTCCTAAGTTCCGTAATAAAGAAATACTCGGGAGCGCTTCCCACTTGGCGGCCAGGAATTTTTCCAACTTGAGAATATTCAGAACTTCGTGGATTCATCATTTGCTCGCGTAAAAGGAGCTGCTTATTATATTACCTTCTGCGTCATTAAGTTTGAATTATATCATTTTAATTTCCATCTTTACGGACTTCATGAACAAATCTGTATTATTATTAAGTTTATTAGCTTGGTGTTACTTTATCTGTAGAGGGAATCAACTTCCAAAGCAAGCCATTAACATGATATTGTGATCAAACGGCTCCATACTAAAAAATAAATGATAGTTATATTCTACAATAGGTTCCCTACTGTGCGCGACAGTATTTCTTAAAAGGCTATCTATGCTTTACGCAGCAGTGTAGCCAGTATTGAGACGCCTCACTAAGATAAATCTCTAGGTTGAGTCCATTGAGGTATAATGTACTATGGGTTGAGTCTGCTATTCGCACTACCAGACAAAGCAAGCTCTCGCAAACTGTCTCCCTCAAATTAAGAATTTACTAATCAAAGACTAATCACGTTGAAAAAGAGCGAAGAAAATAAATATATTTTATATAAAAATGTAGCTATATACATTTCCTATAAAAATATGATGAAATTTTTTACGTTAAAGCCGACGATATGTATTATCCATTTTCCATCAGCGATCAGAAACGTAGTCAAATCCAAATAAAACAAATTTTCCCCTACTGACAGGCGGGCTTAAATATGAAGAAGAGAAAAACCGAATGAAGCGAGGGAATCAATATGTATACCCGTGATCGTAGGGGATTGCATCTGTTGGAAGTCTTTGTTACAAATCTTTATAAAGGCAACCTTTTTAGGGTTACTCAGTAAAACAAGGAATCCATATAAACATACATACAAATCGTAGTTAACTTATACGAAATCGAAGGTAAAGAACCTCCCATGAGGCCTGCATTTCGCTCGTAATTTTTTTTAATATTTTAGATTTTGGTTTATAAATTTCAAACACCCTTAGGATTTGAATTCTCCAAGACCCTTTCTTAGTGGATGCCGACGGCATAATAGAAGTCTGTATGCCAAATTTAAGCGCGATCCGTTCGGTGATTTATGCTGTGCGTTGATAGGTCATCATTAAACCTTTTCCTTTTCCTTTTATATATTTAAATAGTGTAAGTGATATACATATAAGGTATCGCAAAAGCTTTAGACACGATAGCTTATTCAGCATTGTGCATAATTCAGCTCGGCCATTCAATCTCAGCAGAGACAAAAGAATGGATTCTTCAAGGTCCCATTTAGCATCAGAGGCATTGTTCTAAGGCAGAAAATCACGGAGCTAACGGATAAAAGGCAAAACTTTTGAAATATAACAAATAGCCACCTAACCTCAGGGATCTGATATCATAGAAATTACAGCTACTTACTTTGTATTCATTTCGGGTAACTGCCTCGTTGGTCTAGTCGTTAGCAAGTTCGACTGCGGCCGACTGAGGTCTCGGGCTCGAGTCCCGGGTCGGGCCATAACAAGTGTTGGCGTTTTTTTTAAGGAATTCTCAAAAATCTCAGTACTAGCCCCGAGTTAGGATGGGACGGATTTTCCGTCCCATCGGGCTATGAGACTAAGGGAACGGAGAGTGCACCTGTGTTTGCGCACACACTTGTGCACTATAGTATCTGTGAAGATTGGCCGCCGTGACCGAAATTCGGTCGGGAGTACCTTATTTGTTTCGTGTAAATATAAAGTTGTTGTAGGAGCGCTTAATTAATCAAATATTGGAAAGAAGCAGGCGTTACTTCACGGAAGTCCATGATAATCAAGGAACAAAAAGCATTAACTCGCTATAATCCACAAAAACAGACAAATCTATGTGGTACAACGTGTAGCTTAACGTTCGTTTCACTTGTACTAGGTATTACCTATTCTGTGGTTTCCCTCCGACACCGGAGCCTCCTCAGGAGACGTTGTATCGAAAATGCACGATTGTAAAGAATACAATTTGTTTTGGCGGATTATAGCGAATTAATCTTCTTTTTCCTTAATTCGCTGTATTAATCGACATCTTCTTTGACGCAGTGGCGTTTATATACTTATTTTTTAATTATATAGGCCAGCGCTTGGCTGCAATCAGACTTTCTTGCAAGTGGTTATGCAGCCTAAGGTAGAGCGCGCTTGCCTGGAAGATGCCTATTCACTCTTGATTTGAAGGTACCTATATTAAAAGTGGAGGATTACTACTCGTAATAATAACGGTTATGGTATCAGCTTGTAGCTCAGCATTTTCCATTGGGCTTAGGAATTTATGACTGACTGGCAATAGGAGTGTAAGGTCCACAATCCAACCGTACCTTTGCTGCATCAGCATTAGCCTAGTTTTCATTACACGTTCAATCTAACAATAAATCAATGCGCAAATCATCACCGTGACCACTATGATCTTTTTAAATAAAATAAAAGAACAAAAAACTAAAACTATATTGTATTGGATACATTAAACAATAAAGGATAGAAGATATAACACTAAGCCTGTGCCGGAACCTTGTCTAAGAGTTCACTAAACTGTTGCATCAGTCTGAAGTAAGCCTCCAAGATCACTCGTTCTGCAAAGAAAATAAAATTTAAAATAATTAGACTAGTTTTATACTAATTGATTTAATTAGTATAAAAAACGTATTAAAGCTTGAACCGCGGCGGGTCTAAAAAATAGATTCTAAATTAACCTAGAGTTGATTGAACCATAGCTGCAAGGTTTCAGCTGGTGTACAAACCATGTAAAAAGGTGTATTTTTGAAGGAAAGGTTTATCTTAGGGAAAATTGCACCATCGATGGTTATGGTTAACGTACAATTTGACCACCAATAAGCAAGCAAAGTAAGTAGTGCAAGTCAGTATTCATACATCCATTAAGGTTACAAGTAAAATTTTTGTCCAAAGTTGTAAAACCCCGAAAGTGTTTATTTTTAGGTAATTAATTTTAACGTTAACCATAACAATTGATAGTGCAATTGACTCTTAGCCTAATCTATATAAACTTCAATTCCTTATTTGTGTATTTAGTTATTCATTCCATATACCCCGTTAAGATAAAATTTTAAGAAATGTAACCTCATCGAAGCTGGTGAGTTAGTAAAATTTTTCGATTTAGTTCCGACTAGAGTAACGTCATTTAATCTACATAGAAACCTAGAGAAATGTAAAGTCATACCACAGAATTGGTATGGATATACATAAACGTAGTAAGCGAATACTAAAGACTCATATTTCAACATTCGGCCATTAGGAAGGAGTTACGAAAACTAACTCTACATTAGAATTATGTTTACTTATTTTATTATCAAACTTTGGCACTAGCCAGTAGTCAACACCTATAACAGTCGCGTAACAGCAGATTTTCATAAAATTGTGACATTTACGGATTAGGGTAAATCAATTCTGGGCCAGCAAACATTACCCACGTCAGCGGGATCCCCGGATGTGGACACAGCATTGTTTCACATTAAATTGATCTGAACCCTATCTAAACGACATAAATTTCATGGAGCGGACATTGATATCGAAAACCAAGACGCAAACAGCCTTGAAAATTGATTTCTTGGAGTATTTTTAAATCATAATTAATAATTTTAATTAAAACGAGATGATGCGCGTCCACTTTTAGGGCTTTAGCCCCAGTATATAGTCATGTGAGGTGTTGTGTTGTCGCGTGTTAGTAACATTTTAACATGGTACCATAACAGCTGTGAGTAGACCCATACCCTTTGTCGGTTTCTACACAGCTTCGTACGCTAAATCGCTTAGCGGTACATCTTTGCCGGTAGGGTGGTAACTAGCCACGGCCGAAGCCTCCCATCAGACCAGAAAATATTCAGAAATTACAAATTCCCAAATCGAGCCCATGATCCCTGGATCTCCCACGTTAAGGTAACAGGGCTCAACACTGCGCCAGGGAGATCGTTAAACTTATTATTAATGAAACTTTCTCTCCTGTGACTTTCGTCTCATACAATGTTTTGCATATCATTGCCTGTGGACTATATATCAGGCGGGGACAGCCGGCGGGATGCGCCGTTGTTACAGAAAACATCAGGGTTCGGTAAATATGCTTTGTCAATATTACACCAATGATATTTTTGGTTCCATGCCCAAGCCCACAATAAAGTATTTCCGTTTTGTGCAAATTAATCTGTCACTCTCCAGGTCTTAAACTATGTATAAAATCACGCCAATCCGTTGCTACGTTGAGGCGTGATTGAAGGACTGACAAACAAACACAACTTCGCATTAAAATATTGGTGGGATTTCCGGCCTTCCTTCCTTCCTACAAACTGACAACTAAGGCATCTCCAATGATGAATTTGTTTACTCAAAAACGTATAATCATAGAACTTTGTCGTAGACGGTTGATTGATTGAGTAAAACGATTTTTAAGGCAGTAAAACTTCCATCCATCATATTTTTACCGAACGTGTTTTGTAGTGACTAGGTGAGTAGGTATTTATCGGTTGGTAACGCTGACCCACGTCGGTAGCTGAACATGCCTCGGAGAGTACTTTAAGCTGTCGTTAGTCACGGTTTCTATCACTACCTTCAGAGCGTAAGTCAAAGAGTCAAACTCAAAGCATTATTATGCCATGAAAAGTTCAACAATTAAAATTTAATTTTAAATGAAAACCCAGGTCACGACCCTTAGCAATGAGGTATAACGAAGAAAGACAGAAAATAAAGAACTTTCAACGTAACTCTCATTAATATTGAACCTCCATGCGTGTAACTCATCTAGGGCAGAGAGAGTAAGGGTGTGTTTCCACCAGAGATGTGCTACGTTGCTAAGCTACGGATAATCAAGCCCACCGATAGAAGCACTTGATTTCCGTAGCGGACGTACTACTTAGTTACTACACAGGCATGTCGCGGGAAGCGCATCTTAATAGCACATCTTGATGCTTAGCTTTTCTGAAAATCCTACTTATCCTTTTATCCTACTTGTGAATTTAAATTTGAAAAAACATCAATCCACGCGGAGTAGTTAGTCGCGGACATCATTTAGTAGACACATATTATGTCGTTTGGTAGCCTAGCTTTATAGTGCCTTTTCACCACCCACCTGACACATATGTGTCAAACCCACCAATAGGAGCGCTTCATCTAATATCTAGAGATCTAAGCTATGAAAAATTTAAGCGCTCCTATTGATGGGTTGGACAGACATCTGTAGCTTAGCGTCATATGATATATCTGATGGAAAGGCACCCTTAACGCTCACCGCTCACCTCGCATGCCTCGCACATTTCTAGTGGAAAGGCAGCCTAAGGGGGTGGAAAAGGGGGGTGTCCGTCAGTTGATCCGATCGCGGGCCGCTGATTGATGACGTCGATTAGTGATGCTCTCGGCGGCCCGGAATAAATTATTGTGGGCCATTTTTGTCGACGTTTTTTGCTCAGTAAATGCGAAGGCCTCTTTTCGTATGTGGAAAATTTAATGAGGATTACCCAGATTTAACGAATTAAAGGCCTTACGGATAATTTTTCAGAACTGTACAATTTAAGAATTTATTTTTAAGTTTTCATTTCAAATCCCCTGACAATGATCTACGAATTGTTACGTACAATAAATAATTACGAATTACTGAGGAACTAGGGTAAATCCATATTAACTATGTAAAATTTGAAAGTGTTTGTCCGTCTGTCGGTTAACTTGGAATCCTAAATACATCTGGTATCATCCACACCTAAACCTAAGTAAATTTACATTTGTACGAAGTTATTCAATCGCGACGTTTGCCCATCCACACTAAATGAAACACGCATGTTACGTTCCGAGTTCTAAAGTTTATTTTAAAAATTACACTTGAACGTCAAGTGGAAAATGTTATGCTAAATTCGATAATTAGTTTTTAATGTATCGATAAAATCTTTCCGTAACTATTGCTCAAACACACCCTCTAAAGTAGCCGACTCACGACGGCTACCTCTATTTAAGAGTTGAAATAATTTCAGCTTTAGTTACGCTTTGTTTATTTTCTATAATGGAACGTGAGGCAGCATTTTCCTTTTTCCTCAAAAAAATAACCTTTGGGCATAAAATCTTATTCTATTAAACGAGCAATCTTTTCCTTTTATATTAAAGTGGCCGCCACTTACATACGTTTCAGTTTTGACTATGGAGTAAATCTGGTTTTATTGATGTGATTTCTTTTGAAGCTCTTATTTGTGTGTTCTTTTACTTCTTATGTACGAAAATAGTGGGGTAAGTGTGAAAATACGCTTCGAACAGGGCAGGACAGGGCACACACGTCTGCACAAAACGCCCGCATCGTATGGAACACACATTTCACCCCGGTCGCGCAGTTCTGTCTAGCTTCATACAAAACTGCGCGCGCTGACGTTTCATGCTGTTTTTTTTACGTGAGACCTTTAGCAATTGCTTAAAATGCAAGAGCAAATAGAACAAAAGGTACAACTGCACTCAAAGTATCGAGTCCAGAGAGCACATCAAAGTAAGTCGATAATAAATCGCCAACTTGCACTGGAATTAGACGGAAACTCTGGCACAGACTAGTTCAGTACTAAAAGCTGGTATTTCATCACTATAATAAAGTGCTATAAGTAACTACTACTACTCTCTTTTTCTTACCCACTACCGATCGCAGTCAAAGGCTCACCCATGACATCTCACCTGTTGGTAACTCATGATGCATTACTAAGATGGTAGCGGGCTAACAATTAATGGTATGGGCGTATTAAACTCATAATCGGTTACGTGTCGGATCGGATCGGATACCGATCCGATTTTCAAGAGAAGACAAAGTTATGTCGTTATTTATAAATAAGTGGTAGCTAGAGCATCTTAACGGAAGGACCATCATTCAGGGCAAGTTATGGTTACAGATAAAAAAGCTTATATTAACAGAAATAAACGGAATACAGATTGGATTGCATTACAGTATCGTTTTTGTTTCTGTTCTAAGTGTTTTAGTTCTATGACAGTTCAAAAACCAGTGATTAAAACACTTTTTTCGGTTACTGTTTCAGTAACCTTATTTCTCACTATATGTATGAAGTCTGCCAGCCTATACGCTTTTGGCTCACGTGGAGGAAAGCGACATACACACCTCTCACTCTGAGGAGGCTCCGTAGTGAGTTAGCGATGGATTGAGATGATGCTGATGATATTATATAGGTAAGCTCTGTAACAATCTTACCTCCAGTGGTATAGCGTAAAGGCAACGGCGCGCATCCATCCGGAGTACCTCCATCCGTTGGACGTGTAGTACTTTCGCCCGCGCTAGCACCATCTGCTATATGGGTAACCGTTAGTTAAACTAATTTTGAGTCGTCTATATTGATGATCAAAACTACAATACAATGGACATTCAGATTAATATAGCTTTGATGACCTCCGTAGCGCAGTGTGTAGCGCTGTTATATTTACGTGCGGAGGTCCCAGGTTCGATCCCCGGCGAATTTATAACATCTGCATTTTCCCTGGTCTGGCCTGGTGGGAGGCCTCGGCCCTGGCTAGTTACCACCCTACCGGCAAAGACGTGCCGCCAAGCGATTTAGCGTTCCGGTACGATGTATTGTTAGAAACCGAATAGATGTTCCGTGTAGAAACCGAATAGGGGTATGGGGTTAATATAACTGCCCATGCCCCTAACAGGTTAGCCTGCTACCATCTTAGACTGCATCGTCACTTACCATCAGGTGAGATCGCAGTCAAGGGATAACTTGTAGTGGTTAAAAAAGCCTGTTTTTTTTGGCTAAATCACAAATAGCGTTTATTTATCTTTTCTTATTTTTCCTCCATTCTACAATATTGCTCTTCCACTTGTATTGCTAACTTTAAAGGCTTGTTTTATCATTTGGAATCTTATTCATACTACTTAATATTATAATTGCGAAAGTCTCTTTGTCAGTCTGTCTGCTACGTGTTCAATCGATTTGACGACATTTAGGGACGGATAGAGATAGTTGCATCATTAGGAATGACATAGCCTACGTTTTTCCCCAAAAATCAGAATCCCACAGGATTTATTCAAATGTAAATCCACGCCAATGAAGTCCTCCTGCATGGATCTCCGAAACACGATCTTGTGCCTTCTCATCTCTTACAAGGGTTGTACAAAGCGATACGCTTTCCGGTGCATTCAAGCACCTTGGGACCCCAATACGTATCGGTTCTTCGAACTATGTACCCCGCTCTTTGCCATATCAATACTGTTTACAATTGGCGTCTATTATTTTCGTCTATATTAGAAGACATTAATTTAAAAATGTCGTTTGCCATTATGCACTAGCCATCGCAATCTCAATCTCACCAGTCGCATTCATAATAAACGGGACCAATTCATTACACATATCGTTGGATACATTTTTTTCTAAAGCAAATATACTGTTCTCCGTCATGTTACCGAAGTCTTTTTACACGGTTTTTAAGTATTTAAAACTTTAAACCGTCAAATGGCTTTATCCTTAGCTATTATTATAATTTAATTTATTAACTTCCTTTTGAAGTTTCTATAAATCATGTTTGACATATTTTGGACTTAAATGCTAATTTTTGAATAGTCTTTTTAATCCTAATTTTACTTAGGAACTCTTTAGTCTTAAGAAATAAGTGGCCAACCCACAGACATATTAATATATCTGTGGGCCAACCAAATCCAATAAATCAATATTTTGTTTTGATATCGTCATCAAAACAGTCTACGATCATTTTCATCCTTCTAGTATAGGATCCCTAGTACAGGGACCATTCGTCTCCGTTAGAATATTTCCTGTAAAACAGTTACAAATTTTAACAAACAACAATAGAGGTCTATCAAACAATATTTTTACTTTTGAAATGTTTCGTCTTGTGGCCTTGCGGTCGAATAACTTTACCTATTTCCATGGCCACTACCTACAAAATATTTTATACTGATTAAAAATTTCATAGATCTATGAATTTTATAATTACGTAAATATCTATATTTTATTAATCGTTAGATATTCCCGAAACATTGAACACAGTTGGTTTGTTTCTTCGAATTCCTGAAAACATTATTGCATTGCTCTTCCTACCCCATTAAGACGAAATATAATATTTGTGTTTGTATTCCTAAGTTTAAAATTACTTCTGGAATCAAGACACGCGGCAGCGTGTCCAGCCAAAGTTCAAAAAAACTGGCGAGCAGCACCGTGTGTAATATTACACGAACCATTTGCAGCCACTTTTGACCCCCTCATAACTCAAAAACTATTTCACATAAACATGTCAAATTTGGCGCATATATGAGACCCGTGAGATACATATGTGCTCCAAATTTCATAAGCACACCTCAAATGGTTATTTAGATATAAACGTACAAAAATCGACATTTTTATGATCTACCTAGGTATAGATCAAAACTCTGACACGGGGCATACTACCATTGCTTAAAGCCGTATTATTTTAATATTGTTGACGTTTATGTTGTAGTGTTATAATCATTATTTTAAGGACGTCAAAGTACGTGACATTCAACCGTTATTTTGAAACAATACTGCTTTAAGCGGTGGTAGTAACTCCTTAACTATTGAAAATGACACATAATTATTATTTTAATGTAAAAAAAAAAAAAAAAAAAATAATAATGAATAATAATATAGTTGCATTAGAACCTTACCTTCGTATTCATGCATTTTGTGCAACGAAACGTCTTCTTCTTCTTCTCTTGGTTTATGGCTTTGAGTAGCAACGAAACGTCATTGACAGAAAAGAAGAAGAAACGTATTTGAAGTCGTCAGTACAAACTGTCAGTCATTGTGATTTGTATTCATAGTTTATAGTGGTTTTAGTGATATCGACTGTTTACCGTGCTTGTTTTCAATGTTTCACTAAAAACTTTTGATTTTGAACTTTTGCAATCAAAATTGATGAGATGTCGAAATGTGCTGTAGAGGTAGTCTGACCATAGATGTAATCTGTCAAAGTCAGTGTAACTCTAGGTACACTATATATTTTTCTTGAGAATTCTCGTCTTTAATTATCTTGTACAATGAGTCGTACAATAGAATTACTGGTGGGTGACAAACTGACCTTACACCGAATAATAAGTACCTACTAATGTAAAACGTAAACTAAACTAATAGAAAAGTCCTATTACAGTGTAAAGGATTATTTGAATGATAGCAAGGCATGGGTATGAATTGTTACAGCGGCTGATTATGTAATGTTATATTATAAGTAAGTACATATATATAATTTCAAATATTTGTGACCTGTTGATAATAATAAAAATGTTATATTATAAGTACATATATATAATTTCAAATATTTGTGAGCTGGTGATAATAATAAAAAAACAGCTGAGTTTATTGCGGGCTCTTCTCAGACCAGGGCACGTTTGGAACCCTCGTAGCTTTAGTTTTAAGATACCGTAGTTAATTATCACCATCACGTCTTATGCTCTGTAAGCATGACGTTCAGAAGGTGTACTTTGTAGGTACATATTTTGAATAAATATGTTTTGAGTTTGAGATTGAGTTCAATAATTTCTGTACAAAAAGTAATGATATCCCATCAAAAACATAAATGTAAAATGAGAGCCAAGTTCAAAATTGTTATATATATGCCTTGGTTGTTGACTTCAGCGACAAAAGAAGTGAGATCTAAATGGGTGCCAAGTTCAATGGTCAGTCCTGCAATTTATTTATCCCATCAAAAACAAATGTGAAATGAGAGCCAAGTTCAAAATTGTGATATATATACCTTGGTTGTTGACTTCAGCGACAAAAGAAGTGAGATCTAAATGGGTGCCAAGTTCAATGGTCAGTCCTGAAATTTATTTATAACAACATATAATATTTTATAACAACTTAAAATATCATTTCTTCTTATAACTTAGTATAAAATGTTGAAGACTAAGGCTTTGGCTTGGCTAGTTTTCATATACGAATTATAGCCTTCACAAGTTGTAAAACTGTAAGTTCTTATTTTATTCTTCCGAAAATTTGGTTGCTGGTAGAAACTGTAGTTTTAGGTACCTACTTAATAATAATTCGTCTTAAAAATGAATGTATTAACATTCATTTTTAATATTGCTCTACATTCAGATACGGAAGGCAGCATCAATATCAAGAGCAGTAAGCCTCCAGGCCCCTATTTACTTTTTACACGCGAAGAGATAAAACCGAAAGTAAGTAGTACATTCTCCGTATTTTTCTCTAAATGATAAAATACAAAAGTTTTGGGTTTTATCGTCGCAAACTTTTATACTTGAGAAACTTCCTTTTAATGGAGTTTTTACCGAGATGCCCTCTTTTTGTTCGTTAAATGAAAAAATTGGAATATTCCTACAGAAGAGCTCGTTGCTTATATTTTACTATTCTAACAAAATAAGATGGAATTTTTGTATACCTAACCGCTACTCACGTAGCTTCAACATGAAAATTTTATCATAATAACTAGCTGATTCCCGCAACTACGTCCGCGCGGATTGAGGTTTTTGTTCCCGCGGGAACTCCTTAATTTTCCGGGGTAAAAAGTAGCTTATGTATTATTCCAGAATATAATCTATCCGTGTCGTTCAGGCGCGATTGAGTAACAAACATCCATCAATCTATCCATCCAAACTTTCGCATTTATAATAATGAAGATTATTATATAATAACTAGCTGATGCCCGCGACTCCGTCCGCGTGGATTGAGGTGTTTTAGGGGTTTGAAAAACAGATAGTAGCTGATTCTCAGACCTTCTGAATATGCATATAAAATTTCATAAAAATCGGTCAAGCCGTTTCGGAGGAGTATGGTAACTAACATTGTGACACGAGTTTTTTTTTTATATAGATTACAGTTTATTGCATCCATCTGATTTCAGAACAAACTACAGCTACCATCGCTAGAGCTTTGAATTTTTAAAAGAAAACTCAAGTTTCTCTATGTTTAAGACTAAAAAGTGGGTTGAGGATGAAAAATAAAGTCTCAACTTGAACCTCTAAATTCCACTATAGTAATATATGAAAAAATTTAAAACTACAAATAAATCATATGCCCACATCAATTATCTTGTTACAAGATAATCTGCATCATTAAATTCTGCATCATTACAGAACTCAAGATAGTCAGGGCTTAGCTTTGATTACGCTGAAGTACTTAGTCATAAATTACATATTAAAACTTCCTTACGGCTAAGGATCTTAGTACATTTAATATAAACAAACAAGAAACACATCCTATACATACCTAGTCATGGTTCGTGACCGGTGGTGTTGGGGAAGCCTCGAAGTCTGGGTGTAGACCCGGAGTCTGCAGGTGCGCCTTCTTACGTCACGACTCACAATTAAAACTTACTTATTTGAAGTTGAATTTATTAAGATATTTTGGAATAAAAATCGTATGAAAAAATATTCACTGATTTTAATGTACTTTAAACTTATTATAAAATTACAAGACTTAGTTCATAAAGAACTTGTGATCAAGAAAGAAGGCAGCAGCAGAATGAATCCTGGGAGTCTGGGATGGTGTTTTATAGTGGCTTTGTTACCATGAAGCGTTCAGCGAGTGGGGGCTTGTGCCCCTGACAAAAGATTAGAAAACTGTAACACTTTTATGATTATTGCATCTAATAATTAATTTCTATAATCTGCTATACGTGCTTTACGCTTATGTCGTAAAATTAAGCCCGTGAAGACTACATTGTAACAAATACCAACCCGGATTCTTGGACCGAAAGGAGGTCACATTACCATACCATAACTACCTACTAACTGCGCCATATATTAAAACATACCATGGTCAGGACATTATTGGGTTCAGCAATAGGCGATGTGATGAATTCTATATAGGTATATTATTATGGTTCTGTAGCACTCCTGAGAATCTCTAGCAAATACTGCTCATCAGAGTGCAAATAAACTTGGGATAAAAAATTACTCGTGGACATGCAATTCGCGTAGCTCATTTCTGTATGGACCCACAATGTTGGTAACAAAGCGCTGGTCAATTCGAAGCTGCAAAGCTTGGAACATCGGCGCAAAGTTGCCTGTCTGTCGGTATTCTACAGGATATATTTCGAAGATTGTGCTCAAGAACTATCCGATCTTTGTCCTCCGGAACCTTTTTATCATCGAACCGCAAGGCATCGACAGGGTCTGCACCCTTACGCAGTCGTAATTCTGCGGGCTCGTACGAAGCGATTTGCTTCCTCGTTGCTAATTCGAACCGCTAGGATATGGAATGCTCTTCCGGCTTCCGTTTTCCCATCCTCTTTTAATATAACTTCAAATCAAGAGTGAATAGGCATCTTCTAGGTAAGCGCGCTCCACCTTAGGCTGCATCACCACCTGCAAGCAAGTCTGATTGCACCTTTTTCCTGTCTAATCTATTATCCTAGTCTGTGTTCACGGGTATAAATTAGTGCTGAAAAGGAGCAGGCAAACGGCACAGCCTATTTTTTTTTTTATAAACTGTGCCTGCCCCTGTGTACTTAAGTTCACGTAAAAACTGTTTGACTTAGATTTTTTTTCTACGTGGGTTCTACGGGGGAAGTGTAGCAGACAGACAGACACTCTTTGGCTTTTATATTAATAGTATGGATACATGGATTTTAAATGCTTGGAGTTGGAGGAGTTATATACTTACCTACTCGTATATATATCTGAGAAAATTCGAGAGTTTTTTTGTATGCTCAACCCTTGTGTTTCCCTTAGATACCATTTCCCAATAGAGTATTAATAGAAAACCAATTGGAAAAAGCCTGTGTCCGACGATATAGTCTTTATACCGCAAATCGGCTTATGTTTTTACGTCCGCGACGTATTTAGGCGTGTTTCATTTATCTGGACCTTCAGACGCTATTTCCATACCGCTCTATTATCTTCGTTCTTCATACGCTTCTGTATTAGAGAAAAAAAGATTATATAATTACAAGCTGATACCCGCGACTCCGTCCGCGTGGATTGAGGTGTTTTAGGGGTATAAAAAATAGATAATAGTAGCCGATTCTCAGACCTACTGAATATGCGTATAAAATTTTATAAAAATCGGTCAAGCTGTTTCGTAGGAGTATGTTAACTAAAATTGTGACACGATAATTTTATATATAAGATATACGTATAGAATATGACACCATACACCTAAGCCAGCCATTATACTATATATCTTTATATAAAGGTCTACTATAATGAGTAGACTTAAAAGTAAAAGATTTTTTTTCAGCTTCAGATCAAGCCAAGGTATTTGTATAAGCCATTGGTATAAGCAGAGCAAAACTATAAGAAAGTAAAGCGATAGCTTAATATATTACTATAATACTATTATAGGTATGTGATAGACACGTCTCCCCATGAGGCAAATTTCGCAAAGAACTAGAAAGGCTAGAATACAATTTCAAGGGTTGGTCACACAAAAAAACACACGCAAAAATTGGACATTTTGTTGAGAGGGGTAAAATGGTAACCTTATCAAAATAAATGGCCTAGTATACTTGCAGGCCACTGGCTTGAGAGATTAAGGGCATCTAACTGACGCATTGACTGGGTCGATAACTAGCGCTAGAGAAATTCTCGAACGCTTTGAGTGAAAAACTCTACAAATATTTGCTCAGAAAAAGTTATTCAAACTTTATCGGCTTTGCTTCAAACTGTAATTTATCAAGCTTTTGGTTGAAAGCGAATTGAAAAGGCTCGAGGTCAAACTCTCGGAATAATTGTTTGAGGAAAACGTTTTTATTCATATACAAGTTAGCCCTTGACTGCAATCTCAGCTGATCTCATCTGATAGTAAGAGAGGAAGCAGTGTAAGATGGTTGCGGGCCATCCTTTAACCTAATCTCTATACGTCGTCATAGCGGAACGCTTAATCGCTTGGCGTCACGGCTTAGTCGGTAAGTTGGCCAGATCAGACCAACACCAAATTAGAAATAAGAAATGCCAAAGGGAAAAGGCCTCTTTATAAGACCACAGTTACCTCTAAGCAAGATACGTCGTCAAAGACGAAGGAGGTTCGGATTAAAAATAATTCTACCATTAATCTTAAACAGCTTTTCAAATACAAACGGAGATTTATCGGGTAGGCCTGTTTTTGTTTGGCCTGCCAAGTTCTGTGTAATTTATTTTTAACAAGTATATAGTATTAGGTATTTTATTCAACGTCGAACAATGTAAGGCTTCTCGGCAAAGTGCCTTTTGAAATTAAATTAACTCTCTCGTATACAGAGCAGCTTTAATCTCGTATTAAACTCAAGTGGCACTATAACACCGACCGCATTTGTGTAAGCTGAAGCAAGCTGGTAATGCATCCGTTATGGACCGTCGGCTTGAGGTGAGCCCAGCACGCTGGCGATAAGGGTGCTGCTCCTCTGAGAGCGGAAAGTACCGGTAGCGAACTATGCTCTAATTAGCTTGACTCACTGACTTTAGTAATGATGAGTTCTTCAAATCATCATTAGTAAAGTCAGTGAGTCAAGCTCTTATAATATGTCCTAAGAAGAGAGCATCTTCACTTAGATTAAAGGTGGCATTTGAGTAAACTGAACTTCTGAAGCAAACTGGTAATGCATCCGCTATGGATGGTGATAACGTATAATATCATATTTTGCTATGCAGTCTCAGAGACTATGCACCTAGTTATCAGTATTGCTAAAGTAGATTTCTCTCGAAACACCCTTAATAAGAGAAAAGATGCACTATAAACAAAACGCCTATGATCTAGCGTAGTATAAAAATCTCGCGATCACTCGCACCGCACGGATTGTGTTAAATGTATAGGCACTTTACAGAAACGACGCTTTAAAAGTATGAATAAAATCCCTATTTATATGCTACCTACTAACTTGGCCAGAGCTTTCCTTTCAATACATCGCTATCGTCACATTTATATACATGGTGAATGTAACACTTTGAACGTATATCTACATTTTTAGCTTATCGGCCAAGCAATATCCAAATTATTCGACGGGCTACTTGAGTCACGTGGCTTGCAGTAGCGAAGTGTCCATATAACACGATTCCCATCGGCTTCCCTTTAGGAAATGCCATCCATACCTACCTAGTACCTACTACCTTTATTTTACACACTTTTATTTCTTTAAATATTTTAAAACCTTCTACAAGTTAAAATTACTACACGTGAACACACAATAGTACTATAAAAACATTCTCCAATAACTTTAAAAAATCACAAATTTCGCAGTCCCCGCAAGAATCGGAGCATTGAAAATGAATACCAAAATTTATGAAAAAAAACTTAGGTTAAAAAAATTATAATCATTTCTTCAAAATTTTTCAAAAATTTATTAAACGATTTTCAAAATTTTAACTCGAATGCACTTCTCGCCTGCATTCGCATCTTTTAACACGATTACCATGATGATCGGTCAATAATCATAGAAGCTACATCACTTTTTATATACGGAAATACCGGTATAAATTCCTCAACTCTTGGTACTATACCCATCTCGATCCTCCCAAAATCGTCGGAGCTATGGTCAGAAATATATCATATAAGCCAGTACGTATGGGCTGTACTTATTGCACGACTCTGTACGACTCTATGCGCCGTAGCCCGTACCCACCATGTACGGGCTACGGCGCATATAAAATAATATGGAGTTCGTCTTGAATTTGGGAACTTTATCTCTCTATTCAAACTGTTACTTTGTTGGGCAAATTCGTAAATTTACAAAAAGATTACAAAAAGATTGTTTACCTACTGGCTCGTCCGCGATTTTTTTTTTTGTTTGATTTGATAATCATATATAACTGTTATTATTGGAAAATGGTATGTCAAATTGGGTTATTTCAAAGTTTAATGTTATTCAGGTATAGCGACGGCACTAATTAATTTAGATTTTTGTCAAACCGACTTTATTTTAAAAACTGGAAATCGTTTATATATTGTGGGTCATGCATGCTTGGTGTGTGAGGTAACTGGTAACTTGTTAAGTTTAACCAGTAATAAATGTTTTTAACTATCAAGTCAAGTGATATTTAAATATTATTTTTTCAATAGTTATGAGATCAATGTATGTAGGATCTTCTGAGGTAATCGTAGCACCAATTTTATCATACGACTTACAACTCGTCATAAAAAGCAAAACTATCGTAAAAATAATGAACTATAAATCAGAAATTAAACGTAACATTACGAACTGGGAAATTATTCGGAACAAGAGATCTCCAAATTTTACCTGCATATTTTCCACTTCGGGAATGCTAATTTCCCAAAACTGGCAACAAGTTTAAGTAAAATATTATAATTTGTGCCTTTTTTATCTGACCTACTTTATATTGACTGATTGATATATAATAGGTACGGGCTACGATATGTTATATTATTACATGTAGAAAAGTAGTAGAGAAACTGAAACGTTTCATCAATTTATTCAACCGTCGATATCGGGTTTGATCGATGGCACTAGGTTGACTTTTGTGAACTTCATGCCCAAAGCATCCGAAGTATCAAATGCGTTGACAAAACACAAGTTTCGAGATTGTTTCAGCCATAGGAAATAGAAATCCGATTATTTTGTTCCTATTGTTAACGAAGAATCTAGAAACACACGGTGACTCCATAAAAACAACTTTGAAGGTAAACTTCATAGGACCGAGAGCATTTGTCAATCGTCTTTACTGTGAACTGAAGAACACAATATACCATGTAAGGTGTTAAAAGAGGACTTATTCCGTTAGGGAATCCTTTCCTGACTGGTGACAGCGGCCACACTACCATATCTCTATTATTTTAGAGTTACCTACAAAGCGTTTTATATTGCTAGATTTTCAATTGCTTAATACTTTTAATTAGCAAATTAAAAGTATTAAGAACTTTATTTTGATGTCTGCGAAAAGTTATTTTCCTCTTCTTTATTGTATAGTATGAACCCATTAGTAATTATAAGTTATGATACATTTAACTGTAGAAGTGTATTATCTTGAATTGTACAGAGAGTCATCTTCCACGACCAAGCACTAAACACTAAAAAATAAACTGTGACTTTTTCTGATAGTGTAGAATTAGCAGCAGTGTCGTAAACGTTTCTCACTTAATGCATCTTACCTCTAGAATATAATATTTACTCGGCTTGGATAGAGGCCGTATTATAAATAATGTAATCTGTTGGACACGTGCACACCAATTTCGGCTAACGTAAGTAGACCTTTGTTTATCCTGTCCACGAAATATCTTACACTAAAATACGGTGATGACATAGCGTCTCTTAGCAAACGTGGGACCATCTTGCTATGGTTCCCATGCCGTAGCCCGTGCCTTCTTGCGCTGACAGGATCCTTTAATTAATGTTGCGAAACTATGCGAGTCACACGTATCCTAATATTAGAGATCGCCGAAAATTCTAATTCCGTTAGTTTGATAAGTTTTCTCACATAATCTGATGATCCTCCTTATCACCAGATCATAATAAGTACAAACATTGTGAAAAAAGCTATTGTTCTTTTGCTCCTGAGTTAGTTTACATAAGTACTTTATTATTTTTATATTTATAATTTTTTACTAGATGATTTCCGCAACTTCATCCGTGTGGATTAAGATTTTTGATTCCCGCGCGTAATTTTTTAATTTCCGGAACAAAAAGTAGCCTATGTCCTACCCCTGTACAAAATTACATCAAAATCGGTTGAGCAGGTGGGCCGTGAAAGCGTAGCAGACAGATACACTTTCGCATTTCTAATATTAGTATGGATGGATGTTATTTCATAAGAATAAATAGTACTTACCTATCTTCATAAGCATAGCTATTTTCGGTTCAGTTTGAAGCTTTCGTAAAAATTTTGTTGTTTTATGTCCCTTTCGCCTTTGCCCTAACGTTCTACACAATTTAACTGTTCAGATATAATAAATCGGTTTCTTTCCATATTAGGTATCCCTCCGGCTATGTAAAAGGTAAGGTACCTGCAAACTACGTACTCGCAGAAATAGAAGAAAGAATATATTTGAAATATGGTATTAAATTTAATATGACATGTAAGATTCCTCAGCAGTTCGGCCATTCATACAAATGCAAGAATTTAATAATTAGCAATAATAATTGACGTCTATGAATTGAATATTGATGCAAGTCTATCGATTTCGTTGAAGCTACAGTATTTTTCACGAACCACTACTTTATTTTTATATTTTGAACATAGATTTAGCCACCAACCACCAATCAATCCTAAATCTATGATTTTTAACAAAAATATCCATAAGCAGGTTAAAATGGCATCGCTATCTCCGGAATTCAAGGAACTGCCAGCCTTCAAGATCAGTTAGTTCATTTTCAGCCGTAAAACTGTAACAAACTGGCAGAGAAACACTCGTATTTTGTGTCTCTCTGTCAGTTTGTTACATAAGTATTGGTCAGTTGGTCAGTTATACTTCAACCAGCCACTTATATCATCGGGTTATCTTTAAAAGTCACAAAAGTTGTTCATTGTATTCGCCATCTCCCATTATAATACGCTTATATTTCCAGGCTACACGCAGTTTCTTTATGATAGAAAACATTTTACATCGAATCGATTGACAGAACGTTAGTTTTATCATGGTTAGTAGCCGGACATGGTACATAACTAAACTTTTATCTCAAATCACGGCTCACTACGGTAGTTTTATAAACATGTTTTCTCCCAGGAATACATTTAATATAACATTTTATTCAGGCTGCATATTTGCGACTCTTTTTCACATCTAAATTCCAAAAAATATGCTCTATCTTATATTGTAGATCAGTAGGTCCTTTATATAGAACACTCCTTTTTTTGCAAACGGGAAGGTTAGTGCGAGTGGCAGAGAGTTAAAAAGAAAATGAGTCAACGTATTTCTTTCAAAAATGATGCCTACCACTGAAAAACTACTTTCATTATAATTATACTTAGGTATCGTTCATGATAATATGATGGTAAGTCATTAATAAGCTTTGAAACTTGCTCCAGGAAGTTATGTCAAAGTGTATTATAAGTTTCACCTGCAAACTTAAGCGAGGGCTTAAATATTGTCAGCCGGGCTCTTTGAATATATGATATGAAATTAAATTTTTGGGCACACTTACTTATATTATGTACGGCAATGCGCTTGAAGTTTTTCCATTGGGCTTTTCATTTAGGAAACAACAAACCAAAGAGGTCCAACCGGCCCAGATCGTTGGCTTTACGTCGATGCATTGACATATTTTGACCCATAAAAGGGTTTTCCGCTACAATAGTAGACTACATCATAATTTACCACCAGATGAGATCGCAGTCAAGGGCTAGCTTGTAGCGGATTAAAAAATGCCCCAGCATGGGCCCTCATCACCCCAGAAATTGCATAGTTATTTAAAAATTAAAGAGTGTGAGAGAAGAAAACACTAAATTTTGATAAAGCAAAATGCCAATAAATCATGGTTTGTGGTGAAGGCAAGTGATGCATTATATCAACGCCAACGATGCCAAGGCTTGCACATAATGACGTCAGTCGTCGTCGGACGTACAATGCCTTCATTATGCCTCTCACAGCTTGCTTAACACTGTGCAACTAAATTGAAATGCTATGCTGAAACTGCTGACAGCCATGTTTTAAACTAACATCTGCGGCACTGACTGTTAGAGGAATGTTTAATTGAAATCATCTTGGATAAATCTTTTGAAACAGTGGGCGTAAATAAAAGATACAAAAATACATAATCACGCTCATGTATTTTCTGCACACAATTAGACAGCGTTTCGTCTTACAATGTGATCAACGGCGATAACAACACAAACTGAGGCTGGCGTAGCACTTTATAGGCTAGGCATGGCATCACCCCCCCTACTGGTGGCTAACGATACTAAGAGTGGTGGTAATAGGCAGGTTGTGTGATTGGCTGGCTTGGCTATGATTGACTATGATTGGCTGCTTGTAAATTACCGCTTTGTAATTGGTTGAGGCGACGTGGTGTAACACTTTAGACTATAAAACTGCCCCTTATAAGATTTTATCATTTAAGATTATAATAATAACATTAGCTACAAGTAATTTTGTGCTTGGTTTACTACTACACTAGCGGCACGCTATGATGGCCGGTTTGACACATTACAATAGTGATGTGGAATGTCAATTTATTCTCGAACAAAAAACAATTAAGTTTTGTTTTTGTACCTGATTAAATAGGTTTAATAAAACAAAAATGTATATGTTTATTTAATTTATTTGAACGAACTGAATATTTGAACGAAAATGAATATACATACTTTATATGCACACAAGAAACATATGAATACAAAAGATACCAAAAAAGGTGCCACAAAAGGCCATAATTAATCAGATTCGTCCATACTACTATTTTCACTGTCGTCACTGCTATCATCACATACATTAATAATTATATGTTCGTTTTCTATAATATTATCTATTTTCACATCTCTTTCATAATCTTCCCTTATTAATTTAACAGTTCTATTCACAACCTTTTCCCAGTCTCCTTTAGTCACATGTTCACAAGCTTCTTCTAATAATTTTAGCATTTTTTTTGTGGTAAATGGGGGTTCTGTATTGTGTCTTGCAGCATATCCCTTAATTTGAGCCCACACCAACTCAATCGCATTATACTCACAATGGTAAGGCGGTAACCGTATAACTCTGTGCCCATGTTCTAATGCTATTTCGTCAATGACGTATCGGATCTTGGTTGGTTTGTTTTCTTTTAAAAGACGTACTAATTCCGCTTTTAACATATTCATGTTTGCATCTACGCCATTTTTACGAAGCCATGCGACGATATCAGCTTTCTTTTGGGATTGGGCAGGTGGCTTGTCAATTTGCATCGAGTGGTATGGGGCGTTGTCCATAATTATAATAGATGGTTCAGGGAGGCTACACAACATTGAGGTAAACCATTCAGTAAACTTTTCTCCATTCATGTCTTCATGATAGTCTCCAGTGGTTTTTGACGCAAAAGCCATGAGAGAACCTTCGACAAACCCGTTGATGGTTCCGGCGTGACAAATTATAAGTCGCGATCCTTTTCCTACAGGAACTTTGGAAGTAGATGCTGCTGTGTCATCGTTCCAAGAACGGCCTACAGTATGGTTAGCATTAAGCCATGTTTCATCCAAGAACACAACATTTTGCCAATTTTTGATTTCTTTCACTTGCCGTAAAAAAGTATACCTTGCCATCGCTATATCAAATCTTTCCATCAATATTTTGCGTTTGTTACATTTTTTGTATCGAAATCCAATGGTCTTCAAAATCTTCGTTAAAGAACTTTCCCCACCGAAGAATAATCCAGCTTCCTTCAGTGAATGCACCAACTTTTTTCTTGTTGGATACTCCTTCTGTAAATAGTAGCCGTAAACATGTCTTCGGATAGCATCGGCATCAAAGCTATCGATGCCTACGACTGGTTTTGCTCGTTTTCTCTTTTTTGGTGTGTGAAGTTTATTTTCTTCTGTGCCAGTCTCGCCATATTTTTTTTTAGTTATCCGTCTAACAGTTCGTTGTCCAATATTAAGCGCATCAGCTACGCGTTCAACCACTGACGTTATAGGTAAAATTGGCCCTCCATTTTGAGCTTCACGATCGAAATAGTTACGAAGGCGTATTACGAACTCACGTGTCTGACTATTTAGAACAGTTCTCTGCGTACGTTCGGTCATATCGACGAAATCCACAACAAAGGGCTTGAACAGAGTCCAAATTAACGAGCAAGGGTCAACAGTAATGCAGTATCAATATTTGAAATCCAAAGCCAGGTCAAAACTATATCACAATCGCATTGCACTGACAGTTTATACTTTTCGAAGCAACGTCAATTCGAAACTGCTTTGTTTTGCATTGAGCATTGACGCGAGTTTGCCGGAGGTAGTAGTTGTGCTAGCCAGCGATCCTATGTGACGATCGTATTAGATTCCATTTTTAAAAATTTATTGATATTTTTTTGCGATTTCAGAGGTTTGTCCACATAGTGAAAATTGTTCATATTCACAAGTACATTCACCCCTTAAATGGTGCAAACTGATTTTTCTACACTTGTATACATTTAAGAAATCAATTTAATAAATAAATTTTGAGTCCTAAACCTAAAACTACATTCGATAAAATTTATGAATCTCTGCACATCACTATCGTCAATAAAGTAATACAATTATTTCCTTCAAAGTCGTTATCAATTAATACGGAACTTCATGAGCGGACAAACGTCAAACCGGCCATCATAGCGTGCCGCTAGTTTAAATGAAATTTCAATGACTTTATCAGGCTCACAATTTCTGTAAGAGTAACTAAAATTTAATTTCTCCATAAACAACCAATTTCCCTGTCCTTCTTCTTTTTCATCTTCAGTTTATGATTTCTGACTTAAGAAATTCAACATTTCTTTTTAACTTATCAGTTTTGTTAATTTCCTCTATCGTTCGTGAAATTCCAATCTAATGCCACTTGCTACTCACAACATAAAATCGAGCTCAGTTCAGAAAAGTAGCTACCCTACTCAAGTTATTAGGTATAATAAGTAACAAGTATAAAGTGGTTCGAGGCAACATATTATAGAGCCATCTCCTGTATTCTGAGGACCCATCCTATTTTTTCATAGAAAGACATGAAACTTTTGCCAAGGACATCCCGAAATGGTTCGAGACATGTCCACAATATTTGATAATACATGACATGAAAAATTGCGGACGTGTTACTACTTCAGGATATCGTCCTGTACTTTTATATAAATGTCGAGTATCTATTAATATTTCCATCGTGCCTGCCCCGCAGTGTGTACAGCACTCAGGAATGTTTTTGACAGACTGCAAGATAAATCACTTATAGCGGACTTTGCCCAAAGGCTACGTGCAACGTCGACGCGACCCGAGACGTGCTGACGGTGCACATACTGGAAACTTCCTCAATAATATTATATATAATACATAATACCTCGCCTGCATACACATTTTCTCAGTAAACAGCGTTTGCATATCTGTCTATTTTACCAAAACCATAATTCTGTCTACCCAATAGTAAAATTTTCAATACATTTCGTAAATATACGTATAATGATATACCTAGGTAGGTACATCATAAATGTATACCAAAAATCTTTATGCTATGCTCTGGCACAAATTACTTTCAGTACTTGCACCAAAAGTACTCTATTTAGTATTCTGTGCTTATACTAGCCTAAATAACACCTTCCATCTTGGACCTACCGTAGTAATTGGCAATCTGTGATCATAATTGCTGATTTATTTATGAAATTTGATGACAATATCAAAACATAACAGTAACTAATATCAGATAGGATACAGACAGCATAATATATCAAATATGATAAACTACGCCCATAATTATTAAGCCAGCGTTCCTCGAACTAATCGCCGAGTCAGTACTCGTCGACAGAGATCAAAGTGCCTGCCATTTGCTACGATTTATATCGCACACTGAGATTTATTGGCAACGCCCGAGCATTCAATTAATTGACAGAGTATATCCATTGTCCAATAAGGCAGAATTAAATAAAAGATTTTTGCAAAGGGGGGAAGGCTTTAACAGAGACTAGTTAGTGTAAGCCATCTCTCGTTCTGGAGGTCTTATATACCGTACCGTACCGTACTTTCACCTGCTCTGTTCCCCTAAAACTACAATAAAACCTCTATAGACCCAATACAAGCGGCGGACTAACAAATTCCTTAAAATTCGGCAATGCATTGGCAGCTATTCCTCTGGTGCTGAAAATGTTCATGGTCGGCGGTAATCTCTCAACATATTCCGATAACCTGATCTATGCTCATTTTCTGGCTAATCTTTTTTAAAAAGTAAGTAATTTAAAGCTACTTAGCTGTTATTCTACCAAAAATGGGATTAAAGGCTATCATCGAAAATGAGAGCAAACGCCACGTTTAGATTTCGTTTACAAAAAAAACGTGAAAGTGAAGTATTCATTACATTCGAGCAAAAATCTTTCCGCATGAAGAAAGTATAATCTAGTACATATCCCTCGTTCTATAAATCTTTGTTCAAATGAAACTTGTCCTACTGTACATTGGGTATCGAATGTTCGGAAGTAGGAAATGACTTGACCCAAATGACGGAAACAAGTTCCGCTATTTGTACTCATCCCGGATACCCTCTCTAAGAGATTTCCGCAAGTACACTGAGAATACTGTTACAATGCTGCTATTTTTCTGCTACAAACGAAAATTGCGAAGAGACATCTTGCATTCTTATTGCTCTATTTCTTCGAAACGTAGCGATTTCTATACAAGGCTTGTCTTCCTATTGATATAATTATAGAATAAATTCTTATAAAGGCTAAATTATTATTGTTGTAAACTAAGTTTATGGATCTGAAATCTCATAATTTAAAAAACCACTCTAGTCTAAGACTTGACTAGACATAGATTTTGATGTTCACACAATGAGAGATTTATGCACGTTTTTACCAACAATGCCTAGGAAACACCGAGCTCAGGTAGATGACAGTTTGCATGTACGCTATACGTTCAACTACATACTTTCAAGTACCTACGTTCACCTATTGGTGTTCCCTAAGCTTTAGGCACCATTGGTTACGAACTACCACGGGCAAAAACGAGACGCAAATCTACGAGTATATTGGCGCCTTATATAATTGTTAAACTATGTAACTACTGAGCAACTTAGTTTAACAACAAAACAAGCAAAATAAAATTTAAATAAAATGTTAACTACGCTATTATATGAATGCTGCTATTAAATTTTAACTACATGGACACATATTAACTATTAAGTACACTAAACAGAACTATAGCAATTCGCAACTGTAAAGAAACCTTCGAAAGGTACCTACATAGTTCTCACAGAGTCAGCGTTCCTTTAGAAGAAATGATCGTGTTACATTACGTGGGTGCTGATATAAATTTCATCAAAGAGTTCGTCAGCAATTTCATTGTTATTATTTCAAAGATTCTTATTTACACGTTTTGCGCTAATGCTGATTAATTTGATATTAACCTGCATGCATGTATTGTTTTCACATTAGGTATTCAAATAATCCATACTAATATTATAAATGCGAAAGTGTGTCTGTCTATCTGTCTTTCTGTTACGCTTTCACGGCTCACGCTTTCAATCGATTTTGATGAAAGCTATAGGGATAGTTTGTATCCCGGGGAAGGACATAGGCTACTTTTTATCCCAGAAAATTAAAGAGTTCAATTAAAAACCCTTAATCCACGCGGATGAAGCCGCGGGCATCATTTAGTAGATTATAAGTTTAAACATAAATATTATTATTATTTCAGTTGGTATGATTTGGCACAGAGATAGATTATAGTCTGGAATAGCACATAGGCTACTGTTTAGTGTTTATCCCGGAAAATTAAAGAGTTCCTACGGGACCCAAAAAACCTCAATCCACGCGGAAGACGTCGCGGGAATAAGCTAGTATTTGGATATTTTCCTGTAGTAATAATATTATATTATTATTATTAATTTATATATCTATATTTAATATACTAAGTCGGTCCCTTTTTCTCTATAATAATATATTTTTCGTTTTATTCAAATGGAGCTAGATAGAATTCAACAATACACAACTTTTCTTTCAATTCTCACTTATTTTTAATACACTTTCATCCTTAGGTAGCTTTTCCAGAACATTTTCGTAAAGCCTCTTCAGGGAGCTCAGATCGGTAAAACGATTCATTATTGATTCTACATTGTCTAGAAATTTCTCTGTGGCCCGATTTTCTTGAGCATTAGCTTCCACAACTGCCTTCACTAGACGAGAAAATTTTAAATGTCTCCTATCATCTGCCCTCTCGTATTCCACTTGCACAGTTTCAATTTTCATTTTAAGTGATTGTTTGCTTTGACTCACTCCGACTTCTTCACGCTTTTGATCAATATTTTTCACAGATATTTCAGAATCACTGCCACTGGTATCGTTTCTCTCAAAAACAACATCAATGGATAATTCTTTTAAATCAGACATGCTTTTAACTGTCTCAATAATTTATATTTTGTATCTGTTTATTCATCTGTGAACGATAAGTGGAAGCCAAGTTATTAAAACTTATATCTCAGGCATATGGTTATCTTTTATCTTTACACACCTTTGATTTTGCCATGATCTTATTTACATAATACTGAATAATTGTTATTTTTGCGATAAATCATCAGGACGTAACTATTAAATAAGTCAAAATCCAAAGAGCTTAAATTCGCGTTTGGATGTTTTTATGGCTCTATAGTTGTGACATTAGTTGAGACATGATCTTATACTAGAGTGTTGTGACTCTATTGAGTTGCTTTCGTTCATAAACTTAAAATATAAGTTTTAAATATCTTAATTTTATGCCTTTATAATATGCTTCTAGTTTTACATAACTAAGTAATTTATTATGATTATGTATCAATATTATTATAATGTTATGTGAAATTAATACTTAAAAAGATTATATAATTGCTTGAATTAAATAAATACTATTATCATCGGTAATTTAGCAACCGCATAATACACCACCACGTCAGCACATTGTTAGTAAGTTATATAGGTAGTTCCTCATAATTTATGATTTTAGATTTAATTTATGTGGTGGTGTCATGGTGGACTCTAATATGCCATCTAGATCTTACCTTCAAAACTCCATGACAAATTGAATCCCCAAGGAACCTCTTTAGTATTCCAGACGGAAAATCACACCCAGGCTATAGCTTTCTGTGTTAATCACAGATGGCGTTATAGGTTCGCGAACCTAGAAGACAGCTCATAGCTAAACATAAGTAAAGCCGAATGCCATCTATTGCCAATACGAATACCTTGAAAAAATGAATGAGTACTGAGTAGTCCCACAAATTTATCTGACCCGGTGACAGCGTCGCTAGTATTTAAGCAAAATATTTTTTTTTTAAATTTAGCAGACCATAAAAAATAGTTCCAACTTTGGCCACCGAGTCAGATAAGTTTGACGGACTGTAGGTAGGTACTTGTAATTTCTAACATCACTTCACTTTATTTTTCTGTTGGCTCATCGAAATTTTATTTTGTAAATATCAAAGACATTGACTTACCAATACCTACCTGAATAGTTGGTAAAGCGATGATCAAAGATATTAATGTCAAATAAAAATCTAAATTTATACTGTAGGACCTACATTTACTAGTTACAGTGTAGAACTAGGAAGTAACTAGTAAATTTGTAACGGTTCTTGTTCAAATAAGTACCTATCTACTGATTTTTTCTTCAGTGACTATGAGCACTTAGGTTTGCATTAGATGAAAGTAATTAAAAATTTATTCACTGCTTTTCAGTTCTCAGTGCTTTTGAAGTCGATTCATTTTTTTCATGTAAGACTTTTTTGACTTTACTTAATTTGTTAATCTTCATAACTTATAAGTGTAGTACACTACCCCGCAGCCAGCAGCATCAGGTTTCAGGAGATGGGAATTGGAGTTCAATGGAGGTCAATTAATTGACAAGTTGTGAACTTGGTACCTACAATATCAATTCTTCTCCTTTTTGACTCCCTTGTTGTTTTTGTGTTCCCCACCTTCAGCCTCCGTCGTCGGTTCGCCTTGCCGTAGCTCTGAGCCAGAGCCCTGGTCCTATACTCCTATAGGGTCTCAGCCTCTCGCTCAGCGTGTGACAGGTAATGTGACATTAACAAAAGAAAGGTGCTTAGGTACTCGCATTAAAAATAATACTTACCCGTATTTTTTTACCTGATATTGTGCAAGAAGTTAGGATTGAATAGCAGTCGATGGTAGAAGAGTTTTTTAAGTAGTTCCATGCGGTTCAACGCCCTATTGCATCACATAACAAGTGGCACTTAGAACGCCATAAAAAATTACCTCAGACCACGAGTGAATAAGGGTAAAACCAAATATGTATTTGAGTCGCGTGTGTGAATTTATAGTACACGACGGGCCCGTAGTAATAAACCGATATCAGATAAGAACAGGTTCTCAAATATCGGTCAATCTATGCTTATGGCCGGTCTAAAGTGTTGGCCTCGTTGGTCTAGTGGTTAGCATAGTCGACCACGAGTCGATAGATCACGAGGTCCTGGGTTCGATTCCCGGTCGGGCATAAAAATTGTTAGGTATTGAGTATTTCTATTAAGAAATTCTCAGTGCCAGCCCGGAGTTGGAAGTTGGTGGTGTTTCACCCCCGTGCCTCGGAGAGCACGTTAAGCCGTCGGTCCCGGTTATTATCACTAACATGATAATAGTCGTTAAAGCCCGCCAACCCGCATTGGAGCAGCGTGGTGGGTCTAAGCTCTAATTCCCTCTCTCCTATGAGAGTGGAGGCCTGTGCCCAGCAGTGGGACGTTAATAGTCTGTAGTGGATGGATGCCTACAATATATGCGTACTTTAGAACTTATAGCCACTAGGTGAAAATTTACATTTTCGTCTAGTTGGTGCAGTCGGGTAAAACGGGTATCACTCTTGTTTTGATAAAAACTATCACTTTATTTATTGGTCCCTTTAATTAAGGGATTATAAGTACTTATCATAATTTTTGTCAAGTCAGCTTTAAATATCAATTTTATGAAAATAAAAGCTAACATTCAAAACGCGTGTCGCTGATAGGACGACTCGCTTTAAGTCTGCCCAAGCCTTGTAAATCGCCAAACATGGAGCCGCCTTCACACTGAGTTCGAAGTGCTATTTTTTTGTTTTAAATAAGGACTTATTCTAAGAATGTCACAGCGGTACCTAAACTCGAGCAACAAGTGGTCGTAAATTGTGATAAGAGTGGCATTTTAATTACATAAAGTCAAAGGCTATTTATGAGATTTTGTTTCTCTAATGGCAGTCTTAAATTATTTAATAGGTGCCTACACAGGACCTAAACAGGTACTTTCAAATCATTTGTAGGTTTCATCTTCTAGAAAAGAAACTTCTAAAGTTCCCTGAGTCTCGAAGATATTTTTTGTTAAGTATTAATTATTGTTAATTACCTAATTATTATTTTGGAATAGTGCCAAAAATGTTAATCCATATTTCCATACTAATATTATAAATGCGAAAGTGTTTCTGTCTGTCCATCTGTCTGTCTGCTACGCTTTCACGGCCCACCTGTTCAACCGATTTTGATGAAATTTGGTACAGGGATAGTTTGTATCCCGGGGAAGGACATAGGCTACTTTTTATCCCAGAAAATTAAGGAGTTCCTGCGGGAATTGAAAAAACTTAATCCACGTGGACGAAGTCGTGGGCATCATCTAGTACACAATATGCGTAACACATGGTCAACATGGGCGATTTTTTACCTTACCTTTGGGTTATTGGTCGAGACACGAGACTATTCATCCGTGGGCGATTGTGAGTAGCGGCCAGAAAGAGTTTTTTTATCTACGCCCTTCGTGATCTTCACTTGAAAACATCAGTGTCTGTCAACCAAGAGCTTTTGTTCATTTTCATTTTTTGTACAATTTTAAGTTGTAACGGAGCTAAGGGTCCAGGATATGGCTGGTCGCGTAGCTCCGTGTGTCTAGGTAGGGAGGCCCTCACAAATTAAACGCGATTTATAGAAACACACACTTAACAAACCTTTATTCACGGTTTCACAGAAAGTACTTAAGTCTAAGCGATCTTCCTATACCTTAACTACACGGTCCGAGGTCCTGAGGGGACCTGCGGGGCGCGGGGCGTCTCCGGCTGACGCACGCGGTACGCGGACACAGAGGGTGTCCGCGACGAGAGGGGGCGAAGGGGAAGGGGAGACGGAAAGATGGGTCGTCCGTGGCCGAAGCGGCGGAGCGACCGATCTCGCCTGCGTTCACCAGTTACCACTGCCACTCATCTGCCCGGTACCCCCAAGCCGACGTGCTGTGACAGCGGTCGCTGGCGAACTGTGAGTGAACGCAGGCCGGATGCCTTATATAGGCAGTGGCGGGAGAGGTGCGCGGCGGCGGGGTTTTGCACACGGCACGATGGCGCGATTTCGAATGTTCTGGATTATCCATTGTTCGTGCGTGAGTCATCGCCGTGCTGAGCTGCGTCATAAAGTGATTGTATGTTTCCCATGAAGGCAGAACAAAAAACGGCTTATCTTTATTTCAAGAGAGTAAGGGCCGGTTTCTGAATTAAGCATTCAAGCAAAAATCAGCTAGGCTTTGCTGAAATATTTGATTAAGCCTTAAGTTTTTTATGCTTCACACGATAACATTGGGATTTCTCCAATTTGTAATTAGCTAAGTCAAATTTACCCTGAGTAGTCCCTTTGCGTTTCGTTATGCGTACAAAAATCGGTATTTACCGAAAATAATATTTATTTCTAATCTCATTAAATTTTATTATTAAGTATTATTCAAAAAAGACAAGGGCATTGTACTTGTAAAAAAGAAGGAAGAGTGGATTGTAGAAACTAAACAATACTATAGCATTTGTACCACAGGGCCAAGAGATGAAGAGTGAAGCTGCCTGGTGGATCTTCAATCATCGCCACAACTGATGATAATGTGATAATATCATATTATATTTAGTACCCAGAAATGTTATATTATGCTCAGTTATTTGTAAAATAAAATAAAATTAAAAAATCCAACAAAGAGTTCCTAATTTCGGACAAAATATTACAATACAATACAATATATACAGGAGTTTATTATTATGTATTTGTAAAATAACTTTCTACTAATGCTGATCTTACAGCAAAATTGAGCTTGGTGCAAAGGTTGGACATTATTTTGTTCTTCAACAAGTTCATCATCTTGTACCACGTAGGCATAAAGATCTACCGCAGGCTTCTCCAAAGATTTTTAATTGCACTAAAAGTTAGCCCTTAATTACGATCTCACCTGATGGTAAGTGATGATGCAGTCTAAGATGGTAGCGGACTAACTTGTTAGGGGTATGGCAGTTATATTAAAATCATAGGTCTACACAGCATCGTACGGGAACGCTCAATCGCTTGGCGGTACATCTTTGCCAGTAAGGTGGTAACTAGCCACGACCTCCCACAATTCAGAAATTGTATATTCCCAAATCGAATTGCCGAGAATCGAACCCGGGAACTACCTTAATAAGACCACAGGGAGATCGTCAAAAGATGACAACGAAGAATCTTCACTAGAAATCGAAAATCCATACTAATATTATAAATGCCAAAGTGTGTCTGTCTATCTGCAACTTTTTTACGGCCCATCTGTTTCACTGATTTTGATGAAATTTCGTATACTTAGGGATAGTTTTTATCCCGAAAAATTAAAGAGTTAACCCACGGGAATAAAAACCTTAATACATGGACGAAGTCGCGTGCATCATCTAGTGTGAGTATAGTTTAAGAAGCCGAAATCCGTTACTTAAATATCACGGACTCAACTTTGAGATTAGAGGACTTTGAGCACTGAAATGCGAAAAAAGAGAATGCCAGATTTTGCCCCACCAATTTTCATAATTTACACAAAATGTAAACTTTTTAAAATTATCTTAGGGATTTATGACCACGTATGATTTAATAATTATTGATAAAAAAGTTGCGGATTTAAAAATGTAAAAAAAAAGTAATTCAAGTCCCCTCGTCCACTTCCTATTTCTCTTGCGGCAATTTGCTTTACATTCTACGCATACACGACTAAATAAAACTACAGTTGTTAAGTTTTTAAATAAAACAAAACTCCTATTAGTTACACAAATCATACATTATTAAAAATAACACATTATTATTATTTTAATGTAAATAACAATGACTAATAAAATAGACTTTGCATTAAAACCTTACCTTCCATTCACGCATTTTGTGCAATGAAACGTCATTGACAAACGTATTTGAAGATGTCAATGTCATTGTGATTTGTGATAATTGTTTAAATCGTGGTTTCAGTGAAGTCAGAGTGAAGTCGACTGGTAACCGTGCTTGTTTTGAATGTTTCACCAAAAACTTGCTACAACTTCTATAATATTGATTCGATCTCGCCGACTTTACGCTATATTCCATGGATGACCATTGTTTGCGATTTGGGTAACAACGTTGAGGTGCATAAATTGTCACTGGATCCTAAGACATGTTGCCATGTTGGGCTTACCATCAAAATGATATTGGTGCCGTGGTGCATGGCAGTATTTCTTGATAATGTAGCGACTGATTACATATTTAATATGAAGATTAATAAATCAATGATTACTAACAGTTGTTTTATTTCCAATTAGTCAACCATTCTATCGTTAGAGAAGATAGCACGAGCTTATTAACTAGGTATCATATTACTTCAGGCAGACCTTAAGCTACGCAGGCATTTGAGTATCCTACTTCATTTTAAAGCCATAATATCTCTTGGCAAGAGCATTGTAACGATACACAGCATTTTTTTACTTATTTCACAATTAAAAATGCATATAACCTAAAATAATATTGCAACTTAAACTTAGTTTAAAAAAAAGCCGCAAGTGTTAGAGGCTTCAAAATATATGTATAGTTATCAGTAATAAAAAATCTATTAAATCCTACATACGGCATGCTTGTAAACGATATTTAATAAGTGGGGCAAAGCTCTATACATAGTCTGGCGTTTTCCTTTGCTATTATAAATTAGTGCTTAAGTAGAATTTGAGAGAGACTCAACATGAAATTCTCAATTCAGAAACCGGCCGTTAATTCATAAAATTTGAGGGCTGACCCTTGTAACTTTGAATTTTTAGTCAAGTTGGGTCATTTGATCAAAACTTTGATTTGGTTGTGTGTAAAGTGCATTGTTGCTTTCCTGTTTTTTGTTAGCTTTGTTATTGTGTATTTAGTTAGTTTTCAAAAGGATCTGTGGCAAGAAATTATGACGTGTGTGTTAATCAATATAATATTTTGGTTTTGAGGTTCCATTATACAAAAAAACGGATGGTTCCGTGGTCTTTATTGCTATAATCTAGATGTTTATTGCGCCCCTCCTCTATAAGGTCTACCTACCTGATGTGCTTAACCTAGTAAGCGATGTAAGCAAAAAATTATCAACTTTATTGATACAGAAGCGATTTCTCAACCGCGCACACTAAATTATGATAAGTAGTTTATAATTTATGAGGGAACAGATGAACATACATAAGTACATGCATGCCGGTCAAAATCTAACCCACCTTTTAGCTTCGCCGTAGTCGGGTAAAAAACAATAAGTAGGTACATTGATAAAAAAAATACATCGATGGAAATGTTGAGCACACCTTACAGAATGACGTAATCTTATTAGATTAATTAAGGATATCAGGAAGGTTACTACCATCGCAAGCAGTATTATATTTTCAAAATGACAATTTTATGTCACGTTCCTTGACGTCCCTTAAATAAGGATTTTAATTCTCAAACACGAACATCAGCAATATTAAAACAATAAGCCATGGTATAGTATGCGGATGGCCGGATGCCCACAGATTTTTTAACATCTACCTATAAATTATGATTAACAGAATTCTACAAACTATAAAATCATAAGGCAAGGAAATAGGCCAGGCCGCGTTTTAACTTGAAAGTTATTACCGAAATAATAATTTATCGTTCTGAGAACCAGCCCATTTTAGTGAAATCTTCAACAATTAATGCAGACTGAACGTGTAAAGCAATATAGAACATCATTGTTCAAACATGTACACACATTTGATTGTGTATAACAGAGTCAAGAAACTCATGAACAAACAAGCAATCGGAAAGGCATTTATAGTTCTTTACCCGGAAGGAGTCCTAAATATTTATTTTCCTACCTTTCCTTTTTTTACGTTTCCAATGGGTTAAATCTTTAAATTTCAAAAAGAAAATCTAATCTTCCTACGTTTTCGAATGATTTTATCTTCATGATGTTGGTCCCAAGGTAGAAAAAGTAATTACCTACCTATAATATATTATGTAATATGTAGTTCCACGGTAATTTTTTGAATTCCTTGTTAGAATTGATATGAAATGAAATGATTTATTTCACGTAGAATAACTTGTGCCACTTATAATAAGTCAAGGCTCAAGTCTCTACCACGCATAGATTTAAGATTGGTCCTAAATATATGCTACCACGATAAGAACCGAGGACCAATCCAAATAAAATTACAAAACAAGTGGAAAGATAAAATTACAATAAAAACATCTTTAACAAAACAGCCATTTATTTAATATTTACATAAATTTACATAATAACATTACAATTTACATAAAAATAAATTTTGTACCTACCTATTTATAATCTCAGTATTAATCTCATTTTGTAATTGGTATCATTGTTTTCAAATAACAATATTGGTAAGTCACGTAAGGATCTACAAAAAAAAAACAGTAGAAAAATGTATTTAGCCGGGTCCACATACGTACACAATACACAACATACAGGGTTCACATAGGTATGGCAGCCTCGCCATGTACAATCGATGGGTACAATATATGTAATACATAATATTATCGACATATTTTGCTATGCGCTGTTTCATACAGCGGTCGTTCCACTGTTGCCACGCTTATTATGGACCCAGCTAATGGGTAAATCTTTTTAGGGCATAACAGATGATATCCACGGCAATTTCCCTGTGGCTCTAAACCTGTGCCAATCGTAAAGAAACCTGCCGACAACTATCAGAATAAGCACTAAGAGAACCAAATTCACTATATTTATTGTACTGATCGGCATATTCACTTCGCTGCTGCGGCATACGTGTCCTAAAGCCATGGTGCTGATCTGGAAAAAATTATATATTTGAATTAAGTATTTACCTATCGAAATCTATACTAATATAATAAATATGCGAAAGTTTGGATTGATGTATGGATGTCTGGATGTATGGATGTATGGATGTTTGTTACTCAATCACGCCCCAACGGCTGAAAGGATCTGGCTGAAATTTGGCACAGAGATAGATTATAGTCTAGAATAGCACATAGGCTACTTTTTATCCCGGAAAATTAAAGAGTTCCAACCTCAAAGCACGCAGACGTAGTCGCGGGCATTCGCTGGTAATGAAATAACTGGTAAAGTGCGTCAAGATGAATAAGAAAGTTCTGTAGCTTTATTCAAGTTGCAAATTTCGACCATCATTATCTTATAACGGTCGTCATTTTTTCCTAAAACTGTGTAGTAAATACTCATAGAATTATTATTAGTAAGAATCCTCGTATGAATTTTGTGTTGGAATATAGCAAAAATACTAGTCTATGATATAAAAGTCTGTAATGACACAATATAATAGTTGTCCATGGACGTAGTTCATAGTTCATTCCTTCAGTCACTCTCATACATTCTTCTCACTCACTTAAACAATCATTCACCATTCATTTGCTCTTTGCTGTAGCCTGTACAATATTTTATTATTAAACAGACAGTCGTACAGTGCAGACGTCTTTTCTTTTCCCTGCGAGCTCATATACCAACAGGTTATGGGGCCAGGTCAATTAATTTAAAAATTAAAATTTAAAAAAATAATAAAATTAGTGTAAAAACAGTCAACCGTAAAATTTAAAATAAAAAATAAAAATAAAATAAAATACGAGATGGAGTCGCGAAGTAAAAGGAATATTCAACCGTGCAACGGAGATCGTTATAACACGTGGAAGTTTCGCGTAAGATCTCTTTTAGATTCGGGAGCACTGACCATATAGTGAATACCAAGGATTATTTTTCATCATATTCCGAATTTACAACCCCATTAAAAGTTGGCGTGGCTAAAAACAGTACTAACATTGCTGCATTTGGTAAAGGAAAAATAAATGTTACTACTAATTCAGGTTTGAAAGGTACAATCCAAAATATTTTGTATTCACCAGATGTTCCTTAAAACTTGTTATCGGTAAGTCGTACTCAAGAAGCAGGTATGACGGTAATTTTTGAAAATGATCAAACTCATATATCTAAAAATAACAAAATCTTACTAACGGGTATGCGTGATAATAATCTTTATAAACTGTGTTTTCAAGTTGATCAATCTCAATCCTTATTAAATGTAACTAAGAGCTCCATTTCTTATAAGTTATGGCATGAACATCTTGGACATATAAACAAACAAAAATTTAATATTCTTAAAAATTTTATTGATCACTATCATATAATTGAGAATATTATTCCAAATAACGAACTGTGTGAACCTTGTGTACTTAGTAAACAGTCCCTTTGCAAAGTCAAAAGATAAATCAATTCGAAATAGACCCCTATTCATTGTTCACTCAGATGTTTGTGGCCCAATAACGCCAACTACCTTCGATGATAAAAATTATTTTGTTACCTTCATTGATGATTTTACCCATTATACAGTTACTTATTTAATGCATTCTAGGTCGGAAGTGTTTAAATGTTTTACAGATTATGTTGCAAAAAGTGAGAATTTTCTAAACTCTAAAGTAGTTAATTTATACTGTGATAACGGACGAGAATATCTTTCGAATGAGTTCAAAGAATTTTGTGTTGACAAGGGAATTATGTATCATTTGACGGTTCCTCATACCACCACAACAAAATGATGTATCGGAGCGTATGAATCGTACGTTAACCGAAATGGCTCTTACATTGGTTACAAGTGCGAAACTAGACAAACAATTTTGGGGAGAAGCTGTTTTAACAGCCAGCTATATTACAAATTTGCTACCCACTAAAGCTCTGACAAATGAAACACCTTACGAAATGTGGCATGGTAAAAGGCCGAAAATAAACCATTTAAAAATGTTTGGTGCTACTGCATACGTACATAACAAAACGCGTAAAACTAAATTTGACGAAAAATCATTTAAATCAGTATTAGTTGGTTACCATCCAAACGGATATAAATTATTTGATGTTAATAAAAACGAAGTTTTTATAGCTCGCGATGTTACATTTGATGAATTAAATTTCGATCAAACGCGTCCTGTACGTAGCATTAGTGAAAACATTGAAATTCCCACAAAAATTAGTAAACCTGACTTTGAATCGGTAAAGCTAATAGAAAGTCAACATAAAGATTCTTTGAACAAAAATTCTGAAAACTCTTCAATAGATAGTTCATCAAACAGTAATCTAAGGCGTAGCGAAAGAATTAAGGAACTAACGCCTATAGATTAAATGAAAATGGACGACCCTGATTTATTTTTATCGCTCTTATCTGTAAATTCAATACCATCATCGTTCAAAGATATTTTTAACAGACCCGACACAGATAAATGGTTAAAAGCCATACAGAGTGAAATTGATTCACTTCGAAGTAATAAAACATGGGATCTTGTTGAAATCCCAAAAGATGTAAATATCGTTAGTTGTAAGTGGGTATTTACAATTAAAAACAATGAGTTACGTGAACCCACGCGGTATAAGGCCCGCTTAGTAGCTCGAGGTTTTACCCAAGAGTATTTACAGGATTATGACAAAACTCAGATGAATACGTTCAGATTTATTTTAGCTTTAGCAAATCAATTTGACTTACTTTTACATCACATGGATGTAAAAACTGCGTTTCTCAATGGTACATTAAAAGAAAATATTTACATGAAAGTACCAAAAGGGGTTATCGCTAAAGATAACCAAGTATGTGAATTAAATAAAACATTATATGGTTTAAAACAATCATCCAGATGCTGGTACGAGTGCTTCGATCTTGCTCTTAAAGATATGGGTTTTAAAAACTCTAAAGTTGATCCATGTTTATATATTTTAGATTTAAAAAAATCCATTGATAAAAATGTGTATATAGCTTTGTACGTCGATGATTTAATTATTGCAACTAAGAATACAGAAGATAAACAGTTTTACAAAAACAAATTAGTGAATAATTTGAAATTTAAATTTTGAATGTACCGACATTAGAAACTTTAATATCAATTTGTGATAGTTTTTTTTGATTGGTCGGTGGCTGTGAAAAAGTAACTTTGAATGTTAGACGCCACCGAGTTTCTTGCTGGTTCTTCTCGCTAGGACTGTGGCATTCCGAACCAGTGGTAGATTCGTTTAAAATCAATAAAGTGAAAGTAGTCGTATTTATATTTATTCGAGATAAAAAGTTTTGTGAGGTTAGTGTTTTTAACCTCAAAATACGTTAAGATTTGTGAAATAAAAATAAATGAAGACAACAACAGTTGTATCCGCATTGCTAATAACCCTGCAAATCATAAAAGGTCTAAACATATAGACATTAAATATCATTTTGTAAGGGAGAAAATCGCGAATAAAATAATAAAGCTTGAATCTATTTCCACAGGAAACCAACTTGCTGACATGTTTACAAAAGCGATAGCTGTTCAGAAATTTATAGATTTAAGAGATAATCTAAATTTATGTTAATTAAATAAAAAATAATGCACTTAATTATAGTTAACTAGAATCATGTTTGCTTACTTATATTTTTGAGGGGGACTGTTGGAATATAGCAAAAATACTAGTCTATGATATAAAAGTCTGTAATGACACAATATAATAGTTGTCTATGGACGTAGTTCATAGTTCATTCCTTCAGTCACTCTCATACATTCTTCTCACTCACTTAAACAATCATTCACCATTCATTTGCTCTTTGCTGTAGCCTGTACAATATTTTATTATTAAACAGTCTTACAGTGCAGACGTCTTTTCTTTTCCCTGCGAGCTCATATACCAACATTTTGAACCAATGCTTAGTAATTTGCTTAGTTTTAATTTTAGTTTAGTTTAATACCTATAAGTGTCTTAAGTTACTCACTCGAAATAAACTTATATTTATTTATTACTAACGAATGCCCGCGACATCGTCTGCGTGGATCGAGGTTTTTTGGTTCCCTATAATCCATCTCCGTGCCAAATTTCAACCAGACCCGTTCAGCCGTTGGGGCGTGATTGAGTAACAAACATCCATACATTCATACATCCATACATCCATCCAAACTTTCGCATTTATAATATTAGCAAGATAAGATTAAAATAATTGAAGTTATATTTTCGCCTATCGCTTTTCATACTAAGGGAGTTTGCTGAAAATTACCCTTAATATGGTTAATTGCACTTATTGGATGTCATTCATTTATTTTTAAATCAGGGAAAATATAGATAATCGACTTCAAATTTAGATATAACTTTTACATTGTTATTGAACAGAGAATTTTCATCTTATTCTGAACGCATCCTTTATCATACTTCATAATAAATATTACAAAAACGAAAATGTGTTTGTTTGTTGGTTCATTGGTTTGTTGTTTTGTTGATTTGTCCTTCAATCACGCCGCAACGGAGCAACGGATCGACGTGATTTTTGGCATGAGTATAGTTGAGGACCTGCGACGCGGTCGAAGTCGCGGGCATCAGCTAGTATTGTGTAACGAGCGAGGAGCGGGGAGCGAGAGAGAGGGGTAGCAGTGAGTAGGAGGAGTGGGGAGAGGAGAGGTGAGGTGAGGAGAGGAGAGGAGGGGAGATGAGAGGAGAGGTGGCTACGTATAAAACACGGACATCGTGCCGTGCTCGGGCATTATTATACCGTGTATTTTTGAAGTGATGTGTTGTAAATTATTCTGAAAAGTGAAATAAAAGTTGCTGTTGATTGTGTATATAAATTTAAGTCTTTCATTTCTGACCGTTCGTAACAGTCAGAAGTGGGATGAATAAGGCCCACAAAAATCTCACAAGGAAACGGAGAAAAACAGGAACGTATGTGAGGTCGAAGAAGATGCGAAAATCAGATAGAACCTGAGGTATTTCGACAGTAGTTGACATCACGAGTAAGTTCCAGCGACAAGGATAGCAGTTTGCAAAAACCTGTTTGATTTAGCTGTAATGAGACAGGACACTATTGCAGAGCAGTGTACAGAGATACCAGAGGTAAGGGATTATTTTTGTTAATGAGGAGAGTAGAGTAAGATAAACAAGTTGTAGGTATAGTCGGTGGGTAGTCACTAGGTGAAATAGATGTGGGGAATATTGGTACCGTCAAGCGGTGTGATTTTATCGATTTATTGATATCACATTCAGATTGCTTTGCCAGGTCACCAAAAGATTTAGGCGAGACGCATTTTAGAGATAATACATTATTGGGAGCATTAAGGGAATTAACCTACCCGCATTTAGAGAATCTATGTTCTGTTTAGTTTCTGTGTATCGGGTTAGTGGTTTTGTTTTTTCGGCATACTGCCACGAAGTAAATCACGTTACCCAGCAAGACTTATAGGAATCGAACCCCACGAGCCAATCATACTATGTGCAGGGTACCATCGCGGGCTAATTTATTTGCAGAATACCTTCGCGTGCTAATTTATTTCTTTGTTTCATGTGAAATGTATCGTTGGTGAGCGTGGTCGGGCTCTGGCGGTGTACAGCCCGCCTGCTGATGCTTCCCGCGGCATGATGCTGCCTAGCAGCACGCCATGCGGTCGCGTAGCACCTTACGTGGGCGCTGCTTATAAGAATGCCACCACCGGGATCGTATTGTTTTGGGCATGTGGCCCGGTGTGTCGACGCAATCGCGAAGTGAAAACTGTGAGTCCGTTCCATATTTTTTATTTTGTGTAAATTTGTTATTACGTTTGAAACTATTTACTAAGGAGTTATGAAGGGCGGCTGTCCCGAAGCAGATTCAGGAATAATGAAGTCCTTTTTGGTGTTTATGGATATAATAAAGTAGTTTACATAATAATATTGTACAGAAATGTAAGATAGGTATGTCCGTTCGTTCCGATGTTAGGTATACGAAGGCGGCGAGTATAGTCGGAATTGGATCTTCTATGGAAGTTGAGACTCGCGGTATACGTGCTGACGAAGCGCAGTCGTCCAGCGTAACAAAGGAGCGCCCTACCTACTACTAGGTTACTAAGGTACTTTGGATTTGTTTGCTTTGTAATGCAATACATAGATGCGTGTTGGTTGTTAATTATTATGCTACCCACATTACAACGGTCATTTAAGCGTATTGTGTTACATGGAAAGATGTTCCCCGGTGATTCAATGTTCAGTGTTCAGTGTTTTCGTTGACAGTTTAAAGTGGATAGATTCATTTTGAATAATCTGATTACATTGATTAAAGCTCCCGTTACTATCCTCGCGGCGTGTAGGTGTTTCCGTTATAATTTTAGAAACGGGGCTGCGTCGTATTAAGAATGGTGAATCTGAGTGGTTTTCTTTCTGACCTTCGGGTCATTGGTTTGTGTCGTGCGCCCGGTTTTCTTGTCACCTGGCCGGCGCGATGCCTTTTCCAAGAGTTTGTGGGTGGGTGTCTGTCGTGAGTTGGTGACTGTGAGCTGGTGTGGTTCGCTGTGTGGTTCGTGTGTCGGTCGTGCAGCGTGCTTGGCGCGAGTGTTGCCATGGTGTTTGACGGTGTGTGAACAATGACTGTTTGGGGTTAATCTGACCAATGATCTTACCGCAGTATGGTGGTTGCCTTGTGTGGTTGCTATGCGGGGATTTGAAAGGTGCTTTAAGTCATTATTGTCGCTGTTGTGATGCTTGAGCAGGTGTACCAGAGCTTGCTTGGGATTCAGATTTGTGATAGGGTGGACTTTGCTGGATCCTGGGTTTGGGGACCTTATAAATTATTTGAAGTTCTTGATGGTGACGGATGTTTTGAGTTCTTTGACTGGTGATCATAGTTGCAAGTGCGCTCCCGATAGCTCCGAATGTACCTGAATGTGAAGTTCTCTTGGAGTTTGATTGCGATGAACAGGTTGATGAAGATGTTTAGGCGTGCACATTTGGATGGGTGTAGCTGCAGACGTGTCGCGTTCGGCCTCTGTATCGGTGTAATGAGCGTCCGATTGTGTGGTGTAGCCTGGGTCTCTGAAGGGACTACAGTTGGTGGCATGGTGTTGCTCGGGTCTCGAGGAGATTACTGTTTTGGCCTGGGGTAGCCCGGGTCTCTGATAAGACTGCAGTTGATTGCACGGTGTGGCTAGAGTCCCCATGGGGATGCAGGTGTTTGGAGGAGAGATGGTCGCTACTAGCTGCGTGTGGCCGTTGCGCCAAGTGTTGTGTTTCCTTTGATGGATTGTGAATTGGGTGACTGTTGTTTTATTTTGGATCGGTAGGAGCTTTTCAAGGCTTGATCCAGATCACAACCAAGATGTTTCTTGCAATTGGGTGAATTTAATTGGACCCTATAGAGTTATGAGTGGTTTTATCAGGAGACGGGTGTCTAACTTGAGCTCTGTTATTATTGAAGCTTCGTAAGGTACCTGACTTGGAATACAATAGACAGGACTTGGATAGTGATCTGAATGGTGACCCGGGTGATGACGTCTCTGTTGCCTAGTTTTATGAGTTGCCTAGCAAAGCTTATTTCTTTCCTTGGTATGTTGCTGTTTTGTGGCTTTTGTGGATTGCGTCGCTCTTGAGTGTGAGTAACGGATGGAGATGTTTGGTTTGGTTAGGTCGACGGCCGGATACAGGTTGTCACTTGTGGTGGTAGGATGGAGGTTGTGAGTGTTCTGGTGATCAGATGGAGGTTTACAGTGAGTGTGTTTGTGGTGGGATATAGGGGACACATTGGGGAGCTTCACAAGGTGATGAACCTTGGTTTGTTTCATTTGACTTAGGTGTGTTAACAGATTTTTGTTTGAGTGTCGTTCGATGAGCTACTTTATTTGGGTTGATTTAAATTGGAGGTATTTGAATAAAGGTTGACTTGATATACAGACGCCAAATTTCGTTTTGTCAGATGCTGGGCAAGGGATATCCCTGACTGATAATTTTAACGTTTCTTTCGGTGCTGTTTGACAGACTAACTTAACTGCTAATCCTACCTTTGTTTTGAATAAAGAATTCTAGTAGAGTCAGTTCCTTATTGAAGTAGAGTCATGACATTTCATAAAAGGCACAAGTTTTCCTACGTGAAATTAATCATTTCGTTTTATTTCATTTCATGCCTTGGCATCACGTTGCTTGACATCGTGGCGAGGTGCACGCAGCCGGTCAGCGCATCTGACGCGCTTAATCGCTTCGTGGACTTATGCAGTGAGAGGCCTGTCATATCAGCGGGGTGATCGCTTAATTTGGTGAACAGTTTTCATTTTGGCTTGATTTTGACGTTGATTGTTCCTTAATTAAAGAGAGTGCTCAATTCCTTGTTGTGTAGCTGCTGCGTGGGCTTATTGGTGAATTTTAACATTCAATCGTAACGCTGATAAGAAGGGTAATTAAATGTAGCGTATTGTGTAGCCTACAAGTTTTATCACAGGTGTCATCTTAATAATTTAAACTCTAATCGCACTTAAATGGACATTCGCACAAGAGAGGTTTATATTCACTCCCATAATCCTATGTCCCTAGAGCCCTGAGCTAGATTCTTATTCGAGCAGAAGTAAAAGTAGGTAAAAGATTAGTTGCGTGTATGTATAGTGCTGGCAAGTTACACTGTGTGAGAAATGGGTTGCCTGATCAGCGAGGTGGTCACTTAGACACTGAACAGTGAGGATGTTGCTTAGGCAATGAACAGCGAGATAGTCGCTTGAAAGATGGACAGTAATGTGTCTCGTTGGGGTGATGAATGGCGGGTTGGCTGTTGGGATGATGAACGGTGGGTTGGGATGATTGCAGCGATACCAGTAGTGTTAAGGAGATGATCTAATTGATGTATCAGAGAGCTAAAGTTTTGATTGTTGTCTCGCCAATTGCGGGGCAATTGTTGCAGGATGGCCGACTGTAACGAGCGAGGAGCGGGGAGCGAGAGAGAGGGGTAGCAGTGAGTAGGAGGAGTGGGGAGAGGAGAGGTGAGGTGAGGAGAGGAGAGGAGGGGAGATGAGAGGAGAGGTGGCTACGTATAAAACACGGACAACGTGCCGTGCTCGGGCATTATTATACCGTGTATTTTTGAAGTGATGTGTTGTAAATTATTCTGAAAAGTGAAATAAAAGTTGCTGTTGATTGTGTATATAAATTGAAGTCTTTCATTTCTGACCGTTCGTAACAATTGTTATATGTATTTTGTGGTATTTCCGTCCCTAGTGAAGGGTAGACATTTTCTTAGAATAAATCGACTTCATGCATAACAATTTCAGCAATGATCTTTTATTTATAAACTTGAGGAATTTCAGTCTATTTTCGACACAACATTATGCACAATTTTTGTAAATGAAAGCATGATCCTACTAAGTTGCTAAATATTAGGTTACCAATTACACTTTCTGTCTAATTGACTTATTTAATTCAGATTATGTACGTAAAGTAACATACATATAACAGTTATCTTCCAAAAAAGTGTTTAAATAAAATTTTCATGAAAGCGCGAAAACCCAAACGCGTATTATCAGAAATTTCTACCAGAAACACATACTCATGGGGCTGATATGATCGCGGCAGTATTGTTATAATTTTGTTGACGTTCGATTTCATCCGCGTGGATTAAGTTTTTCAATTCCCGCGAGAACTCCTTAATTTTCCTTGATAAAGAGTAGACTATGTCCATTCCCGGGATACAAACTACCGGGATAATATAACTAACAGGATACTATGTACCAAATTTAATCAAAATCGGTTGAACAGGTGGGCCGTGAAGACAGACCGACAGACAGACACACTTTCGTATGGACGTTACCGGATCTGATCTAAATTCTGATGTTCATAAGGTCCCAGACAAAAGGGTTCCATTTTTTATATGGGGATTCAGCATACAATATATGGTGTAGGTACATATAATTATATTATTGAAACGTATGTTAATCCTTATGATCTCTACATTGCACCTTGCCCAGCGGCATGTTATAAATTTAATGCCATAATATGCTTATCTTACCTAGCTTGAAGCAGTCAGGATGGACTGCTTCAAGCTGCGACTGCATAGTGAACTAGAGTCTTATACGTACACACATACATGGAACCGCTCGAGTAGTTGCGACTGCTTCGGGCGGTTGATAGTAGTTATCAATGGTAACTTCAAGCTGTTCACTATGACAGCAAGAGCGGTCCGCGTATGTTGATCACTGGCAGCAGCAGTCCGCGTATGGCAGGTCTTAAGTTACAACTTTGTAATTAAAGACACAATGCTATTAATGACTGACAAAAAAAAACATGATTTTGTTAGATTCATGGTTCTAAGTACTCTTAAAAAATTAACTACCATTCTATTTACCAATCAGTCTCGCATTTTTCCGTAATAAAACACCGTACACTATGGTAATAGTTATTTATGCAACAGTTGTGTAATAAGGGGTATTAAAACACGAATGTGTGTTAATGACAATAGTATCATATGAGTGTTTTAATACCTAATTATCAACAGTTGCATACAAGACTTTATCTACACTCATAATATGAATCCTCTACAGATTCTGAAATAGTTAGCTTACTGCTAAGATTAAAACATCCAGTCCTAGTAACCTAATAATATCATCCATTACTGAGTATATACAAATAAACTAAGTATTATTGAAAGAATTATTTATTGTAGTAGTAATTAACATTTTGTATAGTGCAATTATTAAAATTCACTTGATGTTCTTTAATGTTGGAAGGTCCTGATCCCGATGTACTAATAAAAAAAACGAAGAACAAGGCGGGGAAAATTCTAATAACCTACTTATTTTTTAAAGCGCGCGGTTTTCTGGTAGTGAAACGCGCGTGTATGACAATGTTCTTTTTTTGAAATTCATATAGATGCTCTTTTTTTGTAATTCATACAGATAGCACGCGTCGAGCAGATGTGGCTGTCTGTTGAGTAAACCCTTTGCGCAGAGGGGATCGAAAAAAAAAACAAAGGAGTGTTGTTAAGAAATTCAGTACAACATTACATCACCCCTTTGGATGATGTTATGGGTGTTTTAATGTTGGCAATAAGCTAACTGTTTCAGAACCTGTTATAGAGGATTTATAGCATGGGAGTAGATAAATAATCTTTTAATTCAATATTTTCAATTCGAATACAATCTACTTTAGGCACAATACTGTGGGTGTAAAATCCTTACAGATCATTTATGAAAAAATATTGGGTTAGCATTCGTTTTATCTATTCGACCTTTGGAATTTTCACTAAATGGCGTTTTCTTTCTAAATACCATGAAAAAGACATTCTTTCTTATATAAATAGAATTCTACTTATCACTCTTGGAGCTTTTGTAAATGAAAAATAAAAAGTTATTAAAAAGATTGTAAGTAGCTATCTAAAATATCTACTGATGTTATTGATTTGAACTAAGTTAAGCCTAGTTAACGTTAAGTTTCTATTTTATCATAAATAAGTGTCGCAGGAAAGCTCAGCGGTTCGTGATTCATGAAGAGAATTTAACTATGCACGGAATTTCTTTACAATTCGAACTAGAAATCCCTACAAGTCACACATGCCTTTCAATGGACGTCCGTGCGTACCCCGGCTACCATGCTAGTTTCTTCTACATAATTATTTCAATAAGGATGTTGAATTCTGATGAAAGCTATTGCTTACCTTATCAACCCGGTAGATCAAATAACGAGCAAACAATAACCAGTCGGTAGGTACGTACTAAGTAATTTATGATATAAAATTTCATTTCAGGTATTTTCACAAATTCCTCCTCATACTATATCTTGTTGTATCTATTCTTCATCTACCACCTTTCCCACTGTCAAGGGTCACTGGTAGAGATCTCATATAGAGAGTCCTGTTTGTTGTAAGTGCTCCTTTGGTTTTTTCTGTTTTTCTTCGAAATGAAGTGAATGTGAATCTTTCAAACGACTGCGCCAGACGGTTCGTAAGTCGCGAATCGTGACGGAACTGCTGAGCTCTGAAGCCTTTGCGCAAGCCCGGAGATATTCCAGTATTGTTTACAGGGAGTTGGTTCAGCATATTACCACAGAATACTTAATCGTTATTTAGGAAGCTTACGTTTAAGGAAGGGAAACTTCACTTAATAACAATAAAAACTCTTATTAGATAACACTTGCTTTACAAGATTAATATTATAAAGAACTTAATATTAAGAAAGGAGCAGAAGTGGATGCTTTGTAGGTCTTTTGTTAACTAAGAAATCGTTGAGAAAATGGGCTTCGGTTTCAGAATGCATAATATGTGGCCATGTCAAAGGTGACGTTTCATGGAAACTTAATAACAATGGAGCGATGAGACTCACATTACGTGTAAGTGGGACTCATTCTTAGAAAGTAATGACCAATTCGATCAGGTTTGTTGAACCTAGATGCTACGGTCAACTTAAACTACTGTATTGTTATACATTTCCAAGGGTATGTACCACATTACCATGCCAACAGCGGTAAAAGTATCACTTTAGTCTTTAGACTGTGGCATTAAAGATTACTACCTTGTTGAGTTACCTATAATACGTTGTTGCCCCGGGCACAGAAACCAGAATATATATCTCCGGGTTCTTAATAAACAAAGGAATACGAAGAAATTTCGTAACTTGACTCTGCAATAATATAGTCTTCAAACTAAAAGGTATTTAAGATAAAATAAAACAGTTGAAGCCATATTATAGTTTTTTTTTTCTTAATTTATTTGAGCCACACTTATTTTCTTTATTCACAGTTTAGAGAACCGGGATTGTTCGCTATTGGATACGTCAGATCCCCGTTCCAATAGTATTCGTAAGTATTTATAGAAGTTACAAAAGCCCTTGTTCTGACATGGTGGTTGGTGAAAAAGCAAGTGTGGGTAGTTAAACAGATTGCATGTGTTATTGTTTTGTCTTACGTTTTTAATAGTTAAAAAGTATATTTCTGGCATATTATAGTATTAAAATAATATTTTGGTTTTCAACAAAAGTGATATAAATAAAATTGCAATCAATAATAAACAAAACTATTTGCATCGAAAGTAATACCTAACTCGTCTATGTCGCGCAAGATTCCAACGATAAATCACAATGTTTTTGCACTTCATTGCTGAACTTAATATAAAGTGATTGTTTATAAAATGTCAAGTGAATGCTCAGCGTGTAATTCGATTATTCTTGTGACGCAAAACCGAATTAAATGTACAAAGTGCCAACTTATGTACCATCTTGAATGCGTCACTACTGATCCTTACCCACCTAGATCGACCTGGGCTTGCCCTGCCTGTATCGCTGCTGCGCGTAAAGGTGGCGATAACTCCAACACGCCTATCCGACGGACTAAACAACAACTGTCAAGTTGTAGCAATGTGTATCACAATATTCCAGAGGCAAACAAGGAAAGTGGCAGTATCAGCAACTACTGTGACAATGTTATTGTGGCTGAAATCAAGAACCTACGCATCGATATGATTGATAAATTTCAACAACAGGAAAAGAAACTTGATTCTTTCAATTTGGTTTTGAACGAACTTAGAGGTGACATGAGTGAACTGAGCCTGAAAATGTCTTCGTTCCGCTCGGAATTCGATGGTCTGATATCGGTGGATACACTGCAAACGGATACTCAGCGTAACGAGGCTAGCTTGATCAGGCACAGCGAGAAAATTGCCGAATTGGAGTCATCCATTAACGAATTAAAATCGTCATTAAATTTTATTTCGGCCCAGTATGACGATATGTCAGTTGACTTTAAAAAAACATTTGAATACTGTGACTGAATTGCGCAGTTCAATGGATGACAAAAAGTTGGCTTTTTTGCAATCTAAAGTTAATATGCTCGAGAGTATATCAAGGAGTGACAACGTGGAAATACAATCAGTCCCGGAGAGAAAAAACGAAAATGTTTTGGGAATAGTGAGGAGTCTCTTCGATAAATTATCGTTGCAGTTTTCTGACAATTCTGTTTCATTCTGTAGTCGTGTGCCTAAGATGAATAATAAATCGGACCGTCCTCGGAATATTATTGTCACCCTACAATCTCCGAGACATCGCGATCAGGTTATATCAGCGGCGCGCAGGTACAATAAATCGCACTCAGAAGACATGCTCAACTCGCTCGACCTAGGAATTAGCGGCGAAAAAAGCGTGATATATATAGCGGATATATTTACGCTGCGGCGCGGAAATTTATAAAAGAGAAAAAATACAAATATGTATGGGTCAAGTATAGGAAAGTTTTCCTACGTAAAAATGATACTAGTTATGTGTATACGTTAAAAATGTAGACGTTTTGAGTAAACTAATATTATAAATTATAATTTTACCTCAAATTATATATGTCACCGTAAGATTGTAAAAACCGTTAGATTATAATCTAACTCGCGAAATTGTGTTGAAAGATTGGAAACTGTTCAATGTTCTGAGTGTCAATTTTTGAAATATTCATTTAATTTACGTTTTCTTGTTTCTTTCTTGTAGGTTAGGTTAGGGTTCGACATAAATAATCAAGTAGTGCCCGGCCGCAGGCCGGGCACTTAGGTTTTATCGGGTTTAAATACCTATCAGATTACAATCTACCGGAAAATAATGCGTTAAATTCTAATCTTTCGACAGTTTAGAATTTCGCGAGTTAGATTATAATCTAACGGCTTTTACAATCTTACGGTGACATATACCTACATATATATTTCTTTTGTTCCAATTATTGTAACTTTTCATCATGTTATTTTTTTATCAAATTGTTAATAGATTCCGCTCGAAACTAAATGAATTTTACTTCAATGTATTGAATAGTGATTATGATGTTATTTGCTTGACAGAAACTAACTTAGATAGTTCAACTAACAGTTCTGAATTTTTGGACAGTCGTTATACCATATTTAGACGAGACAGGGATTCATTGACTAGTCATAAACAATCTGGGGGTGGTATATTAGTTGCAATCAAGAAAAATATTACGTCAATTAGACTTTCACATTTGGAAAGTGATTCCGAATGTATATGGTTATCGCTTAATCCAGGAAAAAGTATTAAACTTTGCCTAGTATACTTGCCCCCGGATGTGTCAATTGATCGGTTGAACAAATTCTATGATAGGACAGGTGATTTTATTTCTGAACATGACGGATCTGTTATTATTTTAGGTGACTTTAACACGCCTTCAATTGATTGGAATGGTGACATGACGAGAGCAGCGACTCCAAATTGTAATTCTTATGACCTTAAATCGCGCTTATTATTGAAGCTTATGTATCTGGGTGGATTAAGTCAATATAATAGTATAAAAAATAGTAACAAAAGAACGCTTGATATGTTCCTTACTAATATTCCCAACATCAAACTTGCGCCAGCTCTCGCACTATGTAAAGAAGATATACATCACCCCTCATTCGAAATAGATATTAAGCTTCAAGCTCCAAACTATTTAAAGAGGAATAGCTCAAACCCGGTTTTTAACTTTAATAAATGTGATTTAATCTCGATTAAGAAGGAACTAAAGAATATTGATTGGTACTCATTACTTTCATGGAACCATAATATAAACGATAGGCTATTCTCAATTATAAAAACTTATACACCATATAAAAAGCAATTTAAGGACAAACAACCAGCTTGGTTTAGTCAACCACTGATTAAATGTCTTAAAGAAAAACAAAAAATACACACTAAGTACAAAATGTATAATAATCCTAGAGACTACGATACATTTTCTCTTCTTAGATCTGGGGCTCAGAGGTTGATGGAGGAGTGTTACAATGCTTATACTAACAATGCTGAAATGTCTCTTATAGCTTGCAACGATAAACTTTTTTGGAATTTTACCAAGTCTAAGCGAAAATGTAATTCAATACCACAGACCTTAAGTTATGACAAACGAGTTGCAACAACGGGGTTTGAAATTTGTCAACTATTTTCCGATTATTTCGCATCGGTATATATTCAAGATAATCATAATAAATTACCAGATACTACCTCTTTAGATACGCACGTACACACTAATAGCAGGTTAACTATTTCTGAAAGCGAGATCTTGACAAAGATAAAGACTCTGGATGGGAACAAGGGCCCGGGACCTGATGGAATTCCCTCATCTTTTATTTAATCCTGCGGAATGGAACTCGCAGTACCTTTGATGTTAATATTCAATAAGTCTTTGGTCACTGGATGCTTTCCGGAATTTTGGAAAGTAGCTCACGTGATACCTATTTTTAAAGCAGGCACGAAAACTGAATGTAGTAATTATCGCCCTATATGCATTCTAAATAGTTTTGCCAAAATATTTGAGAGTATTGTTTATGATTATATTTTTTATCTGTTTAAACCACTGATTTCCCCGCAACAACATGGATTTGTTAAAAGCAAATCAACTGTTATCAATCTAATTGAATATTCTAATTTCTTAGTAAATTGTCTTGACAGTAAAAAACAAATTGATTCGGTGTATACAGATTTCCAAAAATCGTTTGATAAGGTGAATCATCGGTTATTTTTCCAGAAACTAGAAAAATATGGTGTCCATGGGAATTTGCTAAGATGGGTTATATCATACGTAACAAATAGATCACAAATAGTTGCTGTTAAAGGATTTTACTCCAACCCAATAACGGTACCATCAGGTGTACCCCAGGGATCACATCTAGGTCCATTGCTCTTTATTATTTTTATTAATGACATCACATCAGTCATAAAAAATAAATGTCTTCTTTATGCAGATGATTTAAAGATATTCTGTGAAATAAATAATGTCCAAGATTGCAAATCACTGCAGGAAGACCTTAATTCTGTTAAATCGTGGTGTGAACAAAATGCTATGTTTTTAAACGTAAGCAAATGTTTTGTGCTTACCTTCACTAAAAATCGCAATAAAGTTAAATTTGACTACTTAATTGGCAATAATAAACTTTCAACTATGACTAGTGCTAGAGATCTGGGTATTACTTTTGATACATCCCTAACATTTAAGTTACATATAAATAATATTATCACAAAAGCTAATAAAATGATGGGTTTTATTTTCAGAACTACCAAAGATTTCAAAAACCCTTTAAGTCTTTTACATCTTTATAGAAGTCTTATTCGCAGTATCTTAGAATATGGTACCCCAGTTTGGACCCCATTCCAGAAAACATATGCTGACTCTATTGAGTCCATGCAAAGGAGAGTCCTACGAGTACTTCTTTACAAATATAACAGAAAACTAGTCCATTCCTCTTATGAAGATAAACTAAAATATTTTAAACTCGATTCTCTATGCATGCGTCGTATGCTACATGATGCGATGCTACTTCACAAAATCACGGATACTACCCTTCTATCAAAAATAAACCTAAATTGTAAAATCCCTAAACGCTCAATTTGCACTTATAACATCTTTCCACCTAAACCCTGCCGAACTAATTTAGCGCACCACTCTTGCATTAACTGTATTTGTCGTCAATTTAATACTCTTCATTACAACAACCGAGACCTCAAAATATTTAACTCGTCGAAGGCTTGCTTTCGCCGTAACGTACTGGTATCCCTACGTAAGTTAGCCAATTAGTTAAGTTCTGTAATTATTCTGTATAATATGATTTGTATTACTATTGATATAACTATTATTGTAATTTTCTCATTCCTCACTGCATCTTGTAAAGCTACCATACTTAAACTTTGAAATGTTTTTATCTAAAAATCTTTTGTACTAGCCAGTTGTTTATGTTTGTGCTATATATCTTTTGTCTATAAGTCTCTTTGTAATTTATATATACTTTATTTTAGGCATGAATGTTGTTGGTTGGTCGAATAAAATAAAATAAAAAATTATTTAGTCTAAGCTGGGCTGGGCTAAGCTGAAACGAGTATGGCAGTAGTAAAATAGTACTTATGCCTCTATTTCTTTTCTAAGTAACGTAATACTGGAAAGCTCTATTATATTATGGCGGCACGGTTTTTTCTGGTAGGGTATTCATAAGTCACGGCCGAGGCCTCCTTCCAGACCAAAGACCTTATTGTTGCATATTGTAAAAAACGCTGAACGCAACCATAATATTACCGTAACAAAAATTTTCATGTTCCTATAAAACCTGACATGGGCCAATTCAGAAATTGAAAACTTTCAAATTGACCCAGCAAGAACCGACCCCAAGATCCCCCCCTTGAAACCTAATTTATGACCAAAAGAATGATAGGTAGAATGAAGAAGAATATTCTAAAAAATACCTGCACAAAAGATATCGTCTTATCATCTGATTTGGCGCATCTTATATCCGTCAAGTCCCTGATCACGCGTTTGTACTTGAGGAGCAACCCTTGAAACCTGGGGATGAAGTGGCAGTCGCATCTCCAAGGGTTATGTCCCAGATAGACGTGCATTATATTGTTGTTCCCTTGAAAGGCCTTGTCGAATGCGTATACTGGAATCTAAAAAATATAAATGGAATTGAAAGAAACATGCAGATAATTAGATTAGTCTTTATAGCACTTCAAGTCGACTCTCTTTTCGGTTCGGTATTTTCAGAACAAGAGAAAAAAGATATTTGCAGATTTTCACACAATATCAAATTCAACACGCTCAAGAATTCTTCATAATTTCTTCATAATGTTCTCAAGAACGTGTGAAGTTTACCAATCCTGACTAATCTACAAATCCTTAACGGTAGGCCTCAGCCTTTTTCATCCTGAAGGTGAAGCACGAGTGTCACGGGTCATCCGTGACACTCGTGCTCAATTATAGTGGGACGTCCATGGATTGAGAATTTGAGATGATGATAATGATAATAGTACCTGTTTCAACAAATTCCCACGAAGACTCAACACTCTGAATGTAGAGAACCATTCGGATCCCTCTAACTCTTTTACTGATTGGATGCTGTTGTTGTCAAGGTACAAGTCCATTAGACTCTGGTACTGCGGGAATTGAACTAGCTGCCTTATGCTGGTAAGCTGTGAACAAATAATCCTACCAGATGAATTTATTGACTATAAGTTGAACCAGCTTGGGTTCCTCGCTTGGGGTTGGAATTTCTGAACATCTCGTTCTTGGTAGAACTCTGAGAGAATAACCAAGCGTAATATTTCAAGTTACGAGCGATAAGTTGGTTGCTTGGGTTAGCCCATTATGTTGGATAGTATGTCAGTCATACAATATATTACTTCTAGACTTTCTTTATTACAAGCCTTTATTTAAGGGTATCATTTAAGCTATCGCCAATTTAATTAGTTTTGTGTTTCTTAAATAATAGGGTTTGCCCGCAAAATAGTAGATTTGTCACCACAATGTAGTCACCACACAATATAAAATCAATTCCACAATAAATCACCTAAAATCATGGAGTTAGGGTCTAGTACCAAATAAATGTTTTTGTATGTATTATAATAGGTTTGTCTTAATAAGTATTTAAGTAAGTAATTTAAGTATTTAATTTAACTAATTTAAAGAGATCACCAATAAATCATATATTATGTCACTAGATAATTTCATAACTTTCCAAAAAAAACAAATTGGACTGATTTGGCGGCGTATTTTTGATAATTTCAAAACAGTTTCAATAAACACCCAAAAACGGCCACTGCCTTTGTATACCTGGCGTCCCATCGCTTCCATACATTTTGTAGAAAATTTAACAGAAGCGGCGGCACACCTGCGCTTCTCGTGTATATCCCGCGCCTTATACTGCTATATTAGTATATGGATCTGTCACCATAAGATTGCAAAAACCGTTAGATTGTAATCTAACTAGCGAAATTGTAAACTGTCGACAGATTACAATTTAATGCATTATTTTTCGATAGTTTGTCATCTGTTAGATTTTATCGCAAGGCATCGACAAGGTCTGCACGCTTACGCAGTCGAAATTCCGCGGGCTCGTACGAAGCGATGCTTCCTCGTTTCTAGTAAGAACCGCTAGGATATGGAATGTCCTTCCGCTTCCGTTTTCCCCTCCTCTTTTGATATCTAAAGGTACCTTCAAATCAAGAGTGAATAGGCATCTTCTAGGCAAGCGCGCTCCAACTTAGGCTGCATCACCACTTGCAAGCAAGTCTGATTGTAGCCAAGCGCTGGCCTATATAATTAAAAAAAAATCTGAAGAAGGTTCCAGAAAACGGACTACGTGCACGATGCATTCCTCCCTACTGCAGCCCATTCAGCGGAATATATAAACTAGAATCCTCAGGATTGAAAGTCAGTTTGCTTGTCGGTGAGCTGACAGAGAGCATAAGATCGGCCCTGACCGTGGCCACGTCAGCCCTGCCCCCGAACACGAAACCTCTATTACCTCGTAGACTCCGCGACTTAATCGAAAAAAAAGAGGATTAAAACTTCAATGGCAACTTACTTGCTGCCCAACCCTCAAAGCCGAACTCAACAGTTAGTCTGTTTAGTCGAATAAAGGACGAACTCAGAGAAAAGTCAGCAGAGGATTGGGAGTCAAACATAGAGACCGCTTCCGAAGACCAGAGCTCACTTCACGGACTATGCAGAAGATTTACAGGAGCTCGGGCTCCTATTCGCCCCCTACAGCATCCGGATGGTGGCCTGCGATATCGAGCAGCTGATAGAGCAGAAATCCTAGCAGATTACCTAGCGAAACAATTCCAACCATTCCCATCACAAGACGAAGCCCACTCTGAAATGGTCGTAAGGCACAATCAAGAGTACTTCGAAACCCAGGGTCAGGTCGAAGTGAACCCGATCTTCTTCTCCTCAGGCATGGTAAAGACTGCCATCAAGAACACTAAACCCAGAAAAGCCCCTGGCATTGACAGCATCACCAACGGTGCCCTCAAACACTTACCACGAGTCACAGTCGTGGCATTGGCACGGCTCTTCAATGGAATCATGCGTACGGGCCACTACCCTGATATCTGGAAGGTGGGCGTCGTCATAATGATACCCAAGCCCTGGAAGAATGTACTAAAGCCAGAAAGTTACCGACCAATAACGCTCCTCCCAACCATCTCGAAAGTCTTCGAAGTTCTGATATTGCAGAAACTTATGCCCCACTTGACTCCACGTCCCGAACAATTCGGCTTCCGGGTTGAACATAGCACCACTCAGCAACTAATACGAGTAGTCCATCGCATCACATCTGTGCTCAACAAAAAAGAAAAGGCAGCGGCGGTCTTCTTGAACATGGAGAAGGCGTTCGACCGAGTGTGGCACGCTGGCCTATTATTCAAGATCGCCACCTCCTCGACGCCTATTCAGATCACCAGGATCATCAAATCCTTTCTCGATGGGAGAAGCTTTAGAGTCAAAAAGAATCCGAGTATTGGCTTCTTGGGGGAGAGCCCCCAAGAAGCCAATACTAGCGGGCGTACCCCAAGGCAGCTGCCTCTCTCCGGTGCTGTACGCCCGCTACACGGATGACATCCCCGCACCGGACTGCACCACCCTGGCCCTGTACGCGGACGATGCAGCATACGTGGCCTCGTCATTGAAACGCACGCTCCCACTACGCACCAAGATGGGGGTGTAAAAAACATATATACGGCCCCATCTCACGTATAACGCGTACCGCGCACCTGCGCGGTACGCGTAGTCAGTCTCCAATCGACTGAAGCTCTCATCCATACTCGTAATCCATATCCATACTTAATAATATTATAAATGCGAAAGTGTTTCTGTCTGTCTGTCTATCTGTCTATCTGCTACGGTTTCACGGCCCATCTGTTCAACCGATTTTGATGAAATTTGGTACAATATATAGGTTGTATCCCCAGAAAGGACATAAGCTACTTTTTATCCCCGAAAATTCAAGAGTTCCCGCGGGAATCAAAAATATGTATCTCTTCAACCGACTTTGATGAAATTTGGTATAGGGACAGTTTGTATCCAGGGGAAGGACATAGGCTACTTTTTATACCGGGAAATTATAGAGTTTCCGCGGGAATCGAAGAATCTTAATCCACGCGGACGAAGTCGCGGGCATCATCTAGTAATTAATTAAAAGTCAATCACGATATAAAAACAATTACTCTAACGCATCAGTGATACGCGTAGGTACATACATTCGGCCATTGATTTATTTAAAGACGTTAACTGATGGTTATGTCACCGTAAGATTGTAAAAACCGTTAGATTATAATCTAACTCGCGAAATTGTAAACTGTCGAAAGATTGTGAACCGTTCAATTTTGAGTATCAATTTTTGAAATATTCATTGTATTTACGTTTTCTTGTCTGTTTCTTGTAGGTTAGGTTAGGGTTCGACATAAATAATCAGTTATGGCACTTAGGTTATATCGGGTTAATATTCCTAACAGATTACAATCTACCGAAAAATAATGCGTTAAATTGTAATCTTTCGACAGTTTGCAATTTTGCGAGTTAGATTATAATCTAACGGTTTTTACAATCTTACGGTGACAGATATAAAAATGGAAATTGATTTCCCAGCTTTCAAGATAGCAGCGCGCTTTATCTTGGGTAAGGGTGAATGGCAGTTACTTTAATTAAATACTAATCTATAGGTTACGTATACGCTTAGTAAGTTGCAGTCGCGTGACTCGCGAGTCGCAATTATTTAGGCTTACAGTTTTAAGCCTTAATTGCTTGGGTCTATAACGTTGGCTTAGAATGGTATACAAGCTGATATTTATATTTCTAGCAAGAAATTCTCTGTACTAGCCCGGGGTTAGGAAGTTGGCGGTGTTTTACCCCCGTGCCTCGGAGAGCACCTAAAGCCGTCGATCCTGCGCCTGATCTTTTTCCTGTCGTGTCGAATTTCCGTCCCATCGGGCTATGAGAGTAAAGGAACAGAGAGTGCACCTGTGTATGTGCACACATAATATCTCCCGCGCAGATGGCTAATCTCTCTGGAGATTGGCCGCCGTGGCCGAAATTCGGTCGGGAGGACATTATTATTATTATTATTTCCCGAGAAATCAACATAGTACAGTTTACATAATTACTGCAAAGTACACATGTTACTGTTGCTTGATTGTTTGTTGGAAATCGAAGAGGCCCTATCAGCATTCTCTTGTTGTTACCCAAGTGTCGGTAGTCAGGAGGGAGTAATGTTTTGCTGATACTACAAAAAAGCACAATTAGCTCAGATGTAATTTGAGACTGTTTTGCCACTGTTTACTGTGGTTTTGCTGTAACCATATTTAGTTGAGTAAGCGTGATATGACTCACGTAAGCAATTATATTTTTAAACAATCGATGGTATTCGTTTATAGTAATCTAACTAGATAATAAATCTTATATATGTCACCGTAAGATTGTAAAAACCGTTAGATTATAATCTAACTCGCGAAATTGTAAACTGTCGACAGATTACAATTTAACGCATTATTTTTCGGTAGATTGTAATCTGTTAGGTATATTAACCCGACTTAGCACTACCTGATTATCCGATTTTAATGAAATTTTATATGCATATTCAAAGCGGCGTGCAGTTCATAGAGGCACAAAAGCACCGCTTACCCAAATGGAAATATGTACCTCAATGCTCATTTTTCATCAAAACAACTAGTAAATGGGTATTTTGACTAACTAATGACTACCCTAGCTTCAAAAGCTGTGCACACGACTGCATATTCAGTAGGTCTCAAAATCGGCTACTATCTATTTTTCCTACCCGTAAAGCACCTCGATCCACGCGGACGGAGTCGCGGGCATCAGCTAGTAAATAATAAAAATCAATTGCCTAAAGTAACTTATCACTTCTGAACGGCTGGACTGATTTTGATGTTTTTTTTGTGTGTGTTTATATTCACAACTAGTGGGCTCGGCTGATGGCCTGCCCTGAACCTAGAATCAGATTGCAGCGCCCCCTACCTTTTTGTGACTATAAACAATCCCGGGACACACACAAACATACACAAAAAATCCCATCAAAATTTGTCCAGCCGTTCTGCTGCAAATAATATTATGCTACATTTTGAACTTTTTAGACTGATATCACAGATGATATCAGTATAAAAATAAAAGTAAAATGTAGTATACACATTGTAACACATATTCAGACAAATAAAATTATTCTATTCTATTCTATTCTATTCTATAATATTATTATTGCAGCAGAACGGCTGGACTAATTTTGATGGATTTTTTTGTGTATTAACTTAAATGTAATGTATACAGTTTGCAACGATTGACTTCAAGCATGTTTTTTATAGGTTACACGTGTAACAATTGACAAACTCACTCACACGACATCACCTATGCTTACAGGCTTTATAAAGTACCTAGGCTCCAATTTGGCAGTTCTACGAAGATATTAATATTATGTTCTCGGCCTACGCTTGTGTATGGCAAGTAGATAGTAGGTTAGGTAGTAGGTACCCATTGCAAGTAAAACTTTGATAAGTATATTTTGTGTTCATTTAATTTGATAAGTCTTATTACATTAATGTGAAAAGTAAATGTCAAAAGAAAGTGTCCCCAATTAATAGGTCGGTAATCGGTATAGTCTCTTCGGGAAACCCTGAAAGCTCAATTATAGGTATTACTACCTGTTAAAAATATCTCTTATTACATAGATTGTGAGCTCGGATTTCTGCCCTTCCGAAAATAGAAAAGGTTGAAAAGAATATGTTTGTTCTGTACTTATGCCTAAGTATTTTTATTCCATAGAAGACCTGATATAGAAATATCAGTACTTTGGATAAATCCTTTAGCAAAGTAAGATAAATTCGAGACTTATTATATTCTCCGAAATGCCTAATCTTTACAATCGTTATTAGCTGGTTCTTTGCACAACATACACATTTATCAGAATTGATTGTTTAAAGATGTTTTCAAGCCTTACATGATGAATTCTTGAATCTAGAATTTGTGAACTGGCGATCTTGCAGGCGTTTCTCTTGTCATTTTCTTTCATAACAATTACACGTAGCAAATTAATAATATGCGTGCGTGCGTGCGGTGTATCCTATGTTGTCGTCTATGGATACCGCGCGTTATCTGTGGCGCGCAGATGGCAGCTTTGGACCGGTGGCGCTATGGTGGCGCGCTCGGCGTGCAGTTGTTACACATGGAACGGCGGGTGGTACGACTGCTGCGAAAAACGGCGGCAACGCGGCATCACGTTCTCGCCATTTCATCCCACGCAAAGCGGTTATAAAAGTGTGTGTTGTGAAAATAGGAGTCAGTCGTTACGTAGCTTCCAGTGAAATCATTACGAACGGTTACTTCAGTGGTGTTGAAATTATAAAGTGTACTCTGGTATTGTAGTTATAGTTCATTTAGTTTATTTAATTATTTAACCATTTATGTTGTGTTCAAAAGTCTGTTAAAAATTAGTTCAGCTTGGTTCTTGTATCAGTGTTTTGCCCGGTCATGATAGTACCGTTCTGTTTCATAATGTAATAACAATAATGATTGAATTACTTATTCCGTGTTCTAAAGCACATGTTAATATAACCTCTGTAGGACGAACATGTTATGTGTTACTATGTGTTTTTCTAATAAATGTACTATGTTGTAGATGGTCTTTTAATATCAGAAGTGCTCAAGAAACCACGACGCTCGATAATGCCTCGAAGAGAAAAAGGAAGGCGTAAGCGAACGCGCAGACGGTCATCCAGTTCAGACACGGTAACATCTTCCTCATCCAGTAGCAACAGTAGTGGAGATCACCATCGGAAAAGAAGTAAGCGACGCCGCCGCCGTTCTCCGAAAGTGAGTCAGAATATTTTATTATCGTCTGTTATACCTGAGTTTGATCCTTTGTCGGATGATGTTGATATGTGGCTTAATGTGGTAGATGCTAACGCGATTAGTTTTGGTTGGTCAGATGAAATGGTTAAATATCAGGCATTACAAAAATTAAGAAACACGGCAAAAACTTGGTATGACTCATTACAAAAAAATGAAACAAGATGGACGTCGTGGAAATGGAAGGATTGGCGGAATAAATTATCCGACACTTTCCAAATAAAACGGAACACCTTTCTATTGCTTAAACAATTACTAGATACCAAACCAAACGACGGTCAATCATTATATGAGTTTTATTTCCAACAAAAAAGCAAAATCGATAAATTACGTTTGGGTTTTAGGGAAAGTGATATCATTTCGATAATTGTGGGTACAATAGGTGACACACAGTTATGTAATGCGGCGGAGGCGGGTAGTTTCAAATATTGTGACGACCTAGCTTCATTTTTGCACAGTAAAATTCAACAAGATCAAACCAGTTCAAATCAACAAGTGATTAATAAAAAAGCTTCTTTTTCTAAACCTAGATTTGACATAAAGTCTGAAACAAGCCATACTCAAAGTCCTTCAACGAGTAATAATAGAGGTCAACCTACCTGTTTTAGGTGTGGGGAAATAGGGCATAAACGAAATGTTTGTACCGTTAAAGATGATGTGAAATGTACGTTTTGTTTGAAAAATGGGCATTTAGAACTAGCCTGTAGAGGTAAATTAAAGACTAAAACTGAAAAAGATGTTGAGGTAAAGTTAGTCTCTTCTGAAAAATAAAAATTTTTTAAAAATGTTCTTTTAAATGAAAAACCTTGTACAGCTTTTATAGATATGGGTAGCGATTGTTCTCTAATTGTACCTAGTTTAGTAAACAGGCTTGGCTTGCTAACACGAGAACTCAAAAAACCAGTAAATTTGACGGGGTTTACGAATTCTATAACTATTGAGGTAAATAAAGCTGTTCAGAGTGTACTTAAAATTGATAAAGTTGAACTGATGGTGACCATGTACGTAATAGATTCCTTGTCGGATTGTGAGTTATTAATTGGTAGGAATTTCACTGAAAACAAAAATATAATGTACAGTCGTATTGGTGATACCCTTCTTTTTGATAATGTCGCATTACAAGTATCAATGATTGAGGTTTCTAATCTTAACGTTTCTTGTTCCGAGCATGAAACTGTATTGAAAAATTTATTAAACAAATATCCAAAATGTATTTCGAATGACTTGTCGACATTAGGGAAAACTTCGTCTGTGGAGTTAGAAATAAATCTTACTACATCTAAACCGGTTTATCAACGACCGTATCGTATGTCTGAGCAAGAAAAAGTTATTACTCGCGAGATTGTTGATGATTTGCTGCATAACGGTATTATTCGCCATAGTAATTCATCCTATGCAAGTCCGGCATTATTAGTCGATAAATCTTCCGGGGAGAAACGTTTATGTATAGATTATCGCCAATTAAATAAAATTACGGTAAAGGAAAAATATCCTATGCCGGTGATAGAAGACCTTATCGATAGATTACGTGGTTGTACATATTTTACTTTGCTTGATTTGAAAAGTGGCTATTATCACATTCCAATTAAAGAACAAGATGTCCACAAAACGGCATTCATTACGAGTGATGGTCACTATGAATTTACAAGGATGCCTTTTGGCCTTTCTAATGGACCAGCAATATTTCAACGACTTATGAATACCGTTTTGGGAAATCATCGTTTTGGTAAAATCATATGTTACATGGATGATTTACTTATTGCTACAGATAGTTTAGCTGAAAATATTTCTTGTCTAGAAGAGGTTCTAAGAATTTTGTCTGAGCATGGTTTGACGTTGAATATAAAAAAGTGTTCATTTTTTCAAGAGAGCATAGGTTTTTTGGGTTATGAAATATCAAAAGAAGGAATTCGTCCCAGTTCAAAGAAACTTAGTGCAGTCCAAAACTATCCGACACCGACTAACATCCATGAGCTGAGACAATTTTTAGGTCTTATTAATTACTTCAGAAAATTTATTAAGGATTGTGCATTACTGAGTAGACCTCTCACAAATCTATTAAAAAAAGATGCTTCCTGGTGCTGGGGCATTGAACAAAATAAAGCAGTTTTAAATTTAAAAAATGCTTTAATTAATAATGCAGTGCTTAACATATTTGATCCCAAGTTACCCATAAATTTATATACCGACGCAAGTCGAGACGGATTAGGGTGCATTTTGATGCAAGTTACCGAAAGTGGTGAAAGACCTGTACATTTTTATAGTCGTCAGACTTCACATGAAGAAAAAGCTTACCATTCATTTGAATTAGAGTTATTAGCTATTGTGGTGGGTTTAGAAAAATTTAGACATTATTTACTGGGATCTAATTTCAAAATCATTACGGATTGTAATGCCGTTAAACATGCTTTGACAAAGAAAGATATAATTCCTCGTATAAGTAGATGGGTTTTGCGTACCCAAGAATTTTCATTTGAGGTTGTTCATAGGGCAGGTTCTCAAATGCAACATGTAGATGCATTGAGTAGGAACCCTGTTATGATAGGGAATAATGCTAACTCATTTCATATAAACAATATTACTGAAGGTGACTGGTTACTATCAGTACAACTTCAAGATCCGAGTATTTGTAGTATTCGTGACATACTAAAATCAGGAGAGGCCGAACAGCATAAACAAATATTCGCTAATTATGAACTTTTAGGGAACAAAGTTTATAAACGCACGGAATATGGGCGACGATGGCTAGTACCTAAACAATGTATTTGGCAGATCATTAGATTGAATCACGATGACGTCGGACATTTTGCCGTTGACAAAACTGTCGAAAGAATCCGATCATTGTACTGGTTTCCGCGATTAAAAACCACTGTTAAAAAATATATAAATAACTGTTTAAATTGCATTTATTATAAAAATGTTCATGGCAAGAAACCCGGTCAGTTATATCCAATACCTAAATATGCACGTCCTTTTCATACCTTACATTTAGATCATTTAGGACCATTTATAAAGTCAACACAAAACAAATGTTATTTACTAGTGATAGTAGATTCGTTTACAAAGTTTGTGTTTATAGCTGCTACAAATGACACAAAAAGCAAAAGGGTTATTAATGAATTAGATAAAATATTTAAAATATTTGGTAATCCAAAAAGGATAATATGTGACGCCGGAAGTGCGTTTACTTCAAAATCGTTTGCTAAATATTGCGATGATAAGGCGATTAGGCGCCACGTCATCGCAACCGCGGTACCACGTTCTAATGGTCAAGTAGAGCGTTATAATAGAACAATCCTAGAGGCTCTTCGTAGCTTAGGGGCAGATACAGATAATGATAAATGGGATCGACATATCGATAAAATTCAGCAAGGTATTAATAGTACGATTAATAAAACCACGGCGGCAATACCGAGCGAGGTATTTTTTGGTTACCGATTAAGAATGAATAATGACATTGATTGCAATAACGAAGAACAGTTATTAGATGTGACTGCATTAAGAGAACGGGTGGACTCAAAAATAAAGATAAGCGCGGAAAAACAAAAAGTTGCTTTTGATTCAAAACGTAAAGAAGCGCCTAGTTATCAAATTGGTGATCTTGTAGTTATAAGAGTTCCGAGCTGTTCAAATAACGGACAAAGCACTAAACTCATGGCACAGTACAAAGGACCGTTTCAAGTCACTGAAATGTTGGGTCATGACAGATACAGGGTAGAAGATATGAGAGGGTCAGAAAGAACTTCCAGGCTTTATAATGGGATATCTTGTGTAGAAAACATGAAACCTTGGATACGTTTGGAAAACAATGAATTATAAGTCGGATGTTGTCAGAGGTATTATTTTTATTATTAAAAGTTTTAACGATTAGTGTCTGTTTCATGTGTCTAATGTATTTGCTTCGAACATAAGATTTACAGTGTGATGCAACATTGTATCAGGTATCCGCAGTGAACGCTGAACAACCTTTTTATTTCATTCGACTCATGAGTTATACACGACCCCAGATGGCGGGTTTATACACACTCATGTCTCAAAGCTTTTTATTGATTTTCCGGCCATGAGTTATACACGACCCTGGATGACGGGTTTATACACGCTCATGTGTCAAAGTTGTTATTTTGACACTGTAGCATCTTGTGTTTGATAAAGTGAATGTATTATGGTTATTCTGAATTCAATGTACACATTCAGAATAAACCTAATTTTCAAGTGACAATTCGCTTATGTTATCTTTTGTTCTCAGCAATTACACCAGACAAGCACGCAATTCGGGACGAATGCGTCAACAGGAGGGCCGGATGTTGTCGTCTATGGATACCGCGCGTTATCTGTGGCGCGCAGATGGCAGCTTTGGACCGGTGGCGCTATGGTGGCGCGCTCGGCGTGCAGTTGTTACACATGGAACGGCGGGTGGTACGACTGCTGCGAAAAACGGCGGCAACGCGGCATCACGTTCTCGCCATTTCATCCCACGCAAAGCGGTTATAAAAGTGTGTGTTGTGAAAATAGGAGTCAGTCGTTACGTAGCTTCCAGTGAAATCATTACGAACGGTTACTTCAGTGGTGTTGAAATTATAAAGTGTACTCTGGTATTGTAGTTATAGTTCATTTAGTTTATTTAATTATTTAACCATTTATGTTGTGTTCAAAAGTCTGTTAAAAATTAGTTCAGCTTGGTTCTTGTATCAGTGTTTTGCCCGGTCATGATAGTACCGTTCTGTTTCATAATGTAATAACAATAATGATTGAATTACTTATTCCGTGTTCTAAAGCACATGTTAATATAACCTCTGTAGGACGAACATGTTATGTGTTACTATGTGTTTTTCTAATAAATGTACTATGTTGTAGATGGTCTTTTAATACCTATAATACTGTAGCCCAGTCTGGAGTCCATCGTAAAACGTTCATTGTGACAGATTGGAACATATTTAGAAGCGCTTCATTGAACCTAACCTAACCTAACCTAACCTACAACAATAACAAAGGTCGAGAATTAGACTCGTATGATTTGCGCTTACGTTCATATAATCTTTTATCACTTAGGGACAGACGTTAAATTCTGGACATGGTTTTCTTTTACAAAATTATCAATGGCTATATTGACTCACCGGAAATATTAGAGCGCGTAAAGTTCTGTGTACCACGGTCTTGTAGTCGCCTTGAAAATCGCAAGCCATTTCATTTGCCATCATATCGTACCAATGCAGGCCAACATGCGCCTATCTACCGCATTTGCACTTTTATTAATGCTCACAGAAATACTTGCGACATATTTACTAGTTTTTTGACCTCATTTAAAAAACAGCTAAAACATATTTTTAAGTAATTTGTTATCTTTTTCTCAATATATTTTAACATTTAAATCTACTTTTCGTACTGGTGTTATTATTATGCGAGTTATATTAATATTTTTTATCTCTCTTGATTGTTATTAGTTTTTTAGTATTAATTAATTTTGCATGTTGTGGTCATATCTAGAAGGTGCAATCAGTACTAGCCCGGAGTTAGGAAGTTGGCGGTGTTTCACCCCCGTGGCTCGGAGAGCACGTTAAGCCGTCGGTCCCGGTTATATATCACTAACATGATAATAGTCGTTAAAGCCCGCCAAACCGCATTGGAGCAGCGCGTGGTGGGTCTAAGCTCTAATTTCCTCTCTCCTATGAGAGTGGAGGCCTGTGCTCAGCAGTGGGACGTTCATGGGCTGTAGTGGTGGTGGGGGGAAATATACATATACTTACTAATATGCGGAATATAAGCAATGCAGTACGTAGAAATCTTTAAACCTGCAATTCAAAAAATATAGGAACGATAACGGAAACATTCGTTTGATTGTTTATTAATTTTGTTGCAAGTCTTCTGTAATATTTATTCTTAATATTGTAGTTATTATTCTGTAATCTATATATACATATAAAATTCAAAGTCCTGACTGACTGACTTATATATCAACGCACAGCCTAAGCTGCTGGGGCTAGAAACTTGAAATTTTGACAGAAGGTTTCTTTTGTGACGTAAGCGCTCATTAAGAATGGATTTTTCAAAATTCTATCCCAAAGGGGTTGAAATAGGGGGTGGAAGTTTGCATGAAAGTCCGTTATTTTTCAAGTTATATCCATGAAACTTCTTATTTGAGCTAATGGTTTAAAATGAAGAAATACGAGTTTCGCTATTTTTGAAAATTCTACCCCCAAAGAGTTGAAATAGGGGTTGAAAGTTTGTATGAAAGTCCAACGATTTTCAAGCTATTGAAATGAAACTTGGTATTTGGGCTACCGCTTTAAATTGATGAAATACGGATTTGAAATTTCTACCCCCAAGGACATCAAATAGAGAGTTTGTCTTTCTATAGCGCCACAATAGAGCAACGGATCAACGTGATTTTTTGCATGGGTATAGATAAGGCCCTGCATTTTGCATGGGTAGAGTGACAAAGGCTTTCCAGGCTTCTTTTTGGTTTCAAGGCGTGCCTGTGGGAATCAAAAAGTTATGTCTGCGTCCTCTAGTAATACATATACACTAAATGTGTTAAAAGTCATGATCCATCTTGTCGTTGATTTTCAGATAAGTCCACTCAGTCTGTTTTTAGGTTGATACCTACAAAAAATGGTCGTATTCAGGTGCACCTCAAAGCATCTCCACACATGTCTGATTCAAAGATTTATGATCTCATTAAGAACGAGTTTAACAAAAGATTAATCTAACTTTCTACGATTGCTGTTTCCTTAGTTTAGGTAGAGAAAAAAATTGATCGCGTGCAGGTGCATCAAAGCATGTTCATTTTGTCTAAAAAGACGTGTGTGTAATATCTGCATATTTGTATATATTATTCTGTTACTGAATATATATTTTAAGATGCATAATCATCATAATAATATTTATACTTCTACCATACCTTTACTACTGTTTTAATCATACTTTTGCGGGTCTAAAGTCAGTCTTCATGCCCTAGGGCCGTAATCTAGTCGATCGATCGCCCAACTAGTTGACCAACCCCATACTGTAAATATGCACAACAGAGTCTAGGCTCCAGACTGGTCGACCAAACGATCGTACCATTTGACATAAAAGTTTTTAAACCAAGGAGTATGTGTACCTACATAAACACTGGCAGCATGAAAAGCAAAAAGTTTGAAATAAAAAGTTTAATTTATCTTTTCTTTTTATTATTTACTAGACCTACTTACTATGATTTGCAATAAATATCTAACCGTTACAGTTTGTTTTACTGTTATGGTAGAAGTATAAAGTAGAGTATACACCACCGGAATAAAGCAACTTTTTTCTTGGGCGCTTGAATCCCTCACTGCACTCAGGACTCAATCTTAATTCCCTCCCTTTGGTCGGGAATTAACTTATAACACCCTCGCTGCGCTCGGGAGTTAAATTTGGAGTCCTTCGTTACGTTCAGGATTCAATGTAGCGCCCGTGACATAAAACAGTGCTTTATCCCCTTGGTGTATAATCTACTATTATGAAACCGAATGTACGTCAATTATAAGATAAGCATTAGGAAACATTTGGAGATTACTAGTAATTATTGACGAGTGCAAAGTCCACGGAACTGTTTGTTTCATTTTCCGAAATGTTATTTGTAATGTTCTAGTTTATAAGGTCCTCCACCTCGATGTATTAATTAGTCTCAGTCTCAGTCCTAGTCTTTGTGCACAGTCCTTGTGTTCAAGCCTGTATAGTCAAAGTCTGCAGTGCCTGAAAGTCAGTCCTTCGTCTACCTTTGTGATAGTACTAAGCAAGTATTGCAAATAAGTGTATAAAGAAAAACCATGTAACTTCGTGTAAATAAACTTCAAGTTATCGTTACGCTGCCGCTGTTGTCATTTCAAGACCCCTTATGACCACCCGAACATGGTCATAAAAAGGCTCCATCGTAATCATGTGTCACATAATACAAATAATACAAATAACTTAATAGTGTAGAGTGATTCGTGTTTTTCTATCTCAGTTGTTCATTTATTGTGATGTAATTGAGTGTAGGATAAAGTGGTACGATTCTGAGAAGAGGGTCCATCACATCCATCAATCTGTGGTTGTTAGTGGTAATTAGTGTAAAATATTTCAAACACTTCAAAAAGTTGGGTTGTAACCGAGGCGTTCTTAGCGGAAGCATGTGGATGTGGATGTGGAGGTGAAGGGGTTACCCTTCACCTCCACATCCGCTTCTACCTTCACTTCACTTCGTTAAACTCCGCGGACGCGGAGATTAACGAAGGCGGAGGCGAAGGTGGATTTCTCCGATCACATCGTCCATTTTCTGTGCTTTAGGATGCGATGAATCCTACATTTGATCTTTTTTAGGTTTCTTTTAAGACCTTTTTCTTGTTTTAATGGTGTAACACTAAAAAAAATGGCGGAGGCGGATGCGGAAGCGGAGGTACGATTTCTTAAGAAAGTTCCGCACAGACGGAAGCGGAGGCGAGGTTCCGTTACAATCCTACAAGTTCAAAGAATGTACATCTAACTAAGATATGCGTCGTTCTCGTAAGCAAAATGTCGCAGTTTCGAATACCACTCTCCTACTAACTAAATTAAATTACTAATTAAACTTTACAAAAATTACATTTGTAAAATTTAATTAGTTTTTCAATTACTTATCAATATTTTAATAGAATAGTGAAAGTAGCTACCTTTGTTATTATAGGGTGTCCAATAACGACACCACACGGCTTGTTTTACTAATATCTACTCTTTATTTATTATATTATTACTCTTACTTGTTTACTGCCTCGTCGGTCTATTGGTTGTCATGTTCGACCGACGAAGTCTCGGGTTCGAGTCCCGGGTCGAGCCATTATTCAGTATTGGGTTTTTCTGACTAGAAATTTTCGTTACGCCGTTAAGTAATTACGTTAAGCCGTCGGTCCCGGTAATTATCACTAACATGCTAATAGTCGTTTAAGCCCGCCAACCCGCATTGGAGCAGCGTGGTGGATCTAAGCTCGACTTCCCTCACTCCTATGAGAGTAGAGGCCTGTGCCCAGCAGTGGGACGTTATTGGGCTGTAGTGGGGGTGGCTTACTTGGTATCGGTCTAACATTCAGACAGCACAGTCCCAACTTAGCTTTATCGGCAAGAACTCTGGAAAATCCCCACGATACTTAATAATTATTATGATAATCAAGTATTACTTACTAAAAAGTAGAAACCAAATACCTGCTCGTACATATAAGATAACGAAGTTTATCCTTTGTGAAACTTCATCATTATGAAACTTTATTATATCTTCTATGAATTGTAGATTGGTTGGTAGGGAGCTCAGACGGATACAGTTCGCAAGTCAGAAATCCATACAAATATGATAAATGCGAAAGTGTGTTTGGCTGCTGCGTTTTCGCGAATCACGGTCCATCTTTTCATCAGACTTTAATGAAATTTGGGACAGAGAGAGATCCCGGGGAAGGGTATAGGCTACTTTTTATCTTTGGTACCAATACCTAGTACTTATCTACCTACCTACCTGATTCTATATACATTCACGTTTTTTTATAATTTTATTTAGCATATTGACACTTTATAGATTAAGTATTCACATTTTCTAATTTTAATCCATCAGCGACGTCCTGCCAACGGGAACCAACCAAGACCGGCGGGACAATTAATCAAAACATTACAAACAATAGATAGATACGTCGAAACTGGTCGGAGCACATTAATGTATGGAATATAGATACGAATACTGTGATGGGAGTACTTGGACTGAAACAGTAACTGTAAAATTGCTCTCATTGTTGTTTGGGTAGAGCCGGTGAGGGTGACGCGTGACAGATAGAAACACTCGGTACACACGGAAAGATGGTTTATTCACAAGAAGGGTTTAACACAAAGAGCAAAACAAGTGAGGTACAGATAACAAAACAAGTTGAGAGTTACATATGTTACGCAAATAAGTCTACTAGGGTTTACTTTCACTGAAAAGTCTTATTGGTTTCACCCTCACTTTCAGTCCAAAGATTCCTATGGGTTTTACTTTCACGTTACGACAGTCCTATTAACTTCACTCTCACATTCAGTGCAAAGAGTCCTATGGGTTTCACTTTCACTGAATGTAGGGCGGAAACTTTCACTTTTACATGCGGAGGTGAGGGGTTGATTTTGACGCGTTGCGACTCTTCTTCGTACTGCTGTCTCTTGTAGGCTTCATCCAAACGTGGTATGCGGGTACTCTCTGGCCAGTTCCCTTCGTTGGTGACAACTTCGGTTGAGGATCGAGTACTTTGTCTATGAAAAGGGAAGTGAGCGCACAGTTCCTGACGAGTACTACGACTGCGTTGTTTGAGTGAGGCCGGGATGTAAGCGCACGGTCACTATTCAAGTTGAGTACTGCGCAGCTCTGAAATGGTAAACCGGGAAGTGGCGCACAGTTACTATTCAGGATCGAGTACTTTGTCTAGGAAAAGGGAAGTGAGCGCACAGTTCCTGACGAGTACTACGACTATGTTTTTTTTTTCGGATTGAGTATGCTGCATAGGCCCTACCGCTACAGCGTCACCGGGGGGATGGGCGAGCGCTAGGCGTCGCCGAGAAAAGAGCCCTAGGGCTCGATGACATCGGGGGAGGCAACGTCTTCCTAAGGGCGCCTCCTATGAGGCTCGGACCACGGCTTAGGATGACGTTGGGATGAATGGGAGGTCGGTTGGACTAGATTAGTCCACACGCCCCCGAGGCCGTGGGTTAAGACCACGTCCGGGTGACGTAAGATATCGGGGTCCTCGTCTACGCCGGCGAAGACGCTGTGTTTGACAGGTATTGGTGTGTAGCCCTAAGTAGGGTGCATTGTCGGTGGTGATTTGGTCGTCGGGGTCGTTAAGGACGTGTTTGGCACGTCTTTCGCACCGAAATCCTGGACCAACTCACTAATGTTCATGAAATTAAAATTTCATTGGCTCTTTCATTGGTTTTCAATCCATGCCCGTTATTTGCCGGATATCGTTGCTCCAGCTTGCAGCGCTCTATGCTCCGTTTGCTAAGACGCGGCCTCTAAACAAGGACGCGCTCATAATAATAGGTCTTTACCTATGAAATTGCCGTTTTGTATGGAATAAGTGAAAGAACTTAGTTTTTCAAACTTTTTTATTTCTGTTATTCGAAGTAATCACCCATGCAATCGACGCATCCTTGCCAACGCATTGGCAGTTTATTGATGCCCTTCTTGTAAAAATCAGCTGAACGGGAGGCAACAAACTCTTCAAAGGCATTTTGTACTGCCTCTCGGGAATTGAATTTTTTACCCACTAAAAAGTTGTCTAAATTTTGGAAAAAGTAATAGCCGGTAGGTGCAAGGTCTGGTGAGTATGGCGGATGAGGGAGAGCTTCCAACCCCAGCTCATGCAGCTTGGAGACTGTCTGTTGCGCAGTATGGGGTCGCGCGTTGTCGTAAAGGAGCAGTGGGGACGACCGATTACCCGAGCATAGCTGGTTGCAGATGTGCAAGCTTCTCCATAATTCTCTCCAGTTCTTCACAGTACACATCTGCAGTAATGCTCATGCCGTTTTGTAAAAAGCTGTGGTGAATCACTCCCGCACTAGACCACCAAACAGTGACTATCACCTTTTTAGGGGTCATTTTTGGTTTAGAGCATTGCTTTGGTGCTGAACCAGGATCTAACCAACTTGCTGAGCGCTTTCGATTGTCGGACAGAATCCATGTTTCGTCGCACGTAACAATTCGTTTCAAAATTCCTTCATTTCTTTGCCTGTTGAGCAGCGCAAGGCAGGTCTCGACGCGTACGTTGCGCTGGCGATCGTAAAGGTCGTGGGGCACCCATCTATCAAGCTTTTTTACCTTGCCAATTTGTCGCAAATGGATCAATATTATTTTGATGCTTACATCAAAAACTGCTGCTAGCTCAGCTGTAGATTGAGTTTCGTCAGCTTCCACAATCGCCTTTAATTCATTATTGTTGACCAAAGTCTCCGGACGACCACGAGCTTCATTTTTCAAGTCAAAATTTCCAGAACGGAACCTGGAAAACCAATAACGGGTTGTGCGTTCGTTTGTACAGTTCTCTCCGTAAACGTTTTTGATGTTACGTGCCGTTTGTGTCGCGTTGGTGCCACGACGGAACTCATATTCCATAAATACACGAATTTTTAAAGTATCCATTATGACGAAAAATGTTGTAATGTAATGAAAATACAACGCTAATCAAAAAACAAAAGATTGAGTTTGTAAAAAGAATGTCATGGTTTTAAAACAAAATTAATTTGAATTTAGAATACAGAGCCATAACAAACTTTTTTTATTTGAAATGACCAGTACTGAAGAAAGGCAATTTCATAGGTAAAGACCTTATATATCATATCAGCTATCACTTTCTCTCGCACAACTAGCTAGCAGAAAAGTTTTAGCTAAGAGAAGTATAGGATGTCGATTCTGCAACACCCCAGGCACGGGTGAAATATTAGTTAGCCCCCAATTGTCCAAGAATGAAAAAGGAGATCGATGATTTTCTTGGACCATCTGGTCAATTTGGTTGGATTTTTTGGATCAATCACTGACGCAATGTTACATCGGCTTTTTATCGGATACTTTGGTTAGTGTGCTCAGGAACTTCCCAACTAAGTTCACCTTTGTAATGTATTTATAATGTAATATTGTTGATTGTAATTTCGTATATATTTTCATTATAACCGTTTTGAAGCTAGTTGTGTTTTGTTCCGTTCCCTTTTTAAGTTTGTTCCTGTGGGAGCAGCTGTTTCACTAGCCACGAGGATTTATCGCTCACGCAGCGACATACCTAGACATACTTTGTGAGACGAGAGTGAACGCAAAGTGCGGGACGTAATTCAGAATGTCGCTTGGAAAGATCGAGGCGTTTGACCCGGCAACTAGCAATTGGAAGCGGTATGCAGAGCGGTTTGAACAATATTTTCTAGTGAATGATACGAAAGAACAGTTGAAAGTGCCTACATTCATTATAGCCATGGGGGGTGATGAGCTGTTAGTGACCTTGTGTGCGCCGAACAAACCGTCGACATTCCTCCTCTACCGTTCTATCACAGAACAGCGAGAAACAGTCAGCGTTGGCATTCTAATAGGTATAGTTAAAAATTTACATCCGATCTGCTCAAACGGAACAGTTTTGCTCTACGTTTCTGGTTCAACCCCTAAGCTTTAAGGTGTGGAATACCATTCCAGCGCATATATTTCCTGCCATGTATAACCACAAAATAGGTAACTTAACTGAATCGGGATCTCATAGACCAGCGCGCTCTAACCTAAACCTTATCATTGCTTTGCATTAAACATGATTGTAGTCGAGCGCAAGCCTATTCTTTAATTTAAAAAATCCCCTGGGCTACCGCAGCCTCGACTTTCCATACTGCTGTTAAGTAACTCAAAAATATCGTAAAGTGAGCCCAAAGCTAATAAGCGTACCTAGTTATCAATTAATAGCGTACCATGTTACCTTGTTTCCTTCGAGGCGCAGCGTGGTGGTGCTGGGAGGCAGTGAAGCTGGAGGGTCCCTGAGCGCTTTACTGGTGCAGTTGACTGTGATGAGTGGTATTATTGCTCCTTTGGCGTCAGACACCACGTGGGTCATTGCACACGAGCACATTCCTGGACATGTTTCTTTTACCACCTGAAAAATGGGTATCAATTATTAACCGATTAAATAAAGTCGAAGTTTTTCATTTCTGTATTTTATTTAGATGTCCACACAGACATTTTAATGCGTGAACTAATCAAAGCAATTCTGTTCGAACCTACCGATCACATGCCATACAAGATAGGCTTACTACTCGGTGCTAGCGATCCAGGGGTTCTCCCTTACACTAAAGATCTTACGGAAAATCATAAAGCACTACAATTAATTAATTTACCTAATAATAATTAATTGATCACGAGATTAATATCCATATCTATCTGTATTATAATACAGATAGATAATGGAAGTTACCGCTGTCACCAGATAATTATAGAAACTGCAGCTGTCACTTATTATGGAGGTGTCACTAGTCTAGAAAGTATTAATAAAATAGTATTCTAAAAATTACAACAGAATAAAAGTCTTCGTTTATTAAAGTAGGTAGCAAAATTACAATTATTTGATGTAACATAGATTAATATCAAATAATTAATTGTTGTGATGGCGGCGTTTCGCGTTCGTTGTCGCCACGGTAACAATTAATTATTATTAGATATTAATCTATAACTAATAAAAGAAGAGATTTATGTGTTCCATTTCTAGACATAGTGTTCTCGATTTCGGCAGTTCTGATAAATCGTCTCATAAATAACTTAGGGTCCTCTTGCATAGGTTCGGTTCACAATGTTCTACGGCATAATGAAAAAAATCTCTTCTATCTGTGTATTTTTTGTGTTACGTCAGTGTGCAACAAGAATGGAACGTTGATGGTGATCGCATCATTCATCAGTTTATCAGCTCTGTATGACAGATTTGGGTACAAAACGAGTGCCTTGTTTTTGTGGAGTTAGGTACATCGGTGTGTCGGGGGTCCTTTCTCATAGTTAAATTATATCGACTACAAAAACACAGGATCATGAAATGCTCTCTAAGTACATGCATACATAGCTAGTGGTGTAGGTCATTCGTTTTAGATACATTTGGTCAACCATTATTTAAATTGAACTCAAAAGTTTATACCTACCGCGCTATATTTGCGTAGGATCATTTACTTATCAAGCAAATAATATCATCAAACGATTCTCGGAAACACATGTTTATATTATCTTATTTATATGTTTATTTACAAAATAAAAACAAGCTTCTTAGATCTCAGAGCTACGATTTCTTTCATGTAGAATAGGCACGGAGGTTGATCGGACCCTTTTGGCCCTCATCATAAACTAGTGATATCCCTAAACTGGGATGTTGTCTATGTCATAAATTAAGTAGTTTTTAGTGATTATTAAATAGAGATCTCCCAATAGATGGAATATCCACGTTCTTTGTTAGTTTTGTGAATTTGGATGACGTTACAAGCATGTATCTCATACAAAATCCCACACTAAGCGCGCATTTTGATGTTTGAAAAAAGGTTGCTGATTTGACTAGTTGTCAAATAGCCTATTCTCGCGGGAACTCATAGACGACACCTATTAAATTCCATGTAAATTGATTGAGCCGTTTTGAGAAATCATATTGTTATTCCTGAATACCTTTGAGAACTTAGAAACGACACCTGTCGAAAGTAAAACAAAATTTCATCCAAATTTGTGGAGTAGTTTCCGAGAAGTCAATTACATAATATCTATTAATATTCATCATTCATGCACAGCATTTATCAAACTTACATACATAATAAAGTTTTTGTTCTTCCTATAGATTACACAAAAATAACATGAAAGAAAAAGCTAGTTGTGAATGTAGCACAGTGGAAATAATATTTTTAAGACATCAATTACTGCAATTAATTTACTTATCACTATACACATGCGCTTACGTCATATTACAATAATTAGTTGACCAAACAAATTTCCCAAATTAAATGCTCATAATCATTAGGGCTCATGCCTAATCATAAAAGTTGCGTAGTATACAGAATAAGCGATATCACTAATTATCTCACACTTTTATAAACATTGACTTAAGTATTGATAAGAAATATCAAACGAATTTTCGTTTGGAATGTTGTTAATAGAGCATTTTACTCTCATACTTGTACTCATTACCGTGTCTGGATAATCCTTCAAACTTTAATCTTTTTTATTCAAATGAACTTTCACACGTGCCTTTGAATCGTCGAGGGAATCTACCACTGGTTCGGAATACCATTTCTATCAAGAAGAGCCAACAAGAAACTCTGTGGTTGCTCTTTTCAATCAAATATTACAGTCATATATACATATACAAGTATGTTTATGTACCTTATAGCTTTTGATTACAAAAATTTACTTGGGACTTCAGTTACTACTGCAGTTCCAAGTCTGTATAGCTGGAGCGAGTCGAATCCATGCTCTGCTCTTCATTTGGTCAAGCCAAATCCATTTGCAGCACTCATTATCATCAGTGGTAATTAATAAAATTAATTGGGTTTGTTAAGTTCATTGCTAATTCGGTGGATCATGAACAATATTTGTGGATTTCGAAAAAGGGTCGCAACCCGCAGCGTTGGCTTCATCTTCTCGCGTTCTTATCAAATCACGATTACAGAACTAATATGGGATATATGTACTTAGGGATATGACAAAGAAACTTACACGAATGATGTCCATGACTTTGTATAATGGTTTCCCCCTATACAATTGTTGGTGGCACACCAACTGGTAATAGTCAGCTAACTTCTTCCTAACTGTGCCATTCTCATTCTCCATCGCCAGCCAGTCAAGTCCACCATCACTGCAGTCCCATTTGTTATCTGTCGTAATTGTTAAAAAAAGCAATATTGTATTAATAACACATCTACGAGACTCATCGTAGATGAGACACATGAGACATACCTACTCCTGAAGTTCTTAGACGATACAACTTTGAACTCCAACGATTATGAGTTACGAACTCATGACAGACTAGTTGTAGTAATTAAAAATTTACATTTAAATAATTCTTGTAACGTTCAAGCTCGCGACCACAGATCACTCGTTGTTTGTCTTTCATATCTTGACTGCGCCACTCTCGTAATGCATAAAGCGCTAATAATAAGCGAGCGAATGTTAGAACTTCGCTCTATGTTATATATTTCGATACGAAAGTGTGAACAGGTAGCTTGCGTCGTAAATTTTATGTAGCAAAAATCATCGGCAGACTGTTATACCTTATTATGTAATAGACTATTCCAATTCCTAGTACAGCAAGATGTTATGTATAAAAACTATAATATACTAAAGGTCGCAAAATTTGTGTTTCCATTTGTAAACAGGCCGCATTTTCGCGTGTTTTTGCTGAAACGTATAATTTTGTGTGAAACGTGCCATTTTTATAAAGTGCCATTAACATAACTAATATTATTTATTTGTATCGACGTGACGCGTTAGAATTTTATTTACCTACTTTCTTATACAAAATTAAAAAAAAAACTAAAGTTAAAACCTTTTTTCACTGATTTAAAACCGATAATAATAAATCTTATTTAAATATTTGTACTCGGCTATTGAAATTAAATAAGTATTTTATAATATTTACGGTCTTAATAAACCACTGTCGAAACATAAAATTATAAGAAGTATTACCTAAGGGCTATCAAATTATCTCTTAATTCACCGTCACATAACAATAACTCCTCTAACAATTTGTATTGATGACAAAGCGGCTATAATTACTTGTCACGTATTTTCGATACTATCTTCTGTGATAATTCGTTAATATAACATCGGCTATGAAACTACATAATATGTACCTTTATTACTTCCTACATGAATCACGCCGTGGGGTGTTGTTGGACACCCCGTAAGAACCTAAACGTTACTTTCGGTATGACAATAATTAAACTAAATACATAATTATAAAGGTAACGCTTTTTGCGTAGCGGTAACGGTTTGACTCTTTTTTCACGTATGATTTTTCCAGGAGTTATGGTAGGCCGCAGTCACCAGTGATGGTACACCGCAGCCACCAGTTGTGGTTGTGTGGCCGCTGTCACCAGTCAGGGAAGATTTCCCCAACTAAATAAAAATCTTCTATTTTGACGACGTTTATTGATTTATTAAATGTAACAATTATTTGATATCACTTTTATGTTATCTCGATTGATTATTGATTAATTATAATTAATTACGATTTAACAATCACGATTAATTACGGGTGCGAAGTGTGAAGCGAATTTTAGCTTCTACGCGACGCAGATGAGAGCTTCAGTCGATTGGAGACTGCTTGTAGAATTGTAATGACTGCAAATCTCTAATACTCTATAACTCTATATCTCTGTAACTCTATAACTTGGCACCGCTCCGAGGGCTTGAGTTCATATATCCCGCTGAATGAGCTCTGGAGTACGGAGGCATGGTACTCAGGCCGTTTTCTGGAACTTTCCTCATCTAACAAAAGTGTCTTCTTAATGTAAGGGTTTGGTCCATTTGTAGACAATACGTGCATTCAGAAGTTCTGCTAAGACTGTGTCGTAACTGTCCCATTTGCTCCGGACGGGTTGGTTAATTGCATCTGTTTATTGTTTGTAATATAGCGAGGGTCTTGTCGTCAATTAACAATATTCTGGAAATATCTAATTGCCTTGTAAGGTTTTTTTGTTCTTCCGTTAACAGCAGGGTTTGGGTCTTGGGATGAGTGACAGATGTTTGAGTAATTGACAAATGCTTTCGTTCCACGAAGTTATTGTGAAAGTTGGTTTTATGGAGATCACGTGTGCGTCTCTGGATCCTTCGTTAACACAGGCCAGATCCCCGCGTTTCATCCTTTTCGTCCAAGGTTGCATTGTGCCAAAAAGAACTATGTATATACTAGCTGATGCCCGCGAATACGTCCGCGTGGATTGAGGTTTTTTGTTCCCACGGGAACTCCTTAGTTTTCCGGGATAAAAAGTATTATTCCAGACTATAATCTATCTCTGTGCCAAATTTCATCCAGATCCGTCCAGATTGATATTTATTTGATTGGTTGATTGATTAAATGCTAATTATAATATTAATTATCTAAGAGAATCTCAGTTACATGGTAGGTACATACTTAGTATAATTATTACAGTTAGCTAGCCGCTGGTTTAGACTTAGAATAGTACTGGCGCAGACGTAACTAATAGTTTTAAAAAATTTCTCATCCTGAAAAAGTGAAAGCTCTTTTTTAAAGCTATATAAAAATTGCCGAACTCTAAACATGAAACAAGAACAATAGCTCCTTCCGAGAAATAAAACAAGGAACGTTAACCCTCCCACGCTCAAGACAAAAGGATTATGAAGAACATTTTGTCGAAAATAATAGGGAAGTAAATAAGGTTTTTTGTCGGAAAAAGAATAACGTATTTACCTAATTCCTAGTAAGTACTCTGAATTAGAAGAATGTGCTCAATTTTTTCTTCTGAAAAACTAGACTGGTTTAAGTATCCGACCGGACCTTCGGCTTCGGCTTCGGTCACCTTAAGCTATAAAAACCATTTTCGGGGAGTATGTGCCGAAGTTTTGGCCGTAGCCGAAGGTCTCTAGCAAGCGCCGAAAATCAATGAACAGTACGAATGCGCGAGATTGTGTTGCAAAACGAGAAATAAAAAATTCGGTAGGGTTGACATAAAAAGTCGGTAGATTATTATCGGTAACACATAATCACACCATTTTTGTAAGGATATTTTAGCAAACATGGTTTTTGCCTAATACCTAGTGGATATCTTTTTGTGGCCTCCGTGAAATGTGTTTTTGAGGTTTTGTCCTTACTACTCAAAAGAAAATGTGTTCCACATCTGTGGATGATTGGGGATGAAAGAAGTAAGTAGCCATTCCATATAGGGGCATCTACGCACCTCCTCATTTGGAACACATTCGTCCAGAAATCTTTGGGTTTATCTTAAAAGGTATTTATAACATTGGTGTTCCTAAGCGAACCCCACTCGGTATGCATAATATCTAGAGCTTGACAAGTTGAAATCAATATTTGGAGAATTAGGGGGCCAAAATATTTCTCTTTTAACATGGAGTTACATGGAGTCTTTACAAAACACACACTGCGTTGTGCCGGCCCACCGCCATCGCAATGTTGTCTATGTTTTTAAAATATATTAAAAAAAAAAAAAACTTTTTTACCCAATTTGGAAGTGAATTCTATTGAATTCCACTGAGTTGTTTCACCCTAAGTAATCACATCGTAATGTTATGCATCAGCAAGTGTGTATCAAATAAAATAAATATAATAATATTATGTCACCCAGGAATAACTACTATTTCGTACCTACTACTTGCCTATTTATTCAAACGCGAGTAATATGACATAAATATTATATTTCCCTCGAGAAATTAAATGACAACATAATCATAAATAGGATATGAATATAAATAATATATTATTTTTTCAGTTGTAGTTATTAAAGCCCGGATAGAAGAAAACAATGGGGGGCGTTGGTGTGATTTAGGAGGGCGATGGTTGATTTGTAATTTCATTTAGTTACTTTAAACTTTAAAACTTACTAAAATTAAAACCTACCTGCTACTCAGTATCGAATAATGAGTTTACATTTCTATGACGGTATAAAAACTAGATTTCGTAGGATAACAAGTTGTAACAAGATTTTCATTAATAACGCTATTGGTGCAATCCGGTAGCAATCGGCTGGTTCATCGATACTTGTCTTAACTTGTTCAGTACGATTGAGCGTCGAAAGAGATAAACGACTTTGTACGTGTTTGTTTTATTCCTATCGGTGCGTACTGTATATAAATCTTACTAATATTATAAATGCGAAAGTTTGGATGGATGTATGGATATATGGATGTGTGGATGTTTGTTACTCAATCATGCCCCAACGGCTGAACGGATCTGGCTGAAATTGGGCACAGAGATAGATTATAGTCTGGAATAGCACATAGGCTAAAAATTCAAACAACGCAGACGAAGACGCGGGCATTCGCTAGTTTTATATAAAAGCTCGTAATAATGTTAATATTTTCATTAGTGGCTTCGCGCGCATTCTTATAAACAAGTATTTAAATTCAACACTTTATTTACGTATATGTGAAAACAAAGCCATGTTGGAAGCAAAAAAAAGAAGAGACGGCAATATAGTGCAGAAATAAACTATATTAAATATGGATTCATAGAAAATTCGACAAATCCATCTTTGCCTTTGTGCCTTCTTCGTTCAAAAACATTTTCAAACGAAGCAATGAAGCTTTTAAGACTTCAAGATCATTTGAATAAAATGCATCCAGATAAGAAGGACAAAAATGTAGCCTATTTTCAAGACCTGCAAAAGAAGCATAATGCTCAGCCAAGTGTATCAAAAATTTTTCAGTGGCTGCTAAGCAAGACGATGACGGACTTCAAGCTTCATACAATATCTCTTTGTTAATTGTTCAAACAGGTAAACCACACCATAGGAGAATCGTTAATTGTGCCGGCAATAAAAGAAGTTATAACTACTGTGCTCCATAAACCGGCGGCAGACATAATTCGAAAAATTCCTTTGAGCGATAGTTCTGTGCAAAGACGAATAGCTAAAAACATTGAAGAGTCATTGTACAATCATCTGAAGACTAGTCAATTTTAATTTCAGTTGGATGAGTCCACTTTACTTACTAATGAAGCATTGTAGCTGTCTTACGTGAGGTTTATTGAAGATGAAAAAATATGTCAAGAAATATTATTATTTGCTAGAAATTTAGAGATAGACACAAAAGGAGAAACCATATCGTAGCTGCTTTCGCTGCTTTCTTAGCCAAGCTACTTTTACACAAGAAGAATATCTGCAGACGTGAGTTCCATAATTTTCCTAATTTATCAGTATCCTGCAACAACGACGACTTGCTTGTCTACTGCCAACATTTGGAAAATCTCCACAGTGATTTAATTGTAAGAGTCTAGGACATTTTGAAATTGGAAATACCAGACTGGGTGTTAGATCCTTTTTCAAATGTCAACATAGCAGTATCACCCCAACTGGAAAAAAAACTTAAAGAACTGACAACGAACGAGGAAATAACAGCAAAATTCAAAAATGGTTACCAAGAATTTTGGCTATAAAAGTCAATCCCGCAGTTTTACCCTGGATTGTGGTCGATTATTTAACGATTTTTAATAGCATTCTCGTCGTCACATTTGTGTGAAGGTGGATTTAGCGCTGTGAAAACGCTGCTTACTAAAGAAGAAATCCTTTGCATGCATAGAGGTATAATTATAATATACTCTATGTTTTCATGTTACCGAACGCGGCGACTGTTTTTGAGTAAAATCGAACCTGATATCAACAAACTTGTTAAAAATCATCTAATTCATCCATCTCATTAGATTTGTTTTAAAACCAAAATTGATTGATTACCTATATATATATTGTTTCTTTAATTTGATTAAAATATAGTCTTAATATTATAAAGTTGCGTTTTAATTGCTCTCACTGGTAACTATAGGTACATTGTACTATTACCTATTCTATGCTATAGGGTCTAGTGATGAACCGCTGTTATTAAAGAAATTCATTTATAGGTTGGTAACTTACCGCCAAGATAAACTGTATCCAGTTGCGGTGGTCCGCGTATCAAGTTAACTTTCACATGCCTTAATGTGTTGTTCCTCAGATCTAATACTCTTAACTGCGTCATCTTTTCCACCATGACTTCGGGTACCTCCCATAATGAGCTTAGGCCATGCATTGAGATCTTCTGCAACAAATTATAACATTAGCTACGTCGGATCTACGTGAAAATAAAACCTCCTCCTTTTTTTAAGTCTGTTAAAAAAGAGGATAAAGTGTAACAATAATATCGATCTGATGGCCAATTATTTAAACGTCAAACAAAGTTTTGTATATCATACTAATATTATAAATGCGAAAGTGTGTTTGTTTGTTGTTTTATTACTTTGTTGGTTTGTCCTTCAATCACGGCGCAACGGAGCGACGGATCGACGTGATTTTCGGCATGGGTATAGTTGAGGACCTGGAGAGTGACATAGGCTACTTTTTTTCCCGGAAAATCAGAGTTCCCGAGGGAATAAAAAAGTCACGGGCATCAGCTAGTAAGGAATATGTAGAATATGGCCGATTTGAGAGTCTTTTTATTATAAAATTTACTAATACATATTACCTACAGGTACATCATTAATTTTAAAAATTTAATAGGTAACGAATAACGACAAAACTATTTATTTCAAAGACGGAGGCCAAAAAAATTTGTGATAATAAGTTACTAGTTATGTACCTAAATTAAACTACTACTAGAAAAACGAAGCAATATTTATATTCCTTTCTGATTTTCCAAGGGCCCAAAAATCCTTCGCTGATCCGTGACGTACTTTCCATATTAAACATCTTTTGAGAAATCAATAAGTAAAAGGATAATATCTGAAAACTTTGTACTAAACTAGCGGCACGCTATGATGGCCGGTTTGACGTTTGTCCGCTCATGAAGTTCCGTATTAATTGATAACGACTTTGAAGGAAATAATTGTATTACTTTATTGACGATAGTGATGTGCAGAGATTCATAAATTTTATCGAATGTAGTTTCTCATGAAGTTCCGTATTAATTGATAACGACTTTGAAGGAAATAATTGTATTACTTTATTGACGATAGTGATGTGCAGAGATTCATAAATTTTATCGAATGTAGTTTTAGGTTTAGGACTCAAAATTTATTTATTAAATTGATTTCTTAAATGTATACAAGTGTAGAAAAATCAGTTTGCACCATTTAAGGGGTGAATGTACTTGTGAATATGAACAATTTTCACTATGTGGACAAACCTCTGAAATCGCAAAAAAATATCAATAAATTTTTAAAAATGGAATCTAATACGATCGTCACATAGGATCGCTGGCTAGCACAACTACTACCTCCGGCAAACTCGCGTCAATGCTCAATGCAAAACAAAGCAGTTTCGAATTGACGTTGCTTCGAAAAGTATAAACTGTCAGTGCAATGCGATTGTGATATAGTTTTGACCTGGCTTTGGATTTCAAATATTGATACTGCATTACTGTTGACCCTTGCTCGTTAATTTGGACTCTGTTCAAGCCCTTTGTTGTGGATTTCGTCGATATGACCGAACGTACGCAGAGAACTGTTCTAAATAGTCAGACACGTGAGTTCGTAATACGCCTTCGTAACTATTTCGATCGTGAAGCTCAAAATGGAGGGCCAATTTTACCTATAACGTCAGTGGTTGAACGCGTAGCTGATGCGCTTAATATTGGACAACGAACTGTTAGACGGATAACTAAAAAAAAATATGGCGAGACTGGCACAGAAGAAAATAAACTTCACACACCAAAAAAGAGAAAACGAGCAAAACCAGTCGTAGGCATCGATAGCTTTGATGCCGATGCTATCCGAAGACATGTTTACGGCTACTATTTACAGAAGGAGTATCCAACAAGAAAAAAGTTGGTGCATTCACTGAAGGAAGCTGGATTATTCTTCGGTGGGGAAAGTTCTTTAACGAAGATTTTGAAGACCATTGGATTTCGATACAAAAAATGTAACAAACGCAAAATATTGATGGAAAGATTTGATATAGCGATGGCAAGGTATACTTTTTTACGGCAAGTGAAAGAAATCAAAAATTGGCAAAATGTTGTGTTCTTGGATGAAACATGGCTTAATGCTAACCATACTGTAGGCCGTTCTTGGAACGATGACACAGCAGCATCTACTTCCAAAGTTCCTGTAGGAAAAGGATCGCGACTTATAATTTGTCACGCCGGAACCATCAACGGGTTTGTCGAAGGTTCTCTCATGGCTTTTGCGTCAAAAACCACTGGAGACTATCATGAAGACATGAATGGAGAAAAGTTTACTGAATGGTTTACCTCAATGTTGTGTAGCCTCCCTGAACCATCTATTATAATTATGGACAACGCCCCATACCACTCGATGCAAATTGACAAGCCACCTGCCCAATCCCAAAAGAAAGCTGATATCGTCGCATGGCTTCGTAAAAATGGCGTAGATGCAAACATGAATATGTTAAAAGCGGAATTAGTACGTCTTTTAAAAGAAAACAAACCAACCAAGATCCGATACGTCATTGACGAAATAGCATTAGAACATGGGCACAGAGTTATACGGTTACCGCCTTACCATTGTGAGTATAATGCGATTGAGTTGGTGTGGGCTCAAATTAAGGGATATGCTGCAAGACACAATACAGAACCCCCATTTACCACAAAAAAAATGCTAAAATTATTAGAAGAAGCTTGTGAACATGTGACTAAAGGAGACTGGGAAAAGGTTGTGAATAGAACTGTTAAATTAATAAGGGAAGATTATGAAAGAGATGTGAAAATAGATAATATTATAGAAAACGAACATATAATTATTAATGTATGTGATGATAGCAGTGACGACAGTGAAAATAGTAGTATGGACGAATCTGATTAATTATGGCCTTTTGTGGCACCTTTTTTGGTATCTTTTGTATTCATATGTTTCTTGTGTGCATATAAAGTATGTATATTCATTTTCGTTCAAATATTCAGTTCGTTCAAATAAATTAAATAAACATATACATTTTTGTTTTATTAAACCTATTTAATCAGGTACAAAAACAAAACTTAATTGTTTTTTGTTCGAGAATAAATTGACATTCCACATCACTATTGTAATGTGTCAAACCGGCCATCATAGCGTGCCGCTAGTGTAAGTACTTAGTGTTTTAAAAATTATTTAATTTTTTTTAAATCTGAAAAAAAACGGTTCAGGGAGAAATTGTAGATGCCGCTAAATTATAGCTTTAACTTTGCAATTAATTTGCATTTAAAAGTTTAAAATATTAACTTGTGTGCGTAGGTTTAAGTGTTGAAAAAACATATTATACTGCTCATTAAATAATAATATTTTATCCATATAACTAATATTAATTGAAATGCTAAGTTGTGTCTATCAGTCTAGCAGTCTCTCTGTTTGTCTGACTGCCTATCTGTTCACGGCTTATCTTTTGAACAAATTTTGACGTTTTTTATAGAGAAGTGTTGCTTTTTCCCCGGTTTTTAACGCAAAATCAAACATATTTTCATTTTATGCACCTAAGCCTACAAGGACTTTATATATTACATAGAAGATGGATAGACAGATTCTATCGATCTATCTTTGTATATTCCACCTGTGATTCCACTAAGTATATCACTGACATAGCTGGCGAATTTTTCTTTGTACCCACATTTTCTATCACGCTCTGTACGTTTCACAAAGAGCCTTTTGTATTTTTTTAACGTAACAGCTATAGGTACGTATAAAAGTACCCTTTTTTTTATACGACTGCCTGAAATAAGGAGTATATTGTTTTCAAGGTTCATGTATGTATGTGTGTATGTATGTATGTGAGTTTGTTAATCCACCATAACTTGATAAATGAGGTATCGTTAGAATCCCTAGCTTACCATGGTCCATGGTCCCGCATTAAAGACTAAAGTTGAAAAAAAAATCGAAAATAATATTAACTATATAATCATCATCTAGAAAATGATGAGTCGATTCCAAATATATAAAACACTATAGTTGTAGATCCCTGGATTCTATATGACTATATCCAGTGATTCACAAAAAAAAATCATTTAATAAAAATGTGAATAAAATTCTATTTAACTAGATTAATTTAGATTTTTAACTTCTTAGTTCGTTTGTTTGGCAGGGCAGTCGTGTTTTTTAATTTTTTTAATTATGACTTGTTAAAAGAGAAACCTTATATGCTGTTAAGCCATCATAGTTAGCTGACTAGCAAAGGACCGTTTACAAAATCGATTGAACAACGCCAGTACGTAAATTACAATCTTATCAACTTTTATTGTATCTACAATTAAACTTTACGGTACATACGGATAACCAAAATTGAAATCCTGGTTTGACTAAAATTTACATAAGTACCTAACTATTTTAAGCAAAGTTTTTGATTAGAAGTTAAATCACATGGTCACAGAAAAAGGAATCTGCACAGAGTACATTATATATACTGGGGAATCTGCTTAATATGCATGCTGCAGCTAGTGATAACTATTTTAAATAAAGAATAATTAATCTTCAACACCCATTTATTTTTGTGGCTTTATTATTGCAGTAATGACTGTGCACTAACATAAGGCGTGTGATCCCATATGTTGACATAGCTATCTAATAGTTACACTCAGTCACAAACAGCGGAGCAAACAAGATTTTTAGAAAATTTTATACTAATAATAGCATGTTTAAATTGTGACTAAAAATATCCTACTCCTAAATTGTTCTAACAGTGTACAATTTCGTTTTAGGCTAGATAAATATCTTTTTTAACAACTAAGGTACTGAACTTACCTCAATTTTACTTGACGAGTCAAAATAACCCTTGAAATTTTTCAGATTCGTGCTATCGCTTATTTCCAGGGTTCGTAGCTGAGGAAAATGCCTTTGAAGATGACCCACGTTGAAGCAATGGCCAGGCCACTGCAATAACTTCAACTGCGATATTTCATACCTAAAAGAAGAAAAAAAATTAAGATACAAACTAAGATTGAGGACTGCTCTTCGATCCTAAAGCTATGGAGTACAAGCCTATACTATCAGTATCAACTTAAATCCGTAAACCCTCACATAATATTATGTTATGTTTATTTATTTATTTTTATTTTTATTATTATTGTACAAAATTATCGTCTTAAAGTAATTTAAAAAAAAGTGGACAAAGGTAAAGCTTATCCCTAAAAAGAAATTTCTTCCAGCCTTCCTTGAAAGTGAGTAAGGTGAAATTGTTAAGTGGTATAGGTACAAAAATAAAATATTTTATTGGAATTTTTAAAAAAAAAACTACAAATAAATTGATATACTATTATTTATATAATTAAATAAGAAACTACATACTACTTACACAGACTGTATTTATATATATGTCACCGTAAGATTGTAAAAACCGTTAGATTATAATCTAACTCGCGTAATTGCAAACTGTCGAAAGATTACAATTTAACGCATTATTTTCCGGTACATTGTAATCTGATAGGTATTTAAACCCGACAAAACCTAAGTGTAAGTAACCACTACCTAACAATTTATGTCGAACCCTACACTAACCTAAAAGAAACAGACAAAAAAACGTAAATACAATGAATATTTCAAAAATTGATACTCAGAACATTGAACGGTTCACAATCTTTCGACAGTTTACAATTTCGCGAGTTAGATTATAATCTAACGGTTTTTACAATCTTACGGTGACATATACAATTCAGAACCATATAAATACAAAATAAATAAATTACCTAATATAAAGTAGGATAAAATATGTATTTAAATACTATGTAATACATACTATAACATTGAAAGAAAATGCTGTTTTACTCTGAATTTAAAAATATGTACTGACTGACTTTCCCTAATTTGTTCAGGAAGGGAGTTCCAAAGACGAGTAGCTTCTGCTGTGAAAGATCTTTTATAGAAAATTGTGGTATAATTAGGGATTTCAAGAGATTTTTTAGAGGCACATATCCGCAGGGGTCTTGTAGATGGAAGGGACAGTGTAAAACGCTCTCTTAAATATTCAGGAGAAGAGTTTTTGAGGACATTAAAAAGGATGGTTAAAATATGCATGTTCCGGCGAAAACGGATCGGGAGCCACTTTAATTGTCGACGGAAATCGGAGACGTGGTCGAATTTGCGCAGTAAAGCGTATGCACAAATTCTGAAGTCGCTCGAGTTTGTCAAGTAGCTCTTCAGTGGCATCTAAATAGCAGGCGTCAGCGTAATCAAGGATAGGAAGCAACAACGATTGCGCAAGCATAATTTTGGTACGTAGCGGAAGGAAATTCTGCAACCTCCTCAAAGAATGAATCGAATAATGCAATCTTTTACTGACTTGATTTATTTGGGCTGACCAAGTCAGGTTGCCATCTAACATCAATCCTTAGTTTTTTGCGGTACTGGTGTATTCAATGGGTATCCGAATCCGAGGAAGATTGTTAAATTGTATGCGGTTCCTTAGTGGCCTGCTGCCTATAATCATAGCCTGACAAACGGGCTTGACAACCAGCCCGTAGGCTTCAGCCCAGTCTTGAATAGCAGCAAGATCCGCGTTAGTTGCAATGATCGCAGAGTCCAGGTCCGATAATGAAGCATGCCTATAGAGTTGCAAATCATCTGCGTAAAGATGGTAGCAAGAAGAAAGATTTTTTGTAACTTCGTTAATGAATACAGAGAAGAGAAGAGGGGAAAGAACGCCGCCTTGAGGAACACCAGCAGAAAGATTACCCCAGTCAGAGTGAGCCTCATCTGTGCGGACTCTCTGCTGACGACCATGAAGATAAGAGTGGAACCAGTCAATCGCAGAAGAAGATATGTTAAGGGAGCGTAGGATACCAAGTAGAACCTCAAAGTTCACTGAATTAAAGGCGTTACTAAAGTCCAATAAGACAAGAATAGTGAGCTGTTTATGATCCATTGCGTAACGGATGTCGTCAGTGACTTTGAGTAGGGCTGTGACGGTGCTATGAGATGGACGAAAACCAGATTGAAACGAGCTTAAAAGTTTATTATTGTAAAGAAAAGAAGACAACTGTTTAAATACTGCATTTTCTATAATTTTGGAAAGTATAGGTAAGATCGAAATAGGACGAAACTGTGAAAAAGAATTAGGATTGGAGGATTTAGGTAGAGGAATTACATGAGCCATTTTCCACAGTGTAGGGAAGACCTTATTTGCCAGTGAAAAGTTTAAGATGTGAGTAATTATAGGCACTATAAGATCGATCACCAGTACTAACATGTCCCGGCTCAAGCCATCACTACCAATAGCCTTAGTTGTAATGGAAAGGATGTTCTTCTTAACATCTGCCTCTGCGATTTCCTGGAAATAGAAGGGTTCGCACAAAGGGGTGGCATTCGCTAATTTCCGAAGAGTTTGAGATTTTATAGAATTAGAGAGAATGACAGGAGGAGTGGAAAAATGAGTATTAAGTGCATCTAGGTCAGATATATTAGTAGAAGTATCCAAATACTTACCCACACCTAAGGACTTAAGAAATCTCCATTTTTCAGGAGTGGAGCAGTTGTCTATTGAAGAGTGGATATAGCGACGCTTAGCTTTCCTACACATCCTGATACAGAGATTACGCAACTTCTTATAGGCAGCAACATTCTCGTCGGTTGGGATTTTTTTGCATTTATTTTTGGCTATGTTTCTTTTAACCATTACTCTTTTAATTGTGTCAGTCAGCCAGCATGTTCATAGATTTAAGATTGGTCCAAACCTAAATGTTTGGTTATGTTAAAGAAATGTAATAGAATTTTTCGTCGTGTTCCCTGTTACTGAGAGTTTCGTCTCCTTTTGTGTATGTCGCGCCATGTGCCTCGTTCTTTGTGACATGCAAAGCGATGGACCTTGTGGTACGAATCTGAAGCCCGATTGTGCACGCAGATCGTAATAATTTGAGAGCTTCTAAAACGATTAACTTTTTGACAAACAGGCATAATTGAACTCCATAAAAAATCGAATTATCCGACTATCACACGATCCGATATTTTACAGAATCGGTAGACAAATCCGATTAAGGCGTCAGGTACAATTTACAGGTGTCTTTCCATCCACTATGCCAATAATCTTTTCAAAGTCGTGTCCCTTCTGGCAGTATTATGGCCGATATAATCGAAAATCATCTGGAGACAGATCATGATGGTTATTTCAAGATGTGTCAGAATTGATACGTTATTCCTGTACGTCCAAAGGATCTTGAGATGTCATCCAGGGACACATCTCAAAAGCGTCGATTTTATGTTGGTCAGCAGTCAGCACTGATAATTGATATACCTACAGTTATATAGGAAATGTAAGCGCACGGACAATAATTATCCCTCCAAGTATCCCTCCTTAAAATATTCCAATCTGCCTTCTAATTTTCGCCTCGTGAACACAGATATATACACAGTTTTAGACAATCATTAGGTTCTGTGAGTGAGTTCCAACTGTTTGTTGCGGTCAACCAGTCTATTTGAACACTGACATACAATGCAACAACCGCAATTTCTTGTTCGGTTGTGAGACTTGTGGGTAAAGTTCCATCCCCCAAGTTCACAGACAAAAAAACAATAATTTATTAGTAGTTTTGTTCCATTAACTATTAGTATAATAGGCAAGAGTCTCTCATATCATTTTATTGTGTGATCTAAATTAAATAAATCTTCAAATGAATCTTGAAAAGGACAGTCCCTAAGAACAAATACCTCATGCAAGACTTACTGCATGTACTTAGTTAATACACAATTAACGAGATCAAGTGTATTAAGGAAAGAACTTCCCTCGTTTGGGTTCTACGGTCTACTCTCAAATAGAACAACAGCGTTGTGGTTTTATTTTCTACCCACAACAATTAGCGGACTTTGGGCCCCTTCGTTAACATGACACATTTTAGAAGCATATGATTAAATTGAGTTAGATTTTATGTACCTACTTACTTAAGTATTTTCACAAATTTGATTGCGGTTTATGCATGATTTCAGCTTTGCAAAGTTCGAGCCTTGACAAGGGGTCCTAACATTGGGTAAGTACACATTGTGTGTGTGTGTGTTAGATCAGAAAAAATAACATTTATTATTCTAAGGCCTATGCGTAATGCGACCCACAAACTATTGTAATTTTAAAATCGTCCGTTTGTTAAACTAGGAACCTATTCGGTGCCCATAAGTGTCAGATGGACAGGTGATACCCAGAAAGCAAAACTGCCTGTAGAGACTCCCACTCTAGAGTCTATTAGCCATCGTTTATTGGCTATTAATCAACGACCTCAATTTACATAGACGGGCCCTGTTAAACTAAGAATGTGGATTTATTTTACTAACGCCATCTAGTCTGAAAAGCGGGACAGCGCTATGGCGGGGACAAGGACCGGTCCATTTTATACAGATGAGGGGCATGCCCTACAAGTCGGACGCCCAACTTTTTTCTATGAAAGGGTTCATCTAGTACCTACATATAATATATATCGATGCTATTAAATTATTAAATTTATAATAATTATTATTATTAAATTACTGGCTGTGAAGCACTTACCCAAGTTACCTATATAATTATTTATGTTCATTATCATCATCATAATATATAAAACCAAAGGCAACCAAACAATTTGACATTTTAGGCAAAGGTTCTTGATAAGTACTTAATTGATTTTTGCCTCAAATATTATAAGTATTCTAAAATACCAAGATCGTTAACTAAATAAACGTTTGATCGTAAAAATTTATTAAATTTTAGAAGTACCTATTCCTAATGACCTTTAAACTTCAAAGAATACGCCTACCGTCTTTTAATTAAAATATTTTGGTTACGTGAAATATTTGAAAATAGCTTTTTCATCTAAGTGAAATTACTTTTTGAAAAGATTGCGTCCGCAATTCCCCCAAGAGCCTATCCTTTGTGCATTAGGAGTTAGGATATCCAAGAAAAAATAATATGTAACTTAAAAACATTAAATTTATCTATCAGCATGCATGCCGCCATTAACACTGGACGTAGGCTTTTTCAAGAGTGCGCCAGGCACTAATCTTCGCCTTCTATCAGGTACCCATGACTCACTTCTTGCCACCTTATTACATTCATCGGGCTGCAAATTGACTTACAATAAACTTATCAGTAGGTACCCGTGTGTACTGGCAGATGTATTCTGGAGTGGAGACTATACAATCTCCACTTCAGAATACATCTGCTTCAGCAGTCACTGGTTCTGCGACTCATATTCTGGCCGCTTAGGTATGTATGTTATCGCTTCTTGCCAAAATTTGGGCAGATTCTCCCAAAATTTCCTCGTTTCACTCCTTAAATATACAACTATAAAGAACTTACCTCACGCCAAATAACCAGTCATTAGTAAAACCTCTGGTACACAATAATACCTCACTAGATCGGATACAAGACGCTCTGGTAGCATGGTCCAATAGTGAACAAGATCCATCTGAGCGATCAGCTCTGTTGTGATTTTTTAGTTTTGCACCTGAAGTGGATGTTTCAGCGAGACTCAGAAGCAGAATGATTTTTATTACTGGAACAAACACATTCAATGTACTTATTATGTAGTGCCTGATTATCACCATCATATTTTATAACTGGGCGTCAATAGGTGTACAGTGTACTTAAATTGAGTAAATATACTTTTATTATGACTTTGACTTACATGGTGAAGCAGTATTATTTATTTAGTACTAGCGATCCGTCCCGGCTTCGCATGGGTAGCACTAGTAACCATAATAATCTATTCTATACCCAATATAGCCAGTGGCCAGTGGGTATTTACATTTTAATATAACAGTAAGAGTACGCCCCGCCCTCACTGCACCTGCCACTGCCACCAGCCCTCAGATTATATTAAACTCGTAGGTATTTTATCAGAGCGCTTTTTTGCACGTTACATTATTTATATTATATTCCGTTACATTATTTATATGTATAGTCCGCGTGGTTTTAGGGGTATGAGAAATAGATAGTAGTCGATTGTCAGACCTACTGAATATGCATATACATAAAAATCGGTCAAGCCGTTTCGGAGGAGTATGGTAACTAACATTGTGACACGAGAATGAATTTTAACTATAAGATGATATCTCATAAGGTAGTCATCTAAATTAGATGGTGTAAAGGACAATTTTTATCTTATTTAAGTACTTGAGACGACAAACATATTTATTTGGTTATGGATTAATACTATATCGATAAAAAAGCACCTTTGCAAGTAAAGCATTGGCTTAGATTAAATTTGAAAATCTTAGTTCACATAATTACACTTTTCGTGAATATCTCAATTTTTTTTTAAAATAACATATATGTTATTCGCTAATAATGTAGCTTTCTATAGGTCACAGAACTTTTAAAATCGGTTGAGTAGTTTTATCCATTACAAACAAACAAATCTTTCCTCTTTATAATATTAGCTTAGATATTGCTGAACATGCGCATCAATATATTAATTGTTAGCAGTTTATTTAATTAAATCAATTAAAAAAAACATTACGTTACTTTCAGATGCTCATATTATTTTAAGTGTTGCGTGTTCGTTAAGATAATGCAGAACTAAATATTTAGGTACCTACTTAAATATTCAGTTCCGTTTCTTGTATGTTAGCTTAGAGCAGCTATGAATTGTTTTAATATTGTTGACGTTCATGTTTTACAGTTATAATTCATATTTAGTAACCCCCTGGACTATTGTGCAACTCACCAAAGTCCACGAACTTTCTATAGCTATAAAATATGGTACATTCCAAATGTCAGCCAAATCGGTTCATTCGTTGCGGCGTGAAGGATTATCAAACATCCAAACTTTCACATTTTTAGGATTAGTACGACGAAAATACTTCGGATCTCGTTCTTTAATAATAGGCATGATGACTGATTTTGAAAAATGGACAGATTATGTTCGGAAGTATCCACTATTTCGAAAAAACTATTTCAGCAGAAAAATAAGGTTTGGTAGATAAAATTGGCATTTGAAAAGAGAATGCCAGATTTTGCCCCACCAATTTTCATAATTTACACAAAATGTAAGCTTTTTAAAATTATCTTAGGAATTTAAGACCACGTATGATTTAATAATTATTGATAAAAAAGTTGCGGATCTAAAAATGTAAAAAAAAAGTAATTCAAGTCCCTCGTCCATTACCTATTTCTCATGCGGCAATTTGCATTACATTCTACGCATACACAACTGAATAAAACTACAGTTGTTAAGTTTTTAAATAAAACAAAACTCCTATTAGTTACATAAATCATACTACAGATCTTTGTTTAAATTCGTTATTTTGTGTTGTTAATTATTGAAAATGACACGTTATTATTATTTTAATGTAAATAACAATGAATAATAAAATAGTTGCATTAAAACCTTACCTTCGCATAAACGCATTTTGTGTAATGAAACGTCATTGACAAACCTATTTGAAGACGTCAATGTCATTGTGATTTGTGATCAATGTTTATATCGTGGTTTCAGTGAAGTCGACTGTTTACCGTGCTTGTTTTGAATGTTTCACCAAAAACTTGCTAGACCTTCTATAATATTGATTTGATATCGCCGACTTTACGCTATATTCCATGGATGACCATTGCTTGCGATTTGGGTAACGACGTTGAGGTGCATAAATTGTCACTGGAGTGTAAACAGGATCCTAAGACATGTTGTTGCCATGTTGGGCTTACCATCAAAATGATATTGATGCACCACGGCAGTATTTCTTTATAATGTAGCGGCTGATTACATATTTAATATGAAGATTAATAAATCAATGATTACTAACAGTTGTTTTATTTCCAATTAGTCAACCATTGTATCGATATAGAAGATAGCACAAGCTTATGAACTAAGTATCATATAACTTCAGGTAGACCTCAAGCTACGCAGGCATTTGAGTATCCTACTTCATTTTAAAGCCATAATATCTCTTGGCAAGAGCATTGTAACGATACACAACATTTTTTTTACTTATTTCACAATTAAAAATGCATATAACCTAAAATAATATTACAACTTAAACTTAGTTTTAATGAAAAACCGCAAGTGTTAGGCTTCAAAATATATGTATAGTTATCAGTAATAAAAAATCTATTAAATCAAACATACGGCATGCTTGTAAACGAAATTTAATAAGTGGGGCAAAGCTATATACATAGTCTGGCGTTTTCCTTTAAATTTTAAATTTCACGCCAAAACGCCAGCCGGTGTCATGGCGTCGTTTGTGACGTCACTATTGTTTTTACCAATGTACTCTGTGCAGTGTGCAGTAAACAATAGTGCGATTGTCAAAGCTCGAAACAAACAATTGTGACGTCATTCGCTTCTTGGCGTTTAATCCAATATGGCGGATTGATGTATTTTATAGTATTATTTTATCAAAATAAATAGCAATCTCACTCGAAATAGAAAAATAAATACGTTTTTTATAATCCATGAATCCTATTTCATTAGATAAATTCATAATTTCATTGATTCATGGTTACTGTCATCATGCCTATTGTCTTGAATTATTAACGAGTAGGAGTAACAGGAATCCCCAAAATGGATTCCTGGAAAGGTCGAGCTTTTATAGCCTTTTTCCTAATCCATATTCCAGATGATCAACTAAACTTTATTTTCTGACTAGGTGATGCCCGTGACATCGTTCGCGTTGGTTGAGGTTTTTACCATTGAAAATAATTATCAGATGCAAATCGCCTGAGACGTATTTTTGGCCATAGCTCCGAGGATTCTGGGAGGATCGAAATGGGAATAGTACCAAAAGTTTAGGAATTTATCGAGACACGTGTGAGTGTTTGAATTTTGAAAATTAGCTGGTAACTTTTTTTGGAATTTAGAAAAATGAGAAAGTCGGGTTTTGGGGGGATGTTTGTTTACTAAATTGTAATTATTTCGAGAAAAAAACCGACTTAAGAAAAAACAAAAAAGGGTCCTAGGGTATTAGTTTAGCTTCAAAATGGCAATTTTTTTGAAAATCGGTTTATAATTGTGACCTGTATGTAGGTGGTCCCTTTAGATTTGGAATTGTAGAACAAGTGAACTTAATTTAACGAATAAAAAAATACGACTGCCCTGCCATATTATTTTTGGAGTTTATCTCCATAAGTAGCGATTTGCATGTATAGCCTTTGGAATCTCATTCACATTTTTTATTAAATGATATTTTTTTGTGAATCATTAAATATTGAACTATAGTGTTATATACTTTTGGAATCTACTCATCATTTTCTAGATGATAGTTAATCTTTTCTCAGGCAGTCGTATAAAAATGGGTATCATAGTAAATATTATCATAATTGCGAAAGTGTGTTTGTTTGTTGGTTTGTCCTTCAATCACGCCGCAACGGAGCAACGGATTGACGTGATTTTTGGCATGGTTCAGGCGAATTTGTTTGGAATTTCGAGTAATGTAGTTGTGTAATTTTAGGGAAGTAAATCTTAATAAAAATTTCTTATTATTCAATTTGTAATTGTGTTATTCAAAATAAAATAATATGTTTTTGTATTCATTTTCAATGTTCCGATTCCTGCGGGGACTGCAAATTTTTTTGATTCAAGCGGGAACTCTTTAGTTTTCCGGGATAAAAAGTAGCATATGTGCTATTCCAGACTATAATCTATCTCTGTACAAAATTTAAGCCAGATCCGTTCAGCCGTTGGGGCGTGATTGAGTAACAAACATCCATACATCCATACATCCACACATCCATACATCCATCCAAACTTTCGCATTTATAATATTAGTAAGAAGTAAGATTGTGATTTCTTTTTGTATTAAACAGATGGAAAAAGTGTTTTTCAGGACTACAATGATAACTAAGAATTTCTTTGAAGTCACGACGGCCGTGCGAACTACGTCCAAGAAGTAATAAAAGTTACTGATATCTTACCTATGCTGTTATATAACCCGTATTGTTTTAGAGAGAGATAACCCGTCATTTGTTACTTTATGGTTTAACAGATGTCGATATCTTTTATCTTAGTACCCTTTTCGGTAGGTACAATCACCTATCTACCATTAAACCCGGCCAAGTGCGAGTCGGACTCACACGCAATGGTTCCGTAGTCTGTAACATCGTAAATTTACCTTTTTGTACTTTTTAAATACGTTCGTAAAGGAAACTAGATTTATTTGATTTTACTTTAGTTTGTTGTATTATTTGTTGCTAGACTGGCAAAAGAAACACACACTCTGAAATTGTTCACTGTCTAGTGTAGTCCATGAGATACAGCCCATTGACAGACAAACGGTCGGACCTACGGACAGCAGAGGCTTAGTAATAGTGTGATAATAAGGTTCCGTTGGCAACCTTTGGGTACAGAACCCTAAAAATGATCAAAGAACTGAATCATTGTATAGTTCTTTCTTTATACACTTATTACTATCACATTACAATGGTTGTACCTATACCTACCTGTTTGTGAATGATTATGTAAACACATAAGAGGCCGGTGATGGCCACTCGCAATTTCTATTCAACCCGCAAATATAAGTTTGCCGGTATATTGTTGCTCTATCTATCTCTATTTGGCTGATGACACATGATCGCGTGCAAACGCGATAGCAATATGAGCGTACAGAATTTGTTATACGTTTAGTCTTGTTCCGTAGATACCAAAAATGATGAATGATAACTTGTTGTGTTTTTCACTTCGTGTTGTTATTCGGAAACTTGACAATATAAGCTATGCTCCTGGTCAATTAGTACGTAACATATCGTCGGTTTTAATATGATACAAATAAGGAGAAAACATGTCATTCATGTCGTAAAAACAAGCAAAACGCTATGCGCTCACATTTAATTTTGGGAAAATATTTTAAAAAAATAATTATCCAGGGGCCTAGATACATACAAGTTCAATCTTAATAATCGCATAATCTGGTGAAAATATTCTCGAATTATGAATCATTTTGGTATTACGTTTGTATGGGCAATTCACCCTCCGCTGGCGACTAAACTTAAGGTGCGGCCGCCTCCGTATCAATAATGATTTTCAGCTAATTGTTATTTTTCAAAATGAAGCGAAATGTTGTTCTCCTTTTCAAATTCCGTAGTGAAGCATTGTCTCGCCCAATCTGTCAGTCTGTTCGACTGTCTGTATCACACATATTTTCAATATAAATAATAAATTGAGTACAAAATGAGAACAAACACAAAGCTTGCTAACGCTACATAGAGACAATTTAGAAAAAAAATATTTTTCGGAGAAGCTCATTAAAACGAGGAACGCGAGCTGTTTTTATGGTAAAAACAAATTACAGGACAGGACAGGACAAAAGGTCAACATAAAATGTCACGTGTGGGTCTGTCGCGCAGGTCTGTTCATGAAGATGAAGATAGGCGTCTATCTTCATCTTCATGCACAGACCTGCGCGACACGTATAAATTATATATACTAGTGGTTCACCCCGAATTGAGACATCGCGGTATCCATTCACTGCACCGTACGCATTAAAACGCGCTGAATCTGTTGACGTCAATCGTCATCCGCTTGCGTGGATGGGATACGTATACCTACAGTATTTTAACTAAAATGCAGCTCATTCGGTGAGCGGGTACAGCGGGTCACAAACGAATAAACTTTTACAGAGCGCCATCTATTGACATCATTGTGAAGTTCGGTTAAAAATACTGAAGCTCATTAAAAATTAAATAAGTTAGTTTCCTTATAACATTTATCTAATTTTCGTATTTGTTGTTCAAGTACGGGATATAATTCAACTAATTGATCCTGTTTCAGGCTCAAACTTTCTGAAAATTGAGAGATCAGAGGTCAATTTTGGGCGTTAGAAAATCTCCACTTTGAAAGCCCTCCATTTCGTCAATTTTAGGGGAAAAAATGTTTTGAACTCTATTCTTAATTACCTTTAAAATGACACCGCAACCCTATGTAAAACTATAAAATATATACTTCGCATTCGCTTCTATGAGAGCCCCCCGAAATAAAGATTTTTGTAACCTTTTAAGCCATATTCGATTGGTTTACATATTATGTTTAAATTTGACGTAATTACGTTTAGTAATTCAGAAGTTATAAGGCTCTGACGGACGGACGGACGGACAAGTGCAAATTCACTCAAGTAGACTCAGAGACCTTCACTTCGCTCGGTCAATAAATGTTTTGTCATGTCGGACTGTTCGTAGGAGCGTGTTTTCGCCCTTAACCCCTCGATTGATATCTCTTGGAATACCTAAAACTTAATATTTGTATATTTTATTACATCATAAAATTTACATATTCTTATTGGATTTAGTATTCTAGCGTCTGTGTGTGCGTCTGTGTACGATCAATTTAACGGTGCGTATTTTTTACTATTAACATGATAGGTTTATGAATTTAAATATAGTAGTTATAATTGAGGCATCAGGTATTTATATAATCAATCTATTTAATTGACTCACCATTAATTTTATTTAGTTAATTAAAATCTGTACACTAACACTATACTTGACTTAATAATGATCCATTGGATTATTATCTTTGTTGTGTATTTTATGGTGTATATTAAAATATGTAACAATTTTACTCTACTTAATTCTAAAATCGTCAAATAATTAATTAAAGACTCCGGACTTCGTCGGCTTGTTAACTTAAATGGCCCATTGCAGTTCGCAATAATTTTCTCTACTCTAGCCATATGTTTACCATACTCATTCAGATAATAAGGATGTTTAGAAATGAAAACATTTCGATGCAATTAGTTTTTGAATGAAATGAAGTCAAAATTAAAATAACAATTATTGGCCATTGCTAACATTAGATTATTTTTTTTTGACTTATGACGTTTTGTACGTATGATAACTCTACAAGACAGCTATTTACTTGTCGAATTTCAAATCCTCCATCCATGAAATCAGTTCAACCGTTATTAACTATACATATATATTAGAATTAAAAGTAAGAAATAAATTAAAATCTAAATTAAAAACTAATTATATTTACAAAAAATACACGCCATCCAAGTGATCGTTAATGGGCATGGTGCCCAAAATACTGGCGCTATTACCTCGTTGAATGGCAAGGCTAAGCCGTTGGGCTAAATAAGCGCCAGCTCTTTGGTCACCAGAGGCGTGGATCAGTTTTTGGGACACAACATTTATAAAATTCTTCGTGTCCGATGACCATGGGCCCAGAGTCTCAAAAGCAAGCGCCGCAAAAACGTAGTCCTTAGTAATGGCTGAGTATTTGCGACGCTTAAGCAACTGAGCAGATTCAGCAGCAGCACCCGCCTTTAGGCACGAGCCTGATAGATGGGACGCTGCCAACGTATCAACGCAGGTTGCATCCCACACCAGTGCACGACCCATCGACCATGGTACTATAGTCATCCCATCCGGCCTCTTGCCGTCATCCCTGAACAAACCGGAGGGTTCCAGTTGTGCAGGGATGGAGGCAGTGGCCAGAGCGCGACGGACTATATCATTGAGAGCACCGTGGCGATACAAGCGGCCTGCGCTCCGAATGCAACTGAGTCCATGGTAACCAAACTGATCTACGCGGCTGCCACAAGGACAGTAATGAGGCTCACATACCTTTATTCCCAAGCGTAAGCAAACTGCCACACGAAGCGCTGTCCGGTCGAGAATCGTTCCCAGGCTATGAGATGGCAGAGCGTGAAGCCAGTGACCTGACTCTTTTTCGGATACGGCTAAAATACGGGCTTTATCCGTATCTGAGGTACACTGTGCTACGAGATCCGAATGTGTCAAGACAACACGCGGTTTGTCCCAAAGACCCTGACATTCCACAGCCGAAGGAAAGCTCTCCCCAGGACAAGAAGCACTCCAGGCCAGCCTCGCTTCCGACAGACTCTCAACCACAACATCAGTCCGACTAGACAGATTAAGGATCTGACTGATGAGTGTAATAGAGCCAGAAGCGGAAGATAAGAAAGATAAGAATAACTCTACAAGATATTTTATTTATCTCTTGATGTTACTCCTAGGTACTCCTACCTGCTAAGAACTAAAAACCGAGAATTTATTAATGAGTTATTAAAGTAATTCATACATATATATCTAATTTGTTAAACAGAGGTAATTTATCATGTCCATACGAAGTGGACGGATTTTCTCTACTTACCACATTTCGTGACACAGTAATTTACAAGAAATCATCGCGGCGACCTTCGATGTACCTACCTATTGATACCTATGACAACGATATCGCTAACTTTTGTTACTAAATATGTCCATTACAAACCAAACATTGTAACTATTTCTAGGCATGAAATGACTATAATGTAGAGTAAGTGAGTACCTATAGGTGAGTTTATCCAGGAGTTATGTATAGTTATAATGAATATCACTCACGATAGTTTAAACGTTAAAGTAGATACTTATAGGTTATTTTTACATTTTCCAATACTTAAAAATAAGAGATAATATACTTTTATTGCAGACTAATTAATGCGGCACAGTAACAAAGATCACAACAACTGAGTTACTTTCTATGATTATAATTTAATTAGTATTTAGAACAACTTCTCTTCATAATACCTACTGAATTTTTTTTTAAAACTTTATATATTCACCCAAAAATATTAAAAATTTTGGTGTACACTCTTCTGCTCGGTGTTTTAATACCTAGGCAGAAGTCGATCAATAACAGGTCTACCAATCGCGCGTCATTTAGAATAATGCTGTCTTGGAAGTTGGAGCAGCCAATTTGAATATTTTTATGTAAAAAAAAATATTTTTAAAAGTCGTAGAGCAAAAGTTGTCCACTATGATAAGGAGTTCCTGCGGGAACCAAAAAACCTCAATCCACGCGGACAAAGTTGCGGGCATCAGCTAGATGAACCCTAATTAAATGATCCCTGTATATTACAGTAATCTAATAAAATAAGCCCTACTGTACTGCTGAGTACTGCATATACTGCAACCAACGGACGGACGTATATAATACAATATTATTTGTTTCAGCCTGAGATCCATAGAGCGCACTTTGGCTTAGCTCTGACTTAAGACAGAGTAAAAATGAGATAGATTTATGACACTCACATAAGTCCATCCCGTTTTAATTGTAAGTAAAGCCTGAGCGAAGTCAAAGTACGCTCTATAAATGTCAGCAAGGACTTTTGGACTTGGTACTTTATTAAAATACAGTGTTGTAATCAAAAACTTGATGAATTGGTGTTCTTGTTGGAAAAGTTGACGGCGCGGCGCCGGGATAGTGACGAAAAAATATCTAAGTATTATCTAAATTCTAAATATATAAAAGGAAAAGGTGGCTGACTGACTGATTGATCTATCAACTCTCAACCACTGGGAGGATAGGACTGAAATTTGGCTACAGATAGCTATTATGACGCAGGCATCCGCTAACAAAGGATTTTTGAAAATTCAAAATATGTAAAATATTACTTTGCAATTTGTGTGAAAATCGGACCTAACGTCAGCGAAACCGCGCGAAAAAGATAGTAACTTATATAAGCACAAAAAGTCACACCAACTTTCTGATTTTATTAGTTCTTGTTTTCGGAACTTTCCATTTAATTATGTACCTGAAGACATTTAACTCACCCCTCAATGACATCGTTGTACAACTTTTTCTGCTGTAGTTTACTAAAATCCCCTCAATTTGAATACTGGACTCTCTAAATGAAAATATAGTTCATTTACTAACGCGTAAATTTACAAAGTCACTGAATTAAAAATATTAAAATTATATAATATATGATCGCTCAAAACAATATCGGGAAACTTTTAGTTTTCGGTGGATTTTCTCAGCGTGTTTTCACAAAGCTACGCCGGCGTAGAGCAAGTCCGGCGACGCGACTACGACTGAAAGCCTGAAAATTGGAAACACAAATACAGCCTGCGAGTTTTCCACGCTACAGGATACAGATTTACGTAAAAAATTAAGAGGAAAACGTATTAATCAATGATTACCTTTCTGATTTAACCTCTGATGAACCTTAACGCTAAATGCTTCATTTTAGCGTTTTTAAACTGTTGTAAGACCCTTACATAACATGGCGCTAAACTGGTAGCGCCTAATACAGAACCATAATTAACGATTTTCTGATTTTTTCCTATACTTGTGGTCACAGACTTAGCTTCGTGCCAAATTTCACGATTCTTGGTCAACGGTACCTATACACTCGACAATAGATCAAAAGAATCAAATTTAATCTATTTTCGAGTGTCAAAATATGCAAAATATGCAGCATAAACGGCCGTATCTTTTGATTGCGTTGACGTAGAAGCTTAATTTTTTTTACAGGTTCAAGGGACCGTAGACCTAAGTATGTGATATTAATTTCAACTTGATACCTCCATAAGGTGGTTGCCAGACAGACAGTCAATCATACAGACGGATAACTAAGTGATCATACCTTTAAAGGTTCTTTTTTTACTCTTGAGGTACGGAAACCTAAAAATAAGCCTTTATTCTCCAATAAAATTTAACAAACACTCTCATAGAGTATGTATTTGCAATGTTATTATTAAAATTCAAACAATAAATAAGTATATATACCTACCTTAATAAATGTATATTCATGATTTCAGTAGAAAATAATTAAGTTGTAGGTACTAGGCTGTAATTATGTATGGTTACACATCTAAGTCATTTTCATTAGGACTGAAAGCCTGAAATGGACGGCACAAATACTGTACATCGTACATAGCCTAATAAAAAATAAGTAGAAAATGCTGATTACTAGTCTGGAGTTAAGAGACGGTGTTACACCACAGAATCGGTGATAGCACAGAATAGGGAATATGGTAATTAAGCAATAGTATGGTTACACGGTACACCCCGTGCGTCGCGTCGGAGAGCACGTAAAGACATCGGTCCTGATTTATGCTAACTAGTGGTTCGCCCCGACTGAGACCTCGCGGTATCCATAAGATAGTTTTTACTATAAATTGTAATAGTTAACTTATATAGCATTAGACACAAAAGAGCTAAAGAGTTATTAGAGAAATGAATAAACTTTTACAGAGCGCCATCTATTGACAGCATTGTGAAGTTCTGTTAAGAATACTGAAGCTCATTAAAAATTAAATAATTTCGTTTCCTTATAATATTTATCTTATTTTAGTATTTGTTGTTCAAGTACAGGATATAATTCAAGTAATTGATCAACTTTCAGGGTCAGCCTTTCAGAAAATTGAGAGTTCTGAGATCAACTTTAGACGTTAGAAAATCTCCACTTTGAAAGCCCCCTATTTCGTCAATTTTAAAAATTAAAAAAAAAATTGTACTTTATTCCTAATTACCTTTAAAATGATATACCGCAACCCTATGTAACGCTATAAAAAATATTTTACTTCGCATTCGCTTCTATGAGAGCCCCTCTGAAATAAAGATTTTTATAGCTTTTTAAGCCATATTCGGCTGGAGGCCATCGGTTTACATATTATATTTAAATTTGAAGTATTTACATTCTGTAATTCAGAAGTTATAAGGCTCTGACAGACGGACGGACGGACGGAAAAGTGCAAATTCACTCAAGTAGACTCAGAGACCTTCACTTCGCTCGGTCAATAAAACGCCATTTTGGTGTAGTGTTTCGAGCGGCAATCGTAACTTAGCAATAACTTAGCGATTATCATAATTTTTATAAATGTGTCTTTGTTTTGAATTTATGTAAATGAGGTGGTTTGGTTCCAAGAAATATGTACATACTAGAGGTCGCCCGCGACTTCGTCCGCGTACAATTTCTGATTTCCTATGAGATAATGAAAATATTCCGCTGCAAAAAGCCTATCTATACAGGCTTAATACAGCTTATGCAGATTTTGATTAATTAAAACTAATAACCTAAATGCTGATTCTCATGTCTATACTTCAAAATCAAAAAAAAATTATGTGCTTCCAACCTTACACCCCTATTTCACCCCTTTTGGGGTGGATTTTCATAAAATTGCTAATACAGGTTATTATTTTTTTTAACTATTGACCTAAATCCCGATTTGCAAGTCTCTGACTTTAAAAACTTTGAACCTTCATGCAAGTTTCCAGCCCCCATTTCGACCCCTTAGGGGTGAATTTTCTCAAACCTGTTTCTTAGCTGATTTCTACACCATAGAAGAAGATAGAACCTATATTCCAAATTTCAAGTCTATATGCTTTAAAGTTCCTGAGATATCGTGATTAGTCAGTGAGTGAATGAGCTATATTTCACTATTACATATTATATATATATCTATGTGTCACTGTAAAATTGCAAAAACCGTCAGATTGCAATCTAACGCTTTCTATCTCGATAGATTGTAAACTGTCGACAGATTCTTAACCGTTCAATGTTCAGAGTGTCAATTTTTTAATTTACGTTTTCTTGTCTCTTTCTTGTAGATTAGATTAGGGTTCGACATAAATAATCAGGTAAGTAGGGCACTTAGGTTCTATCGGGTTAATATACCTAACAGATTACAATGTACCGAAAAATAATGCGTTAAATTGTAATCTTTCGTCAGTTTACAATCTCGCTAGATAGATTACAGGCACTACCTGATTATTTATGTCGAACTCTAACCTAACCTACAAGAAAGACACAAGAAAACGTAAATACAATGAATATTTCAAAAATTGACACTCAGAACATTGAACGGTTCACAATCTGTCGACAGTTTACAATTTCGCGAGTTAGATTATAATCTAACGGTTTTTACAATCTTACGGTGACATATTTAAATAAATGCGAAAGTTTGGATGGATTGATGGATGGATGGAAGCCAGAACGGCTAAACGGATCTGAATGAGTCTGGAATAACACATAGGCTACTTTTTATCCCGGAAAATTAAAGTTTCCGTGGTAACCAAAAAATCGCAATACGCGCGAACGAAGTCGCGGGCATCAGCTAGTAATATTAAAAATGTGAAAGTTTGGATAGATGGATGGATGTTTATTACTCAATCACGCTAGAACGGCTGAGCGGATCTAGATAAAATTGGGCACAGAGATAGATTAGAATATCTTAATTAGATTAGATAGTCTGAAGTTACACAATAGGCTACTTTTAATCCCGAAAATTTAAAGTTCCCGCTCGAACCAAAAAACCTCAATCCACGCGGACAAGTCGCAGCCATCAGCTAGTTCTTATTTAATAGGGGCCAGGGTGTGTAGGTCATAATGTATTCAGTTGCACTCTAAATTTTTGACCTTCCATTTCGCAATGCAAATAAAAATACCTGAACCAATACGTAAAATCTAAATATAGCCGCGCCGCGCTTACGCGCCAGCCGGTGCGGTGCGGCCAGTACCCAGTAGCCACGCTGCTCGTTACGAACCTCCTCCATAAGTTTCGAAGTCCTCAATACTTACTATGTTGTTTGATGATAGAAATTCGTCCGCCAGTCAGTCGTGAGTCAGCACTCGAAGCTTTAACACGTCAGACGTAAATATGTGTGTAGTGTGTTGACTGTTTAGTGACATTCAAATAATGCTTGATTGTTTATAAAGCTAATTCAATCAGCTGTAGTGATCAATTATAAGTTTATGTGTTTGTGATGTTGAAAAGTTGATATTATTATTTTTGAAAAGTTGATATTGTTTTTTCAAGTTCAAACTTGTGCGATACTCAGTGCGTACTGCGCGTCTCTTTGGATTTCTAACATATAATATTAGGATTTAGTTTTGGCATACCTATAGGTAAACCTATTTAATTATTTGTTTATGTTAATTAGCTTTAGGCGTTTATGAAGCGTCTAAGACTTAAATAATAATTAAAACTACTGGGTAGGCAGGTTTTAGGTACCTTTAATAATATATCTTACTGTGCCATGTGCCACTACTAATAATGCCGCCTTTGCGCATTACCACAGTTTCCCGTCTTGTATTTTGCATGCAGTATATTATGTGCCGCGTTGTGGTTTAGTATATGTACCGCGGTGGAGGGGGAGGGAAGGGGGGAAAGGCAAGGCGGGAGGGGGTCTAAGCCAAACTCCCCCTGTAAGCCAAACTCCTCGAATCAACTAATAGTTATAAGTACTACTTAATTTTTTTAATTTCAAAATTTTGAGGTTAGTTTTACGCAAATTCGGGCTTAGCTTTTTTTTATGCGTTTAGTTATGTGGCGAGTGCTTAGTAGTTGGTGCGGGGAGCCAGGGGATCCTCTCGCCTCCCCCTCCCCCCGCACATATATTAAAAAAACAACCGAGCATTTTTTTATATTCCTTGCAATAGCAAATGTATAACTCCCTTTTCACTACAGCCCATTAACGTCCCACTGCTGGGCACAGGCCTCCACTCTCGTGAGAGAGAGGGGGATCAGAGCTTAGACCCACCACGCTGCTCCAATGCGGGTTGGCGGGCTAACTCCCTCTTAAGACAAGTTTAATCACAATAATATTGTAGTAATACATATGATTTAACTGTTCACGTATATTATGTTTGCTTTCACATTTTTTTTACTTATGCTTTGTATATTAAACCCATAAGAACCTAAGTAGTAACCTAACCTGGGTATTTACGTTCAACCCTAACCTAACCTAGCCTTTTGACAAAATATATTTGCTTATTACTTAAGGTCGGTGTATTAACCCCATAGGAACCTAAACCTTAAACCGCTCTGGTTCCATCACAGCCTTCTATCACAACTGTAAGGATTTCTGGGTGGTTGTCTTTCTGGGCAGTTAAAAAAAATTAATGGGCCTAGGTAGGTTACGCTAGCTAGCCCTACCTAAATGTCGAAATTTTAAAAATTAATTTCTCGAAACTATTACGATTCCACGGAAAATATTTTGGCGATACGTTTATTACAGTAATACCTTTCTGTAAAAAAAAAATTAACTGTCTACGGCACGGCACATATACTAAACCTTTATTTATTTAGATATCTATAATGCACACACAAAATATACAGTATACATTTTAAAAGCAGAAATAACTAGTAAAACAAGATATAAATGTGCAAATGTGGTCTTATTGGAAAGGCAATCTCATAAAGACAACCTTTGGTGAAAGTATAAATAAACCGGAGCGCGGGATGGTGCTGTATTTTAAAAATAAATAAATAAGAAATGCATACACGATAAAGTACATAAATTTTAGTTTAATAAAAAGATGTAAATATGTATAACTACATATATAAATAATAAATATATATTATTTTTGTCGCGCGTTGTGAAATTGTTGAGTGTTACATACAGGTTCAATGGACACCCGGATCACAGTAAACAGATACAAACAGTAGTGAAACTACCTAGAAACGTTCGAAACAGCTCACTCACACAAACATGCGCATCGACGAGACTCCTAAGCAGTCGTCGCGAGGCCGTCAGTAGCGAGTGCCGCGTCATGACGAGTGGTCACGTTTATGTCTATTTCCGCGATCTTTTTAAAAATGCCAGGAGTGTATTGCGTAGTATACGCCTTTTTGAACTCTGCTGAACTATCGTTTTTTAAATTCGTTCAAAATCGATATCTGACGATCCCTAGGATCACAAAACAGGAAACCGGTACCAAAATTTAAAAAAGTCAGCGCCATTTTGAAATCCTTTGTTATCGTTACCGATTTCTTTCAAAATCGATATCTAGGGTTCCCTGGGATCACAAAATAGGAAACTTACCAGAATTTTAAAAAAGTCAGCGCCATTTTGAAATTCTCTGTTATTGTACCGATTTCGTTCAAAATCGATATCTGAGGTTCCCTGGGATCACAAAATAGGAAACTTTTACCAGAATTTAAAAAAGTCAGCGCCATTTTGAAATTCTTTGTTATCGTACCGATTTCGTTCCAAATCGATATCTGGGGTTCCCTGGAATCACAAAATAGGAAACTTTTACCAGAATTAAAAAAAAGTCAGTGCCATTTTGAAATTCTCTTTTATTGTACCGATTTCGTTCAAAATCGATATCTGAGGATCCCTAAGATCACAAAACAGGAAACTTTTACCAGAATTAAAAAAAGTTGGCGCCCTTTTGAAATTCTCTGTTATTGTACCGATTTCGTTCAAAATCGATATCTGAGGATCCCTAAAATCACAAAACAGGAAACTTTTACCAGAATTTTAAAAAAGTCAGCGCCATTTTGAAATTCTCTGTTATTGTACGGATTTCGTTCAAAATCGATGTCTGGGGTTCCCTGGGATCACAAAATTGGAAACTTTTACCAGAATTCATAATATTAGCAATTTATTGTTAAAGTTTATTAATTTTCTAACAGCGTGAGATTTAAAGAATTGTTTACGGATTTAAAACTGAGGTCTTGCGGCCGCAAGTACCTAGTGATGTTTCGTGACCGGTGGTGTTGGGGAAGCCTCGAAGTCTGGGTGTAGACCCGGAGTCTGCAGGTGCGGCTTCTTACGTCACGACTCACAATTAAAACTTACTTATTTATTTATTTATTTATTTATTTATTTATTTAATGCCTTTAAAAAAATATATCAAAAATTACACCACAATTTTGCAGACCAAAGCACTAGACTAAAAACACAGGCTGGCGTTTGTAAAGTGCAGCCCAAATAGACCGTAGTCTGCGTTAGGGCTGACAAAAAGATCGACGAAGTTATATCACTAAAGTTCACAAAATGTAGCATGATACTTTACTTATTTTAAATATATCTGTTTAGTAATAATGACGAACAAAAGATTTTATTTTAGATATAAATGTAACTCACGTTAGACTTATAGCCTGAATTGTCTATTAAGGCAAACATAATAATAATTATTTAATACATATAAATATACATATATTATAAAAATAGTACTAATGTTTTTCAACGAGTTTTAGTTTAGCATAAAGTTTTTAAATAAGAACAGTTAGTGCAACAGTGTTAAGTAAGATACCCACTAGTTTAAACTATAGGTACTTGGATAGTTAAAACAAAAATTACAGGATAAGGTGTTCTAAATAAAACTATTATTATAACTGATTTCAACAGATCTTGTCATAAAGGCATTTAAATTCTTCAGATGAGCATTCTAGGAGAAATTTTTTTATAATAGATTTTAGTTTATTCCTTGATGAAGGGTGCTGGGCACATAGAATTAAATTAGATATCCCTGTAGGAAGATTGTTAAACAGTTTCGGGGCCGCAGCTGTACAATGCCTACTCGTGAATCCAGACGTCCGTAGGGAAATTGAACATTTTTGTTTCCTTTGCCTAAGGTGACTGATAATTCTCTCCAGGGGAAAATTGACAATATATTTTGCCATATACATCGCTAATTGCCATATATATATTTTTCTTGGGGTTAGTACTTTACTCAACATAAATAACTCTTCCGTAGGAAATCTTCGATTTTTTCTTAATATTATTTTAAGATTAAGTTTTTGAGCCTTATTTAGACCATCCAGTATGGTTGATCCACATGAACCCCATGCTACAATGCCATACAAAATTAACGACTGAGTTAAAGAGCTATACACTCTTAACAATAGGTTAGTGCTTAAAATGTTTCTTAGACTATTATATATGTAGCTTAGGCTTCTGACTTTTTTAGTCAGCATATCCACTTGCTTATCCCACCTTAGATGTTGATCAATGATGATCCCAAGATAAGTCGTACTATTGGTGAATGACAGAGTTTTACAATTTACACAGCTAGACACGTTCAGACAGGAGTGAACTTGAATTTTCGGAGTAATGGTTGGAAGACCAGCACTAGTGGGGGAGAAACACATACATACAGTTTTATCTTCATTTAATGTTAGTAAATTACTGTCATACCACTCTTTAACCAGGCGTACACCATATTCAGCTTTTTGGATGGCACTATCCCATGTCGGGGCTTTGAACAATAGAACAGTATCATCTGCAAAACACAATGACTTAGCGTCTGTCAGTCTGTCTGTAAGTAGCGAACAAAAGTCGTTAAGATAAATATTAAACAAAATAGGTCCTAGGACGCTACCTTGAGGGACGCCAAACATAATTTCTGATGCGTTTACACCACTTACTTGGTTTTCAACCCAAACAAATTGTTTACGATTTTTAAGATAACTACTAAACCAATTTAGTGCATTTCCAGTGAATCCGTATATTTCCAATTTCTTTAACAATAATTTATGTGAAATGGTGTCAAAGGCCTTAGCTAGATCTATGAACACAGCAATTGTTTTATTTTTACTTTCATGGTTCAAGACTACCTGCTTTGTTAGTTCTGCAATTGCATCGCTGGATCCCATTCCCTCTTTAAATCCATACTGATTATCACATAAAAAGTCTGAAATGTAAGCATTAAATTTGAAGTTGAATAATAAATTAAATTTGAAGGAGGTCACATTACCATACCATAACTCCTCCCTCCTTAATCTAAAAATTACTGCAAGTACTCGTAATTTTTAAATCAAGTTCATACACATAATTATATTCTTAATCTAACAATGTTATAATCCTTATAATTCTACCCTTTACACTTTTTTACACTTTATTGACTTTCATTTTCACTGCATTAAACTTCACTGAACAACTGAACGAAGGGGTTGTCTCACGCTCTCTATATGCGTTATATGCAGTTATAATGGATAAAGGGTCAGAATAAGGAATTATAGACATTTTGCTGATTCTAATTTAAACGTTTATCGCTACCTTTTTCTATATTTCTATATATTATATCTAAGACATAACTATTCTTACAAGTTTCGGGCCCTTATTCTAATTTCACGTGTTTCCTAATTATAATGAAGTTAATTGAACTTAACTTGTTTCATCTTATTCTAATATACATTTCTTTATCTGATTGATGAAAATAGGGTTGTAGGGTCGCAAAGGACTTGACCGGTGGAACTATGGCAGCTTGCCTAGGTGTCAAAAATCAATGTTCAGCAATGATTTCTCGATGCAAAATAATTATAATAATGGCATATTTTTATATAAAAATTTGTAGCTGAGTGTAGGTACATTTTTAGATACATAATATTGTTGTAAATGAGTGTACTTAATTTGGAAATTACCACTAATTACTAACGAGTGTGGAGTCCACAAACTGTTTGTTTACCTTTCCCAAGTGTTATTTGTACTTTATAACGTCCTCCACCCCGATTTTGTAAGTTAGTTCAAGAACTAACTTACAAAATCCGCAAGCCATAGTGTCAACGAGTTCTGACAAGACAGTTCTTGCCAAGAGTCCTTGCCAAACAGTATTTGCAAGTGTTTGCGATAGTTATAGTTCGAGTCAATACTTCTAAGTGTAAACCTTGTAAACTATGAATTAAATAAATCTATAATAATCGTCGTTGCTGCAGTTGTAATTTCAAGACCCCTTCTGACCACCCGACATAATATTATTATTCTTAATGTTTTTTTCTTTGTTCACAGAAGCTTGCATCAACACAATCAGAAAATGGAGCGCGTTTCAAATGAAAATGGTAAGAGAATTAATCAAAAGTAATTATAATAGTTTACGAGGTTACCTACGTACCTATAAATGAACGGAAAGAAGAACTGTACAATCTCGCATTTTTGAAAGCCAAGTGGGCTTCTTATTATATTTTTCTTTTTTCCGTTGTCCTCATCCAATTAGGTTAAACATGTATTACTAGCTTGTAGATGCCCGCGACTTTGTCCGCGTGGATTGAGGTTTTTCGGTTCCCGCGGGAACTTTTCCTGGATAAAATCCGGGTTAAGTAGCCTATGTGTTATTCCGGACTATAATTTATCTCTGTGCCAATTTTCATCCAGATCCGCTCAGCCGTTCTGGCGTGATTGAGTAACAAACATCCATCCCTACATCCATCCATCCAAACTTTCGCTTTTATAATATTAGTTTATGTGATTTATATATATTTTTTATTTGGCTAACAAGTCCTTCGTATTTCACACTACTCAATAATAAACAATATATTAAATCCTTTCAATTGAATTCATATATAAAATATTGGTTGAGTAATAAAATTTTTAATGTTTTTTCAGATGACGACCAAATTTTCAAATTAATGGCAAATTATAAAACTGATAAGCCTATCAAAATCTCTTACGTTTTTGAAGATAGTGATTCAGATGAAACTGGTGAAGTCGAGAGTAATTTAAAACTACCCAACAATCCAGCACAATGTTCTCCTTGTTCACAAAATAAAAACAACACAAACTCTACGACAGCTACAGCTACAGAACTACTCAACACACCGTTATACGATCATAACTGTTATCCTAGTAATGTTAGTTTTGAAGACATGGAAATTGGGTTCAATATTGAACATGAAAGGCGTAATAATGCAGAAGAAAACTATAATAGAAGCTTTCAAAATCAACAAACAGCAAATTCTTATGCAAAGGCAAATTCTAATAATCATTTAAGGCAAATAGAAAACTTTACAAATCCGATATGGAATCATAATCATAGGAATGATTGGGCATCCAACGAAAGAATGCGATACATAAATTTATTAAAAACAGTATCAGATAATGTCATTATGATTGCCAAATGTTATCACTATTGTAATGTTCAATATGTTAAAAACTTTGACCAAAACGTCAAGAAATATTATCAAGAACGCAAAGAACATTACTATCACCAATCATACAATGCTTTAGTTTCAGCAATTTTGCCTTATGAGCATAATAACGCATTTATAAGAGATTTTATTAATAGAACAATTGAAATAGCAAATCGGAAATCAAGTTGTTATAGTCTAAATATTCGTATATTAGAACCTATAATTCTGGATATGATTCGGTGGGCTAAACATAAGAGAGAATGTCCGGATGCAAGAAGCAATCAATTGCAAAATACAATGAGTAGACCACTGGCGACATCTCTACCACCACCATACAATGCCGCCACAAGACAGCCAATGAATACCCAGGCACCAGCTTCGCTCGGCTCTTCAATACCAACTTTACCTTCCTCCAATGACAAAAGACAGCGAATGTGTGGACCACCTGTTTCGCAATTATCATTCAGCCTACCCGCACAACCACCATTTTATAGTGTCTGTAATAGTCACACACATCATCCAATGAGGAGATCACCAACAATATCAGATCCACCACCAATATCAGTCCCACCACCTCAACCACCAGCAACAAATATTTTTTCCTCAGTGAACATCCACCAGCAAAAGAGTAGACTAGCATCATTTTCACTCGTACCATCGGATCTACCAGTACTACCACCATCAGCAAGTTCACTCGTGCCATCCATTCTGCCTGAACTTCATAAATCATGTAGTCCCACCAAATATAATGGTACTGGACACCCAGTTCCAAGAGAAAAAGTTCCCGAACTATCCGCGTCATCAACATCAAACAGCATTACCAAATCGAATGCGAATGAGAAAACTCTTGCCAAAACTGACAACAGTATATGTCTATTTTCAACTGGTCCGCCTGGCAGCGAAATCAGTATAAGTATCGATGCTGTGATTGCAAAAGCACTAAATGATATTGAGTCAAGTAACAAAGTTCGTAAATCATCGCATAATCGAACAAGTAAAAGACAAAAGACAAAAGACATTGAAAGTCCTACTTCGGTGTCTACAAGGAGTACAGGGGTCCCACCTAATCAGATGATATCTACGCAGAATTTGATCCAAGAAAATAATCAAAGTTGCTACAGTCCAAATCAACTTCAAATTACATCAAATGCAGAAAGTGTCGAAACAATAGTGCAACCAATGATTAATAATCCTAACCTATTTTGTCCCGGTGAAAGGCAAACACATAAAGAATTCGAAAATAATGAATATCATCCATCATTATTAACAAGATCAGAGTCAAGAGACAGTGGTTTTGGGAGTCCAGTCTTGAGTGCATTACTAACCACTGATACGGTAATTCAAATTCAAAATAATTAAATTATAGTATAAGATTAGGCCTATTTTTGTCATGTATCGAATACATTTTCGTAACAGTAATCCATCTCTCCGCGTCGTATTGCTGAGCGTCGTGACCCCATTCCATGAATGATAGGGGTTTTCTTGGAATAATAATGCGATGGGTTCCCATGTCTTTCCGCATACGACAGTATCTAATTATTGCCAGTTTTGGACAATTTTTCGTAGTGGCGCCATCTAGCGGCGAGTAGCGTTGACGTCAAAGCTTCAGGTCTATGCCGGTTCTGACGTTACCGCCTCGGACCGCAGGCGCATAGCGATAACGTCACCGTTCGTTCAGAGCTTTGTGCTCATGATGTTCTACCGGTGCGGATGACCCGCGTGGGCGGGGTATGATATCGCATAATCGCATTACCGATTAATGCAGCGACATCCCGTATGATAAGACTATTATATTTTATTTGAATTAACAATATTGCACAAAGATAAGTAATAATGAAGGACAAAGAGATTCACAGGAAATGTGTCAACCTCTAATATATTACTTAAGTATAGTGCTGGTTGGGCGGGGGTGCAAGTATTTAAAGACTTATTGATTGCATCCCTTATTACATTCCCCTCATTGTTTGCATACAGTTTGAGCTGAGTGTTAGAAATAGTTAGAATAATGCAGTTTATAAGTTTACTACTTGGGTGGTTGTGTTCCATTTACAAAGAGACAATGATTCTGAAGTAAAATGAAAATTAAATGGTAGCAAAATTACAGGTCTTCCGCATGCAACTCGACTGAATAGTACTATTTCTAACACTCACTTTTAGGTTTCAATATCTTTCATAAATGATAATCAAAGTTTAATCATAACTATTCTACTTTTTATTTGGTTTTATGAGTTGGCAGATATATGAATCATCCCGCCTCAGTACCTTAGAAAAAGATACTTTTAAATCAGTAAACTAGCCCAGCCTTAAATGCAGTCAAGAATACAGTTTACAAATAATACTTAATATAAGTAGGTACAATTACAATTGTCCACAGTTATTAGATATACATATTGTAACGAAATCTGAATTATTTTCAGGTCTACCCGCAATGTACGGACAAACAAGAGTTTACTCCAGAAATAGCTCATGTAACTTCAATGAATCCCGAAGCAGTATTTATTGCTAGTGGTACCTGTAAAATTTGTGGTACGACCACAAGAAATAAGTGCATCGCATGTTACAACGTATATTATTGTTCAACTAAGTGTCAGGTAATTTTATAAAAGTGTGTGTAGAGAGAAAAGGGCCTTCATTGACTTTTGGAAGTTTTATATTTCAAAACTTTACTTTACTTCGATAAAATTTCAATATGAGCTTTTGAGTCTTTAATCTAAATTGGTTATGGAATCAATGTAAACAGGATGGGATAAATAATTGACCGAGCGAAGCGAAGGTCTCTGAGTCTACTTGAGTGAATTTGCACTTGTCCGTCCGTCCGTCCGTCCGTCTGTCAGAGCCTTATAACTTCTGAATTACTGAACGTTATTACTTCAAATTTAAATATAATATGTAAACCGATGGCCTCCAGCCGAATATGGCTTAAAAAGTTATAAAAATCTTTATTTCAGTTTCATAGAAGCGAATGCGAAGTAAAATATTTTTTATAGCGTTACGGTTGCGGTATATCATTTTAAAGATAATTAGGAATAGAGTACAAAAATATATTTTTTTTAATTTTTCCCCTAAAATTGACGACATGGGGGGCTTCCAAAGTGGAGATTTTCTAACGTCCAAAGTTGACCTCAGAACTCTTAATTTACTGAAAGGCTGAGCCTGAAACTTGATCAATTATTTGAATTATATCCTGTACTTGAACAACAAATACTAAAATAAGATAAATATTATAAGGAAACGAAATTATTACATTTTTAATGAGCTTCAGTATTTTTAACAGAACTTCACAATGATGTCAATAGATATGGCGCACTGTAAAAGTTTATTCGTTTCCCCAATAACTCTTTAGCTCTTTTGCCTCTGATGTTAAAAGTTAACTACAACAATATGTAGTTAAAATTATCTTATGGATGCCGCGAGGTCTCAGTTCGGGGCGAACCACTAGTTTATTTGAAAAGATTAATGTTTGTCCCATCCTGTTTATTTTCCCTTCCGCTTCCAAGACTGCCACTACATAAATACCATCATTTCAAATAGCGATCAAAACCTAACCGTTCGAATAAAAATATTTTGATTGTACCTATTGTACGCACTCGAGTTGAACGCAGTCGGGGCCTGAGGTGACGGGCGGAGCGGCTCACCCCCGCTGAAAGTGTTGTCTTTGCCATCTATCGTACGATATCCATACGTAAACGGAGTGATTTATATGCTAAAGTTGTTAAAACCGTTTATGTTCACATTAACGTTGTGATGTCAACATTAACGTATCAAATCCGTTATGAGTTGGAAAAATTGTTTTGTGCTCATACTACCCTAGGTTATGTAAGATGATATTTCCTAGACAATACGGAGTAAACGGATACGGATAATATGGAGTATGGGAATTTTTGTCAAACCGCCGAATATTCGTTAAAGTTGAGAGAAAATAGGTTGAGTTGATGGTGGACCGTCCCAAAACCCGACTCAACTTAGTTTTGTTTGCCCTACCCCTAGAGTGTTTTTGTAAATTCTGAACCCAGAAGCTCTCGAAGGAGATCATGAATGAAGCGAGGTGAAGCTGAATGAAGGGGCCACGAAGCCAGTCTTCTGGTGTAGCCCACTGTCCATCCTTTTTACTTCTATATTTTTATGGACACCCAACATTAGACGTTTGATCATAATATAATCAATTAATTAGGTGATCATTCTTGATGAAAACTATGACCATTCAATGATATACCTACTTGATTATTTCATGAAATGATCAATTCTGTATGATTTCGCGATTTAACAGTAGAGGGACTAATGCTTACCTAGATAAAGTTCTTAAATCATCTCATTGACGAATTTCGAGCTCTAACGTATCGAAATTAACGTATGCTTTCCTTTTAAATTTTTAAAAATGACTGATTAATGAGGTTCAGTGACAAAAAACGTGTTTTTATTCGTCGCCAAACACGCGAAATGGCGAAAAAAGGTTTGGATATGTGTACTGAAGAAAGGCAAAATAACTTTTTGAATAGGTCCTTATCTCTTCGTTCTTCGTAAAAAAGATGATTTTAATCGTAGTGTAAAGAAAGCAGACCTCCCAAGTACTCCAAGTACTAGCATAAAACACGCACATCCAAAAAAAACCTTTTAAGATAAACGCGAATGCAAGTTGGACCCAGTTTGCTTCATGTCTGTCATAGCGAAACTGATAAACGACGCACATTCTATGGAAACTTTATCTCAATAGCAAACTGTCGCGACGTCTGGAGATTACGTCTACGCATTAAACCAGAACCACTGCAAGCGGTGACTGCAAGCCATAAATTTCAAGAAAACATTTTACTTATCAGAGGAACATGCTGGAATCTTCCCATGGCCTACGTGATTGCTAGCGATCATCCCTACCACAACCCTACGATGCGGGATATATGTCACCGTAAGATTGTAAAAACCGTTAGATTATAATCTAACTCGCGAAATTCTAAACTGTCGAAAGATTAGAATATAACGCATTATTTTCCGGTGGATTGTAATCTGATAGGTATTTAAACCCGATAAAACCTAAGTGCCCTACTTGATTATTCATGTCGAACCCTAACCTAACCTACAAGAAAGAGACAAGAAAACGTAAATAAAATGAATATTTCAAAAATTGACGCTCAGAACATTGAACAGTTTACAATCTTTCGACAGTTTAGAATTTCGCGAGTTAAACTAGCGGCACGCTATGATGGCCGGTTTGACGTTTGTCCGCTCATGAAGTTCCGTATTAATTGATAACGACTTTGAAGGAAATAATTGTATTACTTTATTGACGATAGTGATGTGCAGAGATTCATAAATTTTATCGAATGTAGTTTCTCATGAAGTTCCGTATTAATTGATAACGACTTTGAAGGAAATAATTGTATTACTTTATTGACGATAGTGATGTGCAGAGATTCATAAATTTTATCGAATGTAGTTTTAGGTTTAGGACTCAAAATTTATTTATTAAATTGATTTCTTAAATGTATACAAGTGTAGAAAAGTCAGTTTGCACCATTTAAGGGGTGAATGTACTTGTGAATATGAACAATTTTCACTATGTGGACAAACCTCTGAAATCGCAAAAAAATATCAATAAATTTTTAAAAATGGAATCTAATACGATCGTCACATAGGATCGCTGGCTAGCACAACTACTACCTCCGGCAAACTCGCGTCAATGCTCAATGCAAAACAAAGCAGTTTCGAATTGACGTTGCTTCGAAAAGTATAAACTGTCAGTGCAATGCGATTGTGATATAGTTTTGACCTGGCTTTGGATTTCAAATATTGATACTGCATTACTGTTGACCCTTGCTCGTTAATTTGGACTCTGTTCAAGCCCTTTGTTGTGGATTTCGTCGATATGACCGAACGTACGCAGAGAACTGTTCTAAATAGTCAGACACGTGAGTTCGTAATACGCCTTCGTAACTATTTCGATCGTGAAGCTCAAAATGGAGGGCCAATTTTACCTATAACGTCAGTGGTTGAACGCGTAGCTGATGCGCTTAATATTGGACAACGAACTGTTAGACGGATAACTAAAAAAAAATATGGCGAGACTGGCACAGAAGAAAATAAACTTCACACACCAAAAAAGAGAAAACGAGCAAAACCAGTCGTAGGCATCGATAGCTTTGATGCCGATGCTATCCGAAGACATGTTTACGGCTACTATTTACAGAAGGAGTATCCAACAAGAAAAAAGTTGGTGCATTCACTGAAGGAAGCTGGATTATTCTTCGGTGGGGAAAGTTCTTTAACGAAGATTTTGAAGACCATTGGATTTCGATACAAAAAATGTAACAAACGCAAAATATTGATGGAAAGATTTGATATAGCGATGGCAAGGTATACTTTTTTACGGCAAGTGAAAGAAATCAAAAATTGGCAAAATGTTGTGTTCTTGGATGAAACATGGCTTAATGCTAACCATACTGTAGGCCGTTCTTGGAACGATGACACAGCAGCATCTACTTCCAAAGTTCCTGTAGGAAAAGGATCGCGACTTATAATTTGTCACGCCGGAACCATCAACGGGTTTGTCGAAGGTTCTCTCATGGCTTTTGCGTCAAAAACCACTGGAGACTATCATGAAGACATGAATGGAGAAAAGTTTACTGAATGGTTTACCTCAATGTTGTGTAGCCTCCCTGAACCATCTATTATAATTATGGACAACGCCCCATACCACTCGATGCAAATTGACAAGCCACCTGCCCAATCCCAAAAGAAAGCTGATATCGTCGCATGGCTTCGTAAAAATGGCGTAGATGCAAACATGAATATGTTAAAAGCGGAATTAGTACGTCTTTTAAAAGAAAACAAACCAACCAAGATCCGATACGTCATTGACGAAATAGCATTAGAACATGGGCACAGAGTTATACGGTTACCGCCTTACCATTGTGAGTATAATGCGATTGAGTTGGTGTGGGCTCAAATTAAGGGATATGCTGCAAGACACAATACAGAACCCCCATTTACCACAAAAAAAATGCTAAAATTATTAGAAGAAGCTTGTGAACATGTGACTAAAGGAGACTGGGAAAAGGTTGTGAATAGAACTGTTAAATTAATAAGGGAAGATTATGAAAGAGATGTGAAAATAGATAATATTATAGAAAACGAACATATAATTATTAATGTATGTGATGATAGCAGTGACGACAGTGAAAATAGTAGTATGGACGAATCTGATTAATTATGGCCTTTTGTGGCACCTTTTTTGGTATCTTTTGTATTCATATGTTTCTTGTGTGCATATAAAGTATGTATATTCATTTTCGTTCAAATATTCAGTTCGTTCAAATAAATTAAATAAACATATACATTTTTGTTTTATTAAACCTATTTAATCAGGTACAAAAACAAAACTTAATTGTTTTTTGTTCGAGAATAAATTGACATTCCACATCACTATTGTAATGTGTCAAACCGGCCATCATAGCGTGCCGCTAGTGTAGATTATAATCTAACGGTTTTTACAATCTTACGGTGACATATATACAAGATCCTCCGGGAACAGTGGAGTCATTCATCAGACAGTGCACAGTCTACAATCGGCTGAGACTCTGTCTTTCGCGTCGTGCTGAAGCTTTAACTAACTTCGCACTACGTAATCATAATTATCCGCGAATTAATATAAACATTTATCGTGTAATTAATTAAGTATCAAGTAATTTGTAATTAAATTCAGATAATAAACGTAATTACAAAAGGAAGACTTCGTTATTATCGAGAACCCCTTCTCGGTTGGTGACAGCGGCCACACCTGCATAACTGTAGTGTAATTCACAGAGCTATAGACTTCTATTTGACTAAAACAATCGTCCCTACTTGTCCGAATGATTTTATTTTCTTTACATAAGAAATGAAGTAAATTTCGGAACTTATTATTGTGTTTCAATCAATTTTAAATGTTTTAAAAATAATACAACCACTGCTTGTTTTTGTAATTTATCGATATGACTGTCAGTAATAAGGACACAGCACTAGCACATTCCTAAGCTCTTCATTCAACTCAGGTGCGTATTTTTTTTTAATTGCCAGCGCTTGGCTGCAATCAGACTTGCTTGCAAGTGGTGATGCAGCCTAAGGTGGAGCGCGCTTGCCTAGAAGATGCCTATTCACTCTTGATTTGAAGGTACCTATATTAAAAGTGGAGGAGAAAACGGAAGCCGGAAGGGCATTCCATAATATAATATGTCGTAATGCGAGCTTATCGTTATTTAACAAAAGAAGCATTCTACTAAGTTATTATAATTTTTTGTAATACATATGCTGAGCAACTCATTCAAATTTAGAAATACCTATTTAAGTTGTTTTTAAATTAAGTTCCTAAGTACAAAACAAAATATTTTTTTTATTTTTCAGACGCTAGACTGGCCACTTCACATGCATAAATGTAAAACGAGGTGAAATGTTTGAGAAGAATTTATTTTAAACAAAATAAAAAATAAACGCAGAGCTAACCAGAGAGAACGTCTTCCATTTACCAATGTCAATGTACATAAGTACTTAATAAGAATTATTATAATGTTAAGAATTTATTGACTTCTTATTATCTTAACTATTACAATGTTAAGAACTGGTTGACTGCCTCGTTGATCTAGTTGTTAGCATGTTCGACTGCGGCTGACGAGGTCCCGGGTTCGAGTGCCGGGTCGGGCCATAACTAAGGATTATGTTTTTCTGACAAGAAATTCTTAGTTCTAGCCCGGAGTTAGGAAGATGGTGGTGTTTCACCCCCGTGCCTCGGAGAGCACGTAAAGCCGTTGGTCCTGCGCTTGATCTCTCTCCGGTCGTGTCGGTTTTTCCGTTCCATCAGACTATGAGAGTAAAGGAACAGAGGGTGCACCTGTGTTTGCGCACAGACAAGCGCACTATAATATCTGCCGCGCAGATGGCTAATCTCTCTGGAGATGACCCGAATTTCGATGGAGAAGACACTATTATTATTAGGTATTTATTGTAATATTAAGAAATTTTATTTTATTGATTATGATTTTGTGTTTATCTTTAAATATAAAAAAAACGTTTGCCCTGACCAATTGAAATTTTTTAAGTAGGTACCTAGGTAGGTATCGAAGGAAGGAAAGAAAGGAACAAGTGTTCCTTTTAAAGCGTAGGCACTCACTATAAGACGAAGACTAAATTCGATACCTCCCACGTAAGTTGTTGTATCCCCAAAACCACAATTTTACAGTAGAGCATTTTAAAGATTCAAATTGGACTAAAAACTGCATTTATGATTGTATCTTGGTGAAATTTGGTATATGAATGTAATTTATAGTATTCTTGACTATGTTGAAAGATAATTTAGTAAAATATGTATATTTTCTGAGATTTCGTTCATACAACATTTTACGACGGAGTACAGGCTGCGCTATTTGTTGTATCTCATACTTACAACATTATACCGCGGAGTTTCGATTTCGTCAGTTGTTGTATATCATAGTTACAACAATATACACTGCAAAATATAAGTTTCATTCCATTGTATGTGGCGATACCCATATGTATACGGTTAAAAATGTATGTGTGTATTATTGTATGTGATCAAATTATAGGTTAATAAATAAAAAAGAAATATTATCAAGGATAAATTTCTTTAGTTTTTTAATAGGAACAATAGATATTAATCATTGTAGGACCGTTTTCATAAAAAGTTACATCTTTAAAAAACAAAATAATAATGAACATTAATCTTAAAAAGATATAGATAATCACTTCCATTACTAGGTAATCAATATTAAAATCGAAAACAAAACACTAATAGTAAGGTTATTTAGACTCATAATAAAAAGGACAAAAATCAAATCATAGCTGACTGTCTCTACGATATTTTAGTAATATAACAAATTCTTCATAAGAACTAATTAATAAGAAAAGGTGATTCAGTAATAAGGTTCACTTTAGGTTGTATATGGTTCACTTCGGGTTTTATAGTAATGAAACGCGTGCACTCGCTCTGATTGTTTATTGGGTACTAGCAATGCATGCGTAAACATAATAGGTATCAAATGAATTTTAAGAGGAAAGACAATTTTGAATCAAACATACCGCCCGCCAAAGGTCTCTATGAGACCTTTTAAACAATTAAGTTTATAAAAATACATTGAATTGCATTCTAAGATTATGGTAATAACAGGCTGTATAAACTGTAGAACTTAGACTAATAACGCTGTAGAATAACAATTTATCGCTGACAATAAAGTGTTTTCTCAGTATCTAAATATAAATCAACAAATATAGAAATATATATAATTCAACTCGGCTGTTAATTATTAAATTTTACATGAAATCAACATTATATAATGAATTCATCACTTATCATTGGCATCGACAGGTATAAAACATAACTTAGAAATAGATCGTTTTACAATGCTATTTCCACTTTTGACGCTATAAACTCTAGTCAGTCCATCCGGACCAGGATGTTTATCAACGATACGTCCTAAATGCCACTTTCCTGGGGGCATTCCCTCCGTTTTGATGAGTACTACTTGGCCTATTTCAAACTCCTCCTTTTTTGTCATCCATTTAGGTCTTTGCTGCAATTTGGTAAGATATTCTTGTTGCCATCGTTCCCAGAAGTTAGAAAGTAATTTTTGCGTGAATTGCCAACGAGATAAACTGCTCATAGAAATATCCTTTAGGGTTGGCGAGGGAATAGTGAGGGGTGCTTCTCCTATGAGAAAATGTCCAGGTGTAAGTACATTCAAACTATTCAGGTCTGTGTTGTCCATAGGGCACAAAGGTCGAGAGTTTAAACAAGCTTCCACCTGACATAGTAAAGTAGTCATCTCTTCAAAGGTTAGATGGGTATTTATTATCCTTTTTAAGTGATGCTTCATGGACTTGACACCTGCCTCCCAGACCCCGCCCATATTTGGGCTGTATACAGGAATAAAGTGCCACTGGGTACCGTCTGATGCTAACAATTCCGGTATCTCCTCATTAAGTTCAAATTTAGCTTGGCTCAAGGCATCAGCTAACTCCTTATTGGCTCTCACAAAATTTCGGCCTTGGTCACTCCACAAATCACTGCACCTTCCGCGTCTGGACACAAATCTTCTGAATGCCCCAATAAATGCTTCAGCTGTTAAGTCTCCCACAAGCTCAAGATGAACAGCCTTGGTAGACATACATACAAAGATTGAGATGTATGCCTTATTAGTTTTGGCTCCTCTGCCTCTAGACATTAAAACGTCGTAAGGGCCAGCGAAGTCTACACCACTATGCAGAAACGGTCGTGCTGGAGTCACTCTAACCTTTGGTAACTCGCCCATTAATTGTGAACGTGCTCTTGCATTTATCCTCGCACACACAAGACATCTACGAATGTATGCTTTCACGGCATTTTTTGCTTTAAAAATCCAATATTTAGATCTTAGGTAATTCAACATGAGGTCAACCCCACCGTGCAACGTTTTTTTGTGTGCATCCGCAATAAGTAATGAGGTAAGTGGGCCTTTATTATCCAGTATTATAGGATGCTTCCTATTGTAATCTAATTCAGAGTTTTTTATACGACCGCCCACCCTGATTATATCCTTTGAGTCTAAGTATGGATGTAGTGTTTTAAGTGGACTTCTAGTTTTGACTTTATCTTTTTCCTTCAAATCTTGAATTTCTTCTCTAAAATTTTCTTCTTGTGTAATTTTGATGCATGTGTATAATGCTTCTTCTATTTCATCAGGTGTGAAAACGGATTGTACATCCTTTTTAGTTTTAAAATAATTTAAGAATCTTTTAGCATATGTAACAGTTCTAAGTAATTCGGATAAATCTTTGAACATTTCTAGTTTTGTATAAATTGACATAGCATCATCCCTTACACTAAGGTAAGTGTTCACTGTTTTTACCTTTTCAAGTTCTATTTCTTCATTTTTTAATTTTTCCACAACTAAATGCTTCTGTTTTAAATGTTCAGGTCCATGCCACCAAAGAGTGCAGTTCATCAGTTCAGGAGCCAGCATTCCTCGAGAAGCGATATCAGCTGGATTGTTTTGGGATGATATGTGATACCATTTGTTTCCTACGTTGTCGAGTATTGCAATCACCCTATTTCTCACAAAGGTCTGCCATCTATTAGGATCTCCTTGGAGCCATGATAAGACGATCATGGAATCGGTCCAGCAAAATATTTGGCTCATGGGAATACGCATCGCTTCACTAATCTGTTTCAGTAACCTTGAGAGGAGAACGGCTCCACACAGTTCAAGCCGAGGAAGAGACACTGATTTGATGGGAGCAACCTTCGTCTTGGCCGCAATAATGTATGCATTATACTCTCCGTTCTCCGACATCACTCGCAGGTAAGCCACGGCTCCATACGCTTTCATCGACGCATCACAATAACCATGTATAGTAACCTCCTTTAATGTTTTTTGGGTAGTGCCTAACCATCTGTTTATCTTTATATGTGTAATGCTGTTTAAACTTTCTCTGATTTCTAACCATTCATTTTTAATTTCAGGTTCCAGTTCTTCATCCCACTGCACACCTTGAAGCCACAATTTTTGTATAATTAATTTTGCAGGTACAAGTGCCGGAGCTAACCAGCCAAGGGGATCAAACAGAGTTTGCACGTCAGCCAATATTTTTCTTTTTGTTATCGTCTGTAAAAAAGGCGGTAACTTCACATGATACTCTAACATGTCATCTCCCATATTCCAGGACAGGCCTAGCGTTTTAATTAAGCCCTGTAGTTTTATATCGATGTTTACATGAGAACTGAGTTCGGATGGATCGAAACTGTTTAGAAACTCTGCGCTATTGGATGCCCATTTTTGTAGCACGAAACCCCCTTTTTTTAGTATTGCACTAACCCCCCTTGCTAACTCTAGGGCTTCTTCGACTGTATCTTGGCCTGACATGAGATCATCCATGTAAAAATCTTGCTTGATGGTATCGCTTGCTATAAGATTGTGCTGTCCTTCGTCTTCTGCTATTTGTTGTAGTGTTCTTACAGCGAGATATGGAGCACATGCCGTACCAAAGGTCACCCTAAGCAGACGGTATTCCTTAACTGAATCTTGTGTGTTAGTGCGCCAGAGAATGCGTTGAAAATCTTTATCCTCCTCGGCTACGAGTACCTGACGATACATCTTTTGAATGTCAGAGACAAACGCTACCCTTTTTAGACGCCATCGCATCACCAATGATCTTATATCCTCTTGCAATTGAGGACCGATAAGTAATTTATCATTAAGTGCCACATTATTGGTTCCCTTGTATGAGGCATCAAAAACCGGTCTGATCTGCGTAGTTTCACTGTCGTATTTAAAAACTGGATGATGAGGTAGATAAACCGCTGGATTTTCTCTTTCTTCTTCAGGAACTTCTTCCATGTGTCCCATTTCACTGTACTCATCTATTGCTTTTGTATATTTAGTTTTCAATTTTTCATCGTTCTTGAAACGCCTTTCTAGATGTTGTAATCTCTTGAAGGCTCCATCTCTTGTATTTCCTTCAGGCGATTTTGGAGTTGCTGTTTTGAATGGTAACTTTACGGTATAACGTCCTTCTTCATTTCTTGTGTGTGTTTCCTTGTATATTTTCTCACATCTCTCTTCATCTTTAGTGTACATTCTTGTTATATCTGTATCTACTTCCCACAAAGTCTTTAACATATAATCCACCTTGAATTGATGATGCATTACAAGTATCTTTTCGTATGACGTCTCTGCTTGTATATTCCCGAATAAAACCCATCCAAGGTTTGTATTTTGAGCACACGGGGAACCTGGAGGTCCTTTCAAAATATCAGGCTTCAAAATCTGAGCATAAACTTCAACTCCTAACAACATGTCGATTCGCCCTGGTGTGTTAAAGCTTGGGTCGGCCAGGGTGAGTCCTTGTAAATGTGGCCAGTTGTGTACTGTAATGGTTTTTGATGGCAATTGAGATGTTAATCGCGTCGGCATTATGTATGTATTTATGGTTAGCTTGAATTCCTTCTCATAATTAGATAGAAGTTCGACTCGTGCCATGTGATTAACTGTTGCTTGTGTACTACCAACCCCCGTAATTGTTCCCTTTGCTTGTGTTCTTTTAATCTTTAAGAGTTGCGCTGCTCTCTCCGTGATAAAGTTGGCTTGTGAACCCTGATCCACCAAAGCTCGTAGTATTGTACTATGACCCTCATCGTCCCTTACTATAACTAAAGCTGTAGCCAGTAAAGCTGTTGACTTCCCAGAAGCAAAATGTGTTGAGAGTGCGACATCTGATTCATCTGATTTTTCTGATTTAGGGTCTCCTTCTTCTTCTTCTTCTTCCCTTTCTTCTATTTGACTGTGGTGTAATCCTACATTTTCTGCAGTGGCGTCATTAGCATGCAACAGCGTGTGGTGACGGCGACGGCAGATCCTGCAGGATATCGGGACTCTACATCTCATAACCGAGTGACCCCCCATCATACAGTTAAAGCATAATCTATTCTTCTTAATAAACTCACTTCGTTCTACTGGTTGTAATTTAGAAAATTCTTTACAATGACATAAATTGTGATCAGCCATACACATAGAACACGTTTTCGTTGGTGCAGCAGGGTCCTTGTCGTCTGAAGTTGTTGCATAGAATGACTTCGCCTTAAGACTAGTCTTCTCCTTAATTGCTGTAGGATTTACCATCTCCAGTGAACGGAATTTAGTCTCGAGAAATGTTCTTAACTCAGTCCAAGTAGGTAACCTATTTGAATCTTCCTTGAAAGAGTGCTCTTCCCAATCCCTGTGAGTGTCCATGTCTAATTTTTGAACAACTAAATAGATAATAATTTGATCCCAGGAATCAGTAGGTATGTCTTGATTTTTAAGATTGTTCAAACACTGAGTGGTGGTATCCACTAAGTTTTTTAGATGGTTAGCGGCAGGCGAAGTTAATTTCTTCAGATTAAATAATTTGTGTAGTAAGGAGTTAACGATTAATCTTTTGTTTCCATATCTTTGGTTCAGTATGTTCCAAGCTTGGTCGTAATTCGAGTCCAATACGTACACATGCTTAAGGAGTTCTGCGGGTTCGCCAATGACACTTGTCTTAAGATAGTGTAATTTTTCTACTTTACTTAGCGAGAAATTATTGTGAATAAGCGAAGTAAAAAGGTCTCGAAATGTAGGCCAGTCGTCATAAGACCCAGTAAACTTGGGTATTTCTATTCGAGGTAATTTTACAATTGATTCATTGTGTCTAGTACTTGTCATCAGTTGTGGTTGTGATTGTTGTGATGGTGATGAAAGCATATCTCTTAAATCTCCTACGATGCAGCTGTACAAATCTTCGACGACAAAGTAATCTTCGTTGAGGAAATACGGGACTTCGTTCTTCTTGCATTTCGGAGTGCATTTCACAAGCTCTTGATGTGTATTCACAAAGTTCTTCCAGTAGCCCTCAATACTTTGCAGACGCGCTTCTATATACCCTCGTGTCAATCTCTGCTTTGAGCATTTCTTTAAGTTTGTTTGTGCTTTTTGTAGTAACACATACGTATCTTCCAATGCGTTGACCAACTGTTGTTGTTCATTAGTCAGACTCATTGTGTATCAAAACAAACACACGTTCACAGTACAATTATCCACCAAAATACTATAAAAATATGTTATAAATTCGCTCGAATGATAATTGTAGGCACTTAGTTTGTTTACGCATCGAAAACAAAGGCTACGGGCGGCAGCCGATCGTTCCTTATCTTCACAATGCATGCAAAAAATCCGGTCGCCGGCACGGTCACTCAGGTAGCAGACTAAAACACCATTTCGATCCGGCTCGATGTCGACCATATGATTCAGTAATAAGGTTCACTTTAGGTTGTATATGGTTAACTTCGGGTTTTATAGTAATGAAACGCGTGCACTCGCTCTGATTGTTTATTGGGTACTAGCAATGCATGCGTAAACATAATAGGTATCAAATGAATTTTAAGAGGAAAGACAATTTTGAATCAAACAAAAGGTTAACATTGTAGACCATAAAATAAAAAATATGACTTACTTAATAATTTCTATGAGATCAAGACAACTAGAAATCAGGTAACGATTTATAATAGTTATTTTTGCCATTGTAACTACCTTGGTTTTATTCAAATAAAAAAAGATTTTCACAATTATATCTAACCACAAAACAATCAATCAACAAAAAACAACAACAAAACTGTTGTTAGTTTCAATAAGAAATAAACCAATTTTTTGGTTTCATTGGAGACTTCAATCAGTAAAAAAGTAATATTATTTTTATGAGAATCAATAATATTAAAAAGATACCTAATGATTAAAGACTTATTGCGTGATCGAAAAGAACGTGAAAGAGGGTAGTTTGATACGGCCCGTGACAGCTCCACCTCACAGCACAACAGTCCCGGCGTGACAAAGATCCATGCAACCGAAATATCGACAGTTAAAATCGTCATTTTATCGTGGTATGTACCCGTTTATTACGTTACTATTATGAAGATGCATAATTTATATAAATTTAAACAAGGTAAAAAGAAAAGACTAAATTATGTACCATTCTGAATCAGAAAATTCAACATCATTATGAGAGCCATCGACAAAAGACTGATTCCTGAAAAAGTCGTTTTATGTGACTGGAATAATTCTACTGTGACAGAGACTCATTAAGTCATCATACTTTGCCTTTGTTAAGGGAAGATGGTTTGAATAGAGAGGGCATAGCTCAGCCATACTATTTCTTTGGCGTCTTCTAGTATTAGTATTAATGGCAAGCGTCATAGCATTACTGTATGCCAAATCGTACCTATGTTCAATTTTAAAAGGATCTTCTGCACATACCCGCACTTCTTTTATTTTGTTCCGTTTATCTACGTCTCCACTAATATTTTTAGATCAATTACGCCCGTTCAAAAGTTCTTAATAGTTGAAAAAATCGGTATGCTACATTTCTAAAACTTTATATGGTTTTCCCTCCTGTTTAGCCCATCTAACCAAGCTAAACCATTCCAGGTGTATAAATAAGTCACTCTCTGCTTGGGTATGACCTTTTTCGGTTTCGGGTGCGGTGTCTCAAGATTTGCAGTATATAAATCTGTTGCTACTTCTAAGTTATTATCAAAGATGTCTCCATCTACTATATTTGGTAGCTCATTCATTTCCGATTCATTAAAAATTATTGGTAATGGAGACTCAGAAACAGTAATAACTTTTTAATTTTATTGCTTATTAGCGACGCCCAGTGGTTTTACCCGCGTAAATCGTATGGAACACACCCACCAAATTTCACGTCTCTAGGACCAGCTGTTTAGGCTCTGCATTCATAGACCAGTCACTAAGTCAGTCCGTTAGGACAAAGCATTTTATATATTATTTATGACCCAATTTTAGAAAGGACTTTTGACATACAACATTGAATTTAAGTAAAATAAATGTAATCGCAACGTAAAATATAGCATCTCACGATACAACGTAGTTTAGAATAACACCTTCCGAAGTAAAATGTTGTATGTATTACATACAACAATATCTTCAGTTTCATGTATACGTAAAATGTTATATGTATTACATACAACATTTTTAATGAACGCTCAACAACGTATACTGTTGTAAGTAATCTATACAACATTTTAGGTTGGTATCACCACAAAAAAGTACCATTGATTGAGTAAATGCTAATAAAATAATACAAAAAAGAAACATAACTGTGATATTTCGGAGGCTTGAATCACGAAAACTGTTTAGTTCTTTTTCATCTAATGAAACATGTTATTTTCAATAGGTGTCTCGGGGTTGCTATTTTGTGTACTCGTAATAATGACCAAATCACATAGTCTACGCCTTCTTGTTTTTATACCTGTACGTTTAATTTTTATTTATTTGAAGTAATTCAATTACTAAAGTTAATTTTGAGAGAACTTAAACGCTTCCTTCCTACCGCGTGCGGCCGGTTGAAAGTCCGGCGTGTTCTGTTGTATGTGACGAATACGAGACACGAGCGCGTGATTCTCTCCGTCCCGCACCCGCGTAAACCATTGCAAAGGTAGATACAATGTTGTAGTCCGTTCTTGTTCGAAAGTTACAACAAAATACGTCTGGCAAATCCTTGAAAAAAACATATTTTTGTAGTTTTTTCACATTGAATGCATAAAATAATACAAATTAGGATAGTTTTCAGTAAAAACGCTAAACGGCATTTTTGTGGCATACAACAACTTACGTGGGAGGTATCGAATTTACTAACCCGTTTGAGGTACCTTTTGTTTACCTTGAGGAATCTTCTTAAGATAGGTAGGTAACTTTTGAATTTGGAGAATTTGGGTTAAGTAGGATCTATAGGTACCTATTAAAAGTAAAACCCATCGATATAATATATTTGCATAGACCCCTGCGTGGCCACTGGCCACCCTCAGGGTAACTACAAGGTGATTCTATTCTTTTTCTGGTATGGACTCAATTTTTTTTTTGTTGATAGGTACTTATGCCAATAAAAGGTTTTGTCTTGACCTTGAGTGACTGACTGACAGACTGGCCGAACATACCAGAGAAGGTACTAATTTCCTACCTCCATAGTACGTACAGGCTGATAGTAAGCCGGGTCAGTTAAGTTTGACGGACTTATAGTCCGACAAACTTAACTTGGCCACCGGGTCATATAAGTTTGTGGGAGTGTAGTTCAGAGTGTATCCTTGCCAAAGTGCCACATTCACACCTACACACAAAAGACACATTCACTCGTCTCGAGTCACTGAAATAATGTGAACTAAAGGACTTGACCGGTGGAACTATGGCCGCTTGCCTAGGTGTCAAAAATCAATGTTCAGCAATGATTTCTTTATTATTGTAATTGTAATATTTCACTGTTTTCAGATAAAAAAGTTTCAGGAGTCTGAAGGCTCGGAAAACTGCGAAAATGAACAAAAAAGTTTCACCAAAAGATTGCTTTCCCACACTAGATGGCGCTATTTATTGTGTTGAGCGAGTCTAAAAAAATATTTTCCAGTATTATTTCTTTATTATTGTAATTGTTATATTTTATAGTTTTCAGATAAAAAGTTTCAAGAGTCTGAAGGCTCTGAAAACTGAGAAAATAAATAAAAAAAGTTTCACCAAAAACTGCTTTCCCACACTAGATGGCGCTATGTATTGTGGTGGGTCTAGAAAATATTTTTAAGTATTGCTCACTACATTTGTTAACAAGTTCAACTATTCGACCACAGATGGCAGCATATGCAATGTGAAAGGGCGTTCCAGTTCAACTATTCGACCATAGATGGCGGCATATGCAATGTGAAAGGGCGTTCCTTTAAACGCAGTATTTCAAAATGCTTTGTTCGATCTATTAGTTTGAGACTTGTCAAAAAATAAAAATAATTATAAACAAAACATACATTTCCTTTTCATTACTATTTAATTGATCAAAAATAAATCATTAATAATATAATGACTAAGGTACTTAAATGGTATTCATGTAGGGTTACAAGATTATTAATAGGCATGGATATAATGGAACGTCAAAATGGAGTAGTGCTTAAAGAGGAAAGCGGACGCTCAAGATTTAAACAATAAACGTACTGTTTTTTTTTCATTTGAACCCTGACCTTATTTGGAATAATAAATCCATAATAATTTCGTTTTGAATTTTTAAACCTTACTGTAAAAACGGAAATCCTGTGCATTGTCCCGAATCGGAGGGCAATTACTGGTCATGTCCTTTACTAACGCCATCCAGTCTGAAAAGTGGGAACTTACTTGCTCTAGTTTAACAGGTCATACAGGTCAGGTGTGATACGGTCATAGATTAATTAGTACAGGTGCGTCAACCAAACGCTTGTTGAAATTAAAAACTACACATCAGTGCACTCTAATCGATTCTCGATTCAAATGATACTTTTTATTTACGATGCATGTATTCAAAATAACATTGGCATATCACCTTTTAGATAGCCTGTGATAATTCTAAAATCGTAAATACAATCTAAAACAGGAAAATTAATGGTAAGGAGATATTTAAATACTACACACAAATACTAAATTAGAATAGGAAAACTAAATTTGGCTTAATTAAACAAGTCTAAGAATAGGACAGCAATTAATTTTACGCCTCCAAAATATTTATTAGCAATCAACGATAATAATAATTATTACAAGTTTGTAAGTTTATCTTCTTTGTATTTGAGAGGTAATATTAGGTCCTTACATATGAAATTGGCGTTTTGTCGTACTGGCCACTTTAATCTCATCTTTGGTTAAGAATTTCAATTTCAAAGGACATGACCAGTAATTGCCCTCCGATTCGGGACAATGCACACGATTTCCGTATTTACAGTAAGGTTTAAAAATTCAAAACGAAATTATTATGAATTTATTATTCCAAATAAGGTCAGGGTTCAAATGACAAATAAAAACAGTACGTTTATTGTTTAAATCTTGAGCGTCCGCTTTCCTCTCTAAGCACTACTTCATTTTGACGTTCCATTATATCCATGCCTAATAATAATCTTGTAACCCTACATGAATACCGTACTCTGTGATGAATACCATTTAAGTACCTTAGTCATTATATTATGAATGATTTATTTTTGATCAATTAAATAGTAATGAAAAGGAAATGTATGTTTTGTTTATATGTAATTATTTTTATTTTTTGACAAGTCTCAAACTAATAGATCGAACAAAGCATTTTGAAATACTGCGTTTAAAAGAACGCCCTTTCACATTGCATATGCCGCCATCTGTGGTCGAATAGTTGAACTGGAACGCCCTTTCACATTGCATATGCTGCCATCTGTGGTCGAATAGTTGAACTTGTTAACCAAAAGTAGTGAGCAACTTAAAAATATTTTCTAGACTCACCACAACACATAGCGCCATCTAGTGTGGGAAAGCAGTTTTTGGTGAAACTTTTTTTTATTTATTTTCTCAGTTTTCAGAGCTTTCAGACTCCTGAAACTTTTTTATCTGAAATCTATAAAATATAACAATTACTCTAACTCAATTACTTAATAAAGAAATAATACTTGAAAATATTTTTTTAGACTCGCTTAACACAATAAATAGCGCCATCTAGTGTGGGAAAGCAGTCTTTTGGTGAAACTTTTTTTGTTCATTTTCGCAGTTTTCCGAGCCTTCAGACTCCTGAAACTTTTTTATCTGAAAACAGTGAAATATTACAATTACAATAATAAAGAAATCATTGCTGAACATTGATTTTTGATACCTAGGCAAGCTGCCATAGTTCCACCGGTCAAGTCCTTTATACAGCTATTTACTCATGGTTTTGTGTCATGAAAACCCTAATTCATTTGTTTTTTCCTCTTTTGGTTTTTCTTTGTGTCACTCACTTTACAAAATGGAAAACTTGAAATATCGCGTTATTTACGAGAACGAGTTCCATCGTGGAACCAATGCTGTAGAAACGGCTCAAAGGATTAATGATGTGTATGACGGCGGCGTCGCAAAAGAAAACACAGTGCGTTTTTGGTTCCAACGTTTTCGTTCTGGAAATTTCGACCTGCAGAACAAGCCCCATGGACGGCCGGAGACCAAAGTTGATAATGAAGAATTGAAGGCTATTGTGGAAGCGGATCCATCGCAAACCACGTCCGAGCTAGCTGCAGGCTGCGGTGTTAGTAATAAAACTGTTTTAATCCACTTGAAGCAAATTGGGAAGGTGAAAAAGCTTTATAGGTGGGTACCTCATGAATTGAGCGCAGCAAACCGAAAAACGCGCATCGACTGCTGCGTTACATTACTCAACCGGCACAATGAAGGAATTTTAAATCGAATTATTACCAGTGATGAAAAGTGGATCCTGTACGATAATCGGAAATGCTCATCGCTATGGCTGAACCCTGGCAAACCAGCTAAATCCTGCCCCAAGCGAAAATTGACTCAGTGTCGTTCACTACAGTTTTCTGAAAACTGGCCAGACCATTACGGCGGATGTCTATTGTCAGCAACTGCAAACCATGATAGAAAAGCTAGCTGCTAAACAACCGAGGCTGATCAATCGCTCTAGGCCACTGCTGCTTCAGGACAACGCTAGACCACACACTGCACAACAGTCGGCTACTAAATTAGAGGAGCTTCAATTGGAATATCTAAGACATCCACCGTACTCCCCGGTTGCTGGAGCAAGGTGCTCCAGCAAATTACCATTTTAATTCGAAATTTGGATAACTTCTTGCAAGGGCAAAAATCCCACTGCGATGGGGCAGTTCAAAGCGCCTTCAAAGAATTTATTGATTCCCGTCCGAATGGTTTTTTTAGTAAAGGGATCAATGAACAACCTTAGAGATGGCAAAAGTGCATAGATAGCGATGGTACATACTTTTATTAAATAAATATATTATATTTACAAAATCGACTTTATGTTCCTCTCTTACAAAACGCCAATTTCATATGTAAGGACCTAATATCTAGTGAACGGCCCGATGAATAGCGTCAGCTTTTATACTGTTTACATAGGTACTGCGCATAGTTTAATACTGTACAAGACTCAGCCTTCCTAGTTATGGTTCATTTTTTGTAACCATCATACGTCCTAGTGAAAGGCCCATCAGCATGCGGACAGACCTTCACTATCGTCATCAATGGAGAGCCTAGGATCCACCAAATACTAAATCAGCCTTTCTAGCGATAGTTACCAAAAGTGCAGCTATCTCCTATAATATCATCATCATCATCATCATCACCCGTTGTGCATTCCCTGTTGGACATAGGCCTCCTTAAAGTAGCGCCAACGTGCTCTTTCTTCGGCTTATCGCGTCCAATCGATGCCAGCCACCCTCCGGATATCATCTCCTATAATTTAGAGACTTCTAAATAAATAATACCGTAATATCATTGGTTTGTGGCGTATACAGAGAAAGAGACATGGACATGGCGTCAGCGTAAACAGTATGTGATAGCGATAGTCACTCTTAATGCGATATTCTCTTAGTGCTAAATAAGTTTTTTTTTTGTTTTTTTTTAATAATTGTATGACAAATTGGTAACTGTGCTCGTAGCTTACGAGAAAAGTGGTTTACGTCAATGAGAAAACATAACCTAAAATACGTAGGTTTACAATTTTGACTTTATTTTTACCTGATTGTTGCAGATAAAAACAGTTTATATCTGTACTGCCTCGCATGAATGCTGCAAAGAAAATAGTTATATTGGATTATGAACATAATTGAATTTTGTAGCATTAACCATCCAAGTTAATAAGGTAAGTAAAATTATGTCCGGTGACCATTTCTGCATGATCTCTGAAATTAGTCGAGTGACTCGCGTTGTGGGGTGATGCCAGCCATATTATCATATTTACCCATGTTTGAAACCCAAAATTAAGAGAAAAAAGTGACTTGAATCTATATAAATAATACGAAATTTTATTCAATTATACTAATTTACGATAGATATTTTTAATGAAAATCTTTATAGTAGTAAAACGCCAGTAACTGTACTTGTTAATTTTCAGGATGCAAGTGAAAATTATGAATAGAGTCAACAGGACGAATGAGTTGGGACTTGGGAGTTAAGCAAATATACAAGGAGGTGTTCTTGGCATTTGGAGCAGCAATGCTTTTGCAAGACACAGAGCATGACATATTTGTATGAAAATTCAATACCAACGTGGCACGGCACGTATGGTACGCATATGCGTATGCCATATATGCGTACCATATGGCATACGCAATTTTATACGTTTTGTTTCACTTATTGATTAATGACTTAATAACTTGATACTTGATCTGTAAGATTGCAAATAAAAATACGGAGATGCCAATTCGTAAGTTTAATTTAATGCATATCCAATGATGGTACCACCCATACGATGCTTTAGAAGCATTTGTATCATAACAAACTTGATTATTTTAATGTCAGCTATTCATCAATACAAGTTTTATGCATGACGCTGTTTTTTATTACTTGTATAATATCCACTCAACTCGTGGACGGAGTATAAGTGGTGGACTTGCTGCTAAAAGAATAATGATTATGAAAGTGAGAAAACGTTATACTATATAATACATAATTTCCCTGTACCTTGATCACTATATTCATATATTAAACTTTAATCTCTATTTAAATTTTATTATTTCCCATGTATAGGTATTTCCCGCACTTAACATATAAGGGTGTCCGCTCCGGAAGTGAATTGAATTGTATGTAAAAATGGAAATATATTGATTAAAAATACATTCAATTTGCATTTCATTTTCTTTTCTTGCTTTCACTTGTAGTAAAAAAATTCGATAATTTAAAATCATGGTAATGCGTGTTTGACACTATCGACACATAATTGATATACTCCCAACTAATAATAAGCTTATGCAGTTTTCCCACAAAATATGATAAAAATTGTATGATGGCAATAAAAGGCTTATTACACTGCACTTTTCACAGGGACCCTTACAATTAATTCAGTGTAGTGTATTAAGGGTTAGGAACCAAGGGTCCCTAATTTGATCCTAAATTGCTCTAACTTGCGGCCACGCCCACCCTTCCCATTGGGAAAGTGTGGAAAGTGCAGTGTAATAGGCCTATAAGGGTTGTTAATAAATAGATATAGTACATCTAGTTATGTTAAACTATCGCTTACGCATACTGTGAACGCTGATTAGCGAATCAAGCTAAATAATAGATCTATTCGCTCGGCAGAAGAGAAACTAAAAGTAGCCTACGAGAGAATGAGATAAGTATAACTTGTATTTTTTCTCATTCTCTCGCAGGCTAAATCCTATTATGAATGTTTTTGTCTCTCTTTGGTGTCGCTTTTACGTTTCATCAAATTTTCAAATCACAACGATTCTAAAGAAGTTTCACATCAAAAACTGAAAACAGTAGATTATGTACCCATCTTTGATTTTATATATAGGAGAGGATATGTTGCATTGTACTCAATTATAGTTATACGATGCATTTTGTTAATAAAACATGTGAAACTATGACTTGACTTTTCTTACTTACGAAAAGCTACGTTATTAAAACGAGACAGGTGTATTATGTTATGGCGTGAATGTGTCGCGCAGTTGTCATATGACGTCATCAAATTTAGCTGTTGAAGCCAATTTTTTGCCAACTATAAATGGCGTCTGTTGTGCTTCCCGTGTGTCAGTTGTGAATAATTGTTTGTAACCTGTTTGTTGAATATTTTCATGTGTTTTTGCTTAGTTTTATGTAATCAACTATGGTGAAGTGCTCAGTTGTGGGGTGTCGTAATAATAATATTGTAAAACGCCCAGGAATTTTATTTCATAGGTGAGTAACAAAGTCGTCTAGTTTTTCTTTTTGCGGCTACTATTTTAAGTTATTTCGACTAATTATAGCTTAGTTTCTTCTTTACTGAATCCTCACGTAAATTTTTGCGCTGTCCCCAAAAATTTGGATTATTTCATTAGTTTTTGTATAGAGTGTATATATAATGCGGGGATTTTATTGTTTACAAATAAATTGAATATTGATAAAATTAAAATTTCATATAACTCTTACTGTTTCTCACTCTGAGGGGTAGAGAGATAAAATTGAACAGTCAGATTCTACTTATAATATTGCCGAACTCATTTTAGACTGTAGCGATGATAATCTAGTGATTAAGACAACCGATCTCCAATCCCCGATACGTCAATATTAAAAATCAATAACTGATTTACTACTATATAGTACTAAGTATATTCCTTGGCTCCGTGGACCACTAAAGTGGCCCGTGGATATGCACAGGTTTTTTTTCAAATGCAACTATTGTCTTTTTAGGCATTCTTTCTTGATTTTCGCATTTAATCGGCTCTATCACACCATTTTTTAATTTCTGAGGAATCATTTTTGTACCCACGACGGAACGGAGACGGTATATTATTACACTTTGCCATAGCCGGGAATCGAACCCGGAACCTCATGACCTATAATCAGCAATCACAATCACTAGGCCAACGAGGGTAACAAGATATTTTTTTTATAAACTGCCTTGCTTATTTTAGATTGCGAAACGCAGGGAATGGATGGACGAATTGAAACCTCTTCAAGAAGACATTGTTGAAGAGCGTTCAAGAAAGAAACCTAAAATACAAATAATAAGCAACAAACTATACCTACAAGGCAATTTAATTCCTTCGTCCTTTGTCCACAATATCTTCATGTTAAGTTTCAATTATAATTGTATTTTGTTACATCTTTCGTTCTAAAATAAGGCCAATTGCCACTAATTTTCTGTTTTTTACTTTTAAATAAATATTTTTTGATCGGATACAAATATTTTTATTTACATCTTGCGTTCCTAACTAGTTTTAGGGCCTTAGTTTTTATTTTGTATATTTTATTTTTTTATGTTTTATTATCTCTTAAATAATTAAAAGAGAAAAATACTTTTTTAATTCATTGTATTGTTGAAACGAAGTTCTGGCAGTATAATTAGTTTTAATTTTTTTTTTAAATTCATTATAGGCTTACGCTTGACCACAATCACACCTGATGGGAAGTGATGATGCGGCCTAAGATGGAACGCGCTTGCCTAGAAGATGCCTATTCACTCTTGATTTAAAGATACCCGGATTATAATTGGTGGGAAACACAGTTTTTGGTAGAGTGTTCCAGACCCTAGCCATGCGAATAAGGAATGAAGACGCAAAGCACTTCGTGCGTGAGGGTGAAACGTTGACGACATAGGTGTGGAAACACGCACGCCGTCTTGCGGTACGGTGGTAGAAAGGTGAAGGAGGTACAAGATCGAACCGCTCCTGAGCACACTCACCGAAATACATCCTATAGAATACCGATAGGCCAGCTACCTTACGGCGGTGATCCAAAGTTTGAAGTTTCGCCAGAATAGGCGAATCTTCGCCAATCAATCTCCTAGCCCGACGATAGAGCCGCCAGCTGATACCTAGCAGAGCCATCATAAAGGTGACTACAGTACTCCATGCACGACCGAACTTGGGCTTGGCATAGGGTAACCAGTTGGCGTGGTATGAAGTACTGCTTGACCTTGTGTACTTATACCGAGTTTTTTGGCGACTGTCTTGGCTTTCGCTTCGATAGACCTCCCAAAATTGATGTTGGCCGTGATGGCGAGGCCTAGGAGATTGTTAAAAGACCATAATATTTTTTTTACCATTTACATTTTATTTCAACCAAACAATTACATTACCAACTGACCCACTGTATTTCTAGATCTAATCATAATTATAAATTTAATCTTACGTCTTGAATTGCAGTACCCAAATAAATAAATTTACTGCATACAGCACATTTACCGCCTGTAAATTGATAATATTTCCATCTACGCGTACATTTTTCTACCTTAGTTACAGCGTTTTAAAGGTATGTGATTTAAAAAACTGTTTGCTGTAACTAGCCAAACACGTACTTATAGTAACTTTGGATAAAAAGTTTACATTGCAAATGGTGACTGACAGTTAAATAAACCTATGTTCCAAAAATGGTAGCAATATCATGGATAGGTCAGACACTATTAATTTTTTTCCGAAATTAATAAAATTTTTGGCTCTGGTGAACAATTACAATGTGTCTACTTACAGCAAATATGCTTTCCTACGTCGACGTAGGAAAGCATATTTGCTGTAAGTAGACAAAATACCTAAAGTGACTTTTTACTACCATTAGAATCAGAAAAAAAAGCCGCATCGAATGACCCGGGTCCTGTGTCTCTACGATGAAAAAAAAATTACATACGCCGTTGAAAACGCCCGTACTTATATTTTTTTTAGGAAGATTAAATGCTGTATGTAGACCAAAATCTAGTCATTTTAGACATTTTGTACTTACAGCAAAAGAAAGACTGCACTTTTTGCTTCACAAATACTTACTTCTTCCCATTTAAAAACTTCACGCTACTTACAGCATTTTTGCGGCGTGTGATTTAATTACATTCGTTTACTTACAGCAAGTTAGGGAACCTACAGTTTTCGTTTTTGTTATTTACAGCAAATCATCACGTATTTGCTTTAAAAGCTCACACCACATAATGCATTTTAAAAACCTGTGACTTTCTTAGAAATTTGAGATAATGCATTTTGATAAATCATTTATCATTTCATTTTACCGTTACGTCATTGAAAAAAGGATAGTACTTTGAAGTTGTGTCGGTGTTACCGCATCGCTACCGGCTCCGCCCGCACCCTTCATTCCTTGTACGACAATCTGTTATTGTCTCATTATAAGCGTGGCATTTGATTTGAAACGTCGTGTGTGCTGAGTGTCCGTAATAAGTGGTGTGATTTAGATTAAACCTGAGTATTTTAACACGAAAACGTAAGTAAATTTTCGAAATGATTATTATTAAGTGTCGATAAGTATTTACGTATTGTATCTTAATCGAAACTATCTAATACAAGCAAAGATATTTGTAATCTGCCATAATTAGGTTTAATCATTTTTTCTAGGTGGTTTCAAAGTATAAAAATGATCAATTTACTTGTCCTTCTACAGATTTTTTATGAATATCGTCACACCTGTAATCCCTGACAGAGTGGGCATTTCACCGACGTATTTAGTCTCCAATGTGACTGGTGACGAACCAATCAATATACTACGAGCACAAACCCGGTTACGAGCTGCAATTGAGGAAGCTTCACAACAGTAAAACAACATAATATGTGTTTGCCCTAAGCGGTGTGCGGTAGTTTGTGCACTTTGTTGTTACCATTTTCCTGGAAAACTACTGGACAGATAATTATGTGGCTTTTTGCATTAGATATGCATAACTTCTGAGAAGTTCTTAGATATGTAGGACCATAGTCCATCAAGTTGAGCTGCAATCGTGATTTTTATTCTTCAATGTTACCATTTTTCTCAAAAAGTACTGGGCCGATTGAGATGCGGTTTTTTGCATTGGATATGTATAGCTTGTGAGAAAGTTCTTAGTTATATTTTATGATCTAAGTCCACAACGCTGCGCTGCAATCGTGATTTTTTTAACTATCTGTATGCATTTTTATAAATTTTTGAAATAAATCAATTTTAAAATCAGTCAACTTTTATTATTCATATAATCACATTCAGTAACATTTTTTCCATAATATCTAGGAATTCCAACTTATATTATGAAACAGTATTGTTTGTAAGATTCACATGAACTAATAATATAAATCTATACTAATAACACATTATAAACGCGAAGTTGGGATGTATGGATGATGTTGTTAATCATGCCTAAATTGATCTGTATAAAATTTGGGACAAAGATAAATTATAGTCTGGAATAATATGCCGGCTGGTTTTTATTCCGGAAAATTCAAGAGTTACCGTGGGGACCAAAAAACCTCAATTCACGCGGACGTAGTCGCGGGCATCAGCTAGTTCATTAGAAAATACGAATATAAAATATAAATATTCGTAATTTATGTATACTAGTGTTTATTCAAAATATTATGTTTAATTACTTATTGATTTTATTTGTGATAATTTTATATCGGTTATATAAGTATCGATAATACCAGCCCTAACCCCCACCTTAAGCTCCGCCCATACGCCATTTTTACTTACCGGAAGCTTCAATTTAAATATGATGTTTCATATCCTCTCCTTTATATAAAATCAAAGCTACCTATAGAAGCTACTATATACCTAATCGTGTAGAAAATTCCGGTAACAGTTGTTCATTTTGACATAATTTACGTATATCAGTATCCGAATGACGCGTAGGTAAGGTCAGAGCAGAGGATGACTGTGGTGGAGTCTTATACATTTTGTATTTCTAAAACGCTTAGCCGATCGAGGCAGCAATGCAATATGCGGGTATAATGTTTTACCTATGCAAAAACACTTTGGTGCATTGACAAGTAAAGGATGCGATTGCGCACGCGCAGGGCGCAGGCTACTCCACTCTGCGGCTGCCGTCGAAGTGCGACTTTTGAAATGGCCAATCACCTCGCTTTTAGTTATGTGTGTAATACGTGATGTACGGCTCATCGCTTATCGTAGCTGCACTCCTGGTACTTGGTGCGGAATACAATTTGATTTTTACTTTTATATTTGACTTATTATTTAATTATTTTTAATTTAAGGTGCATCATGCACTAAAAACACGACCATCGTCGCCGGCGTCCGAGGAGGAAGGGAAAAAAAACTAGCTGATTAGTTATTCCAGACTATAGTCTATCTCTTCCGTCCATCCATAAATCCAATATTTCGCGCTTATAATATTAGTATTAAAATTTATTTTTTTATTAGAATATAGTCTGGAATAACCCATCGGCTAGTTTTTTTCCGGAAAATTACCGCGGGAACCAAAAAACCTCAATTCACGCGGACGGAGTCGCGGGCATCGCGCTAGTTCATTATAAAATACGAATACTAGTGGTTTTCAAAATATTATGTTTCATTAAGTAGGTATTTATTAATTTTATTTGTGATACTTTTATATCGATTATATAAATTTAGATAATACCAGCCCTAACCGTTAAATACTTAAACTCCGCCCATACGCCATTTTTCCTTTCCGGAAGCTTCAATTTAAATATGATAGTTCTTAGCCTTCTCAATATAGGTACATATTACACAGACATATTAAAGCTCAGATTAATAAAGAGCCCTGCTCCCTCAGATCAATGACCTCTTATACTCCGTGTGTTCTGGGTTACTCATAGATAAATATGTATATAGGCACAGGATGGCTCTCGTCGGTATCCATGGCTAATCGAATCCACTAAACCCAAACTATTAAATTTAACCACAACTTATAAAATTACTATTATTATTATTACAACTAAATAAAGAATTAGAATTGCGCCAGATAAAACGATTCGTCGTGAAAGCGGTGCGCCGGCCGCAAAAGTTCATTTTTCCCGCCACGCTACCACCAATGCGACGCTCCGTCAGAGTGACAACTTTTAAAAAAACATCACTCTTGTCTGACGTCTGTTAATTGTCTATGGTATCAGCGAATGTCATGTTTCACCGGTGAAGTTTCACTCCATTTGCCTGATTTGCGCCGTCACGGCCGGACTGACATTCGACCGTCCTCGGGCGCTCCTTAACGGTATCCTAAAACAAAGGATTTGGATAGTCTCTGTCTCCAATTATCTACTCGTCCAACCTGACAAAGAGGCTGCTCTCTAGCGGGTAATGGGTAATTTTACAAACTTGGACCGGACGCGAGTGTGTCCCTTCGACCAGCCCTAAAAGTGGCGTGGACCGGACGACACTGCCCCTTCGATCTTTTGCAGGACACAGAATCACACACATGGACCGGACGAGTGTGTCCCTTCGACCAGCCGTAAAAGCGGCGTGGACCGGACGGCACTGTCCCTTCGACCATTTGTAGGACACAGAATTACAAACATGGACCGGACGGCACTGTCCCTTCGACCACTTGTAGTACACAGAATTACAGACATGGACCGGACGAGTGTGTCCCTTCGACCAGCCGTAAAAGTGGCGTGGACTGGACGGCACTGTCCCTTCGACCATTTGTAGTACACAGAATTACAGACATGGACCGGACGAGTGTGTCCCTTCGACCAGCCGTAAAAGTGGCGTGGACCGGACGGCACTGTCCCTTCGACCATTTGTAGTACACAGAATTACAGACATGGACCAGACGAGTGTGTCCCTTCGACCAGACGTAAAAGCGGCGTGGACCGGTCGGCACTGTCCCTTCGACCAGCCAACCAACGCAAATACGTCTGGACCAAGCGAGTTTTGACGACCTCCGTGGCGCAGTGTGTAGCGCTGTTGTCTTAACGTGCAGAGGTCCCGGGTTCGATCCCCGGCGGGGACAATTTGGGAATTTATAATTTCTGAATTTTCCCTGGTCTGGCCTGGTGGGAGGCTTCGGCCGTGGCTAGTTACCACCCTACCGACAAAGACGTGCCGCCAAGCGATTACGCGTTCCGGTACGATGCCGTGTAGAAACCGAATAGGGGTATGGGTTTAATATAACTTCCATGCCCCTAACTGGTTAGCCCGCTACCATCTTAGACTGCATCATCACTTACCATCAGGTGAGATCGCAGTCAAGGGCTAACTTGTAGTGGATAAAAAAAAAAAAAAGAGTGCATCCCTTCAACCAACCTTTTCAGGTGCGGCCCGGACGACACACCTTGTCCAGGATAGACTGTGAAACCCATACATCTGAATCAAGCCAATGCATCCCTTCAACCCACCTTTTCAGGCTCGGCCCGGACGACAAACCTTGTCCGGGATCGACAAATTGACAAAAACATTCCATACATTAAAATAAAAATGATAATCATGGCATACCTATGATTACGGATATTTTTGTTCAGCGTTTTCTATTTCATTTTGTGTGTCCCATGTCACCTTTGAGTATCTGCTGCTGCTATTTTTTTAAATCCTAATTCGAATTAGTCGTCATCGATTGTCAAGCAAAAGCCTTTACCCAAAATATCTCTGCCTATAATTATTATTAGCGGCACATAAATGATAAAATCAATATAATATCAACTAAAGCCTCGCCGATTTATACATGTGCTTAAAATCGAGCACAGCACAGGGTACAGTACCCGGGAACTTTTTGCAGTGACTTTCAGTCACTCAGACGATAGACCCCTATCGAATAGAAAAGGAAACTGCTCACCGGACGATGACTCTAAGGAGGATCTCGAGAGGCGAAAATCGCAGAGTCCTTATTCAAAGGTCGTGTCTCTTCCTCAGGGCGTTCGTTCGATCCCACGCCTGATATAGGCACAGGATGGCTCTCGTCGGTATCCATGGCTAATCGAATCCACTAAACCCAAACTATTAAATTTAACCACAACTTATAAAATTACTATTATTATTATTACAACTAAATAAAGAATTAGAATTGCGCCAGATAAAACGATTCGTCGTGAAAGCGGTGCGCCTGCCGCAAAAGTTCGTTTTTCCCGCCACGCTACCACCAATGCGACGCTCCGTCAGAGTGACAACTTTTAAAAAAACATCACTCTTGTCTGACGTCTGTTAATTGTCTATGGTATCAGCAAATGTCATGTTTCACCGGTGAAGTTTCACTCCATTTGCCTGATTTGCGCCGTCATGCAATTAACAAAGTTACAACCCATGGAGGTAACAAGTACAACCTGATACTTGTCTCTGCTCCTTTAAGCTACTTGCACAGAGTACAATGTCTATATCTAAACTAATGTCTCTGGCCCTAGCCATATTAAATATTGTTTTCAATTTTCATACAAAATGTAATTGAAAAATATAATAGGTAATTTTAACAAAAACATATATTTCTAATATATGTGATACAATCTTTTTGCCCACGGTATTAAAATTCTGTTTTGCCTGAACCAGTGATAATTATAAATGTTGTCTGTTTTTTTATAGAGGCTGTAGAAGAGTTCCTAGCATTATTATTATAAAGTACCTTGAACCTTTTACCTTCATAAATACTGCAATTTGTTAATTAGACACCTCATAGAACATCATAGAAAGTCATGGAGAAAGTTTAGTTTACTAACCCACAGTGAGGAATGAAAACATGTTGTCATGTATTCCATTAATTCATTCTTTGAATATTTATTGTTATTGTGACGCGGAAAAAGTGTTCAACTCCTGTAACATAAGATGTGGTATGCCGCTCTATTGCGGTTTATCCGAAGAAGATTAGTATTGGGCATCATATTTGCATCTTCGCTGACCTACTGTATAATCAGTTTATTGAGAGAGGTGAGTATTTTTTTAATGCAAGTTTACCTTTATTAAGACAGGGTCTGAAAATCAAATAGTTCCCACAGGATTTGAAAGACCTAAATCCACATGAACTAAATCACAGGCCTCATCTAGTTCTTGTTAAGTATATTATTTTCCTCATTCTAAAATAATTGAAATGTTTACAGGGGCATAGCAGAAACATGGTTTCCCAAGATGTGTCTATTGAAAGGAAACCATTTGTGTGGAGAACGTTACAAGAACATAATGAGACGAGTGACACTATCTGCAGAAACTCAATCCAGGGAAAATCATTACTTGTTGATGATAGAGGTAAATTTATATTAATTTACAAAAAAGATAACATGCAGCTCTACAGCAAATCTATTAAAAGTATGCTCTCAAAAAAATGTGTATTAATACAATCAAAGATTATGTAAATAGTAAAAAGTTTTGAGATAGATGTTTGTTACAATAATTATTTTTTAATAATAGTTATAATTAACTGGACCAATTGCATATCATGCTATCTAAGGCACAGAGGAAATGAAAAAGCAAAAATTTGCAAATTGACTCGGCTGAATGTTCCTTTGTAAGGACTGCAATCGACTGATATGAATTAAGGACATGATACGACATCACAGCGTCACCCGACCCGTGCCCGCGTTCTGTGTGATGTTCATATAAATACAAGGAATTCAAATTGCTGAGCACCCAACCCGACCCGCGCCCGCTTCCTGTGTGTTTTGCGCTTTATTATTCCACTTCCCATAACAAATCATAATCAAATCACATTATCAAAATGTGATCGGTGTATTTTGTGACTTATCAAAAGCATTCGACTGCGTAAACCATGAGATACTGCTTCGCAGGTTAAAGTTTTACGGAGTTGATGGTATTTCCCTGGATTTAGTTGCGTCTTATTTATCGAATCGACAAATGAATATACAGTGTAAACTCTTTATAATGTTATCCTTTATAACAATAAACTCCCTGTAAGGTTGAAGTGGGCCCAACTTGGTTGGTTTGCGTTAAAACCCACATATCGAAACACTCTTTATAGCGATACGCCATTCTCTATTACGAAGAAATGTGTTCATATTTGTAGACAGTAAATATTTATTATCGGTATTATTGTTTATGTTATGTTATCAGGTAACAAAAGACTTTGAAGCTCCGAAACATCCGAGGTTAGTCTAGCTTTTGTTATCCTTAATTGCCTTGAACACGTGCTGAAAGGATGTGATGGTCTCGGAAGTGATGGTCTTCGAGAAAACAATGCGTCATACTGCGAGAGTTTGGTTGTTTTTTTCTTCACTCCATATACGATGACTCTCTATAACGACAAAAATGCTCAGTCCCTTGAGTTTCGTTATAAAGAGTTTACACTGTATATGTAGATGGTCAAATATCAAATGGAGTACAAATTAACGTAGGAGTCCCACAAGGATCCATTCTAGGTCCATTTCTATTTCTTGTCTACATAAACGACCTGCCGCATGTAGTAGGCGACAGGGCAGAATTGGTCCTGTTTGCAGATGACACATCTATTTTATTTAAAGTTGATAGGAAAAACACCACAGTAGAAAGTCATAACCAAACTCTTTCCCTAATTGAAGAATGGTTTTCTATAAACAATCTGTGCTTAAACCCAAAAAAAACTAAATGTGTTTATTTTGCACCCCCAAATACACGATCGAATACGGAAATGGATATGTATCTGTCAAACGAGAAACTTGATGTGGTGGACACTACTAAGTTCCTGGGAATTAATATCGACCAGAGACTTCAATGGAGTCCTCATATAAATAATCTTGCAAAAAAGTTAAGTTCAGCAATCTTCGCAATACGAAAAATTAAAATAATGACTGACGTGGCTACCGCTAAATTAGTATATTTTGCATATTTTCACAGTCTGATGTCGTACGGAGTGTTATTGTGGGGGTCTGCCTCAGATGCTAAGATGATATTTATTTTACAAAAAAAAGCTATTAGAGCCGTTTATGGCATGAAACCAAGAGATTCTCTGCGGGATTTCTTTAAAGAGATAAATGTTTTAACCTTACCATGTCGAAATAAATAAATACAAAAAAAAAAAACTTTTGCAATTTGCTTTTCAAGCAAGCAAGCATTTATAGAAATAAATAACTGAAATACTTTTATCCTCTAGGTTACGTATGCCAGAGAATGGATATGGCAAAAAATGGGTGTTGTGTGATAGATGCAGAAAATACTCAGAGATATAGTTGTATATCCTGCCATGAAAATAACTGTTGTGTTATCTATGAGTACTGTGTTTCTTGCTGTCTTGACCCTAGCAAGGTATGTATCTACATGATGTCCGCAGCTTTTCCACATGGATTTTGGTTTTAAAAATAGTAGGGAAGCTGTTTTATTTTCATTTGATTATTGCCTGGGTATAGTAAACTATACCCAGGCAATAATCGAATAAGAGTAAAAGTCGAACTGTAAGGCAATAATCGAATAAGAGTAAAAGTCGAACTGTACTACTGTTGCAGAGTAATTTAAGGTATCACGAATAAATACACTTTCGCAGTTATAATATTAGACATATTAACTTTAATATACTTATGTGTTTTATCCATTTATGGTGAGAGTAAAATATTTACTCATAGAAAAGAATCTGTGATAGTTTTATCAGAATCAGTTCAATTGTTAGGAGAACATACTAGACACTCTTGAGATTTCTGTTCTTCAAATAAAGATGTTCAGCCTCTGTTTGAGTAGTTGGGGGTTGGGCATCTACTTCAAATTTTCATGAAAATGTGCAGTTAAAGCAATAAAATATCAGTTGCTTTAACTGTATTATAGGAATATATTATCTATAGTTTTAGGTGTGTAATCCATTTATTTTTGTGAATTTTGACAATAAGTTGCTGATTTCACTAGTTTTCAAATACCCTTTTTTTGATATAATTGTTATTTATTACTTTGTACTATTGGTTTGATTTTTTTTCAGAGAAGTATGCTAGAAGTTGTGCTGTCAAAGCTTTCTGCAGAAGAAAACGTGCTATTTCACTCCATAGCCGACGATTATGAACTGTGCCTCACAAAGTGTCGCACCAGTTCACATAGTGTCTTACATGAAAACTCCTACAAAGACCCATCATACAAACATTGCTTTGGCGAAAGACAGCCCGAAGCTAAACCTGACTAGCAGTTAATTACTATAAACAAAATCTTGTTCAAGTTATGACGTTTAATCAAAACCTGACATCGTTACAGACTTAAGGTGTGTTCACACTGTTGATTTTTAAATTTTTATGAAGTGAAAAGACACCTTTGTGTTCCAAACTAAGAAATATATTAGTTTCTAAGGCTGTTTAAAAATAAGCCGCGTGGATGAAGTATACAGAATGGCACCTACACAGGTATACAAGTAAAGCAACCTGAATGTAACTTTCGCCTATCACACTTTGGTTAATTATCTTGTGAAAGGCCATTTTTTGGAATTAGGTATGTATTTTTAATAAACTTTATTTTTTGTAACTGTTGCCTACTTATATCAGACGAAATATGTATAAAGTATAAAGTGTACAAAGACTGACTAGCTCAAGGCACATTGGCGAAAGTGCCTGTGCCTATAGCAAATATGCCTACGTCACAAATTGCTCCATCTCTACCCACTACTGCAATTAGTCAATTACTGCAATTACTGCAAAGCCAGGGTATGTATTGGTTAGGCACATACCTATTTTCAAGCAGGGCATAATGAAAAATAAGCATTTAACTCTTTTGACTAGGGTAAGCAGAGCTTTTATACCTCAATGTTGTGCACGCCACTGACTGCAATGTGCCTTAATCTATTGGTATAGGGTGCATAACCTAACCAAAAATTTAGCTTTGCATAATGTAATAATCCTAATACTTATCCATTATGATATTATAATTTTTAATATTAAGTAGCTATGATAATGTAGATAGTTCTTACTATTCGTGTCGGTCAACAAAATAATTAGATTTAAAACAGTGAAATAAATATTTTATAATATCTAGGTAGGTAAATAAATTCACATTAGACGTTTGTTATTTAGTCACCAATTTGAAAGTAGTTAAGTATAAGACAAATATACAAGTATGCAATACCTATGCAATGGGTAAAATGTGTACAATTCAGGAATAGTCAAATGACTACTGAATTCATGTACACTAGTATCATAGCCGAAATGCATTCAAACAGTCGGTCGACAGCGACGTCTTGACTCTAGATAGCAAAATAAAGCACATCTGCAGGGTGACAAAGGAGAGACGGAGAAGATATTATTAGGGAGGCCGCCCACGGCGACTTTTTGCAGCAATTCGCGCGTGTATCTCCATGGCTACTTTTGGCCGTTTGTCGCATTAGCATTTCGCGCGGCAGAATCAATTCATTAACGATACAACCGCATAGTTATATTTTTACGACCTCCCTGGCGCAGTGTAGTGCGCTGTTGTCTTAACGTGCGGAGATCCCCGGCTGGGTCAATTGGGAATTTATAATCGCTGAAGTCTGGTTGGTGGGAGGCTTCGGCCTTGGCTAGTTACCACCCTACCGGCAAAGACGTGCCGCCAAGCGATTTATCTACGTCTACGTTCCGTTCAACGTTCGCTACTGTATAGGTACCTACATAGAATCGCCGTGGGTGACCTCCCTCAAATCCACGGAACTGACAACAAACTTGAATAATTTGTTTTATGAGTGACTCAGTTGTTGAACTACGTACTATTTAATGGCAAGTGCAACAACCATAAAGTCGGATCGTCCACAAATATCGAGGACGATAAAGTAATAAATAAATAAATGTAAAAACTTATACTTAGATACAAATAAAATTATTAGGAGTAGGTATGTCTAGTGAAAGCTGAAATTCGATTGTTTCATTTTTTTATGCTGGGGCAATACAAAATTCAAGGCAAAACAAAAAAAGTAAATTTAAAGTACGGTCAACGTCAAAAGTCCATGCATAACTTAAAGGCTAAAACCGTACGCAAGCAATGCTGTGAATCACTCACGTGCTCACTCACACTAATAAACATTAACTGTCAATAAAATCAACCTTAAAACAACTACTTATGGTTCAAGCGATTTCAGTTTAATACTAACCGTCCATTACCATAAACTGTCAATAATATCAACCTTAATACAACCCACATTAGGTTCAAAACATTTTTATTCAATACTTCTGTCTACTGACTTTATTGACTGATTGCTTATTTCGTTGCATCGCACTCACAGTGCCCAGCTGGGCGACCGCGTATCTCTGACAGCTACAGTGTAACGATCGCAATCACCTCTGATTGGACAACACTCTTCCACCATTGGACAAAATCCATTGACACAGCAAGAATACCATAAATTCAGCCAATCACTACAATTAATACTGTAACAATGATTGATGCAGAAGATACGCGGTCGCCCTGCTGGGAACATAGTCGGCATCAAATGACTTAGGATCGAATCTCATACTGCAGTTTTGTTTTGTTTTTAATAACTGAATATTTGTTATTGCTTAACAATTGAAAGGAAACGCTTTATTTTATAATAGACTATTTTAATATATTTTCGTTGTTATCATTTTACATTTTGGCAAAAGTAATAAATAATGTTAGCTACTTTTTTCTATTAATGTTTAAGGTAAGTTTAATGTTTAAGATATATTAATAATAATTCATATAAGCGTTCAGTGATTCTTTAAACTACCCGCATATGCTATTGTTTGTATAAAAATATCACTTATCAAATAAAAACAGTAAAAATAGCTTACGCGGGACCGAGATTTGAATCGGCAACAGTTGCGTTGCGCAATCCCAGCAGTTCCACACCTCGCTATTGAACTACCTACAAGCTGAACAACTTATATTATACTACTGCAAGTGTGTGGGTGTCTGACCGCATGCAAAGTACCTTGTTTGCTTACTCTATATGGACTTTTGACGTCGACTGTACAGTTCGCGCGCGAGGTCCGAGGAATCATATGGAATGTTGACGTAATGAGATGGAGTTGTGATTTAGTCGATATTACGTTATCAATACTAACACATCTTTAGAAGTATCTATGCGCGTGCATTGAATTATTGATTTAATTATGAAATACTAATTCTATGAAGACATTAGTTGCAATAAGGAATAAAATCTAATTAATCTGTCGCAATCATAATAACCAGCACTTTAAGAAATTTAAAAATTAAACAGCTATTTTCACTGACAAAGAAACTTTTAAGTATTGTACTATTTATAATACAATAAAACCCTGCTATTGCAAAAATAACAAGTGAACTTAATTTAACGAAATAAAATATACGACTGCCCTGCCATATTATTTTTGGAGTTTACATCCTTAAGAAGCTATTATTTGCATGTACATATAGCATTTGGAATCTTATTCACATTTTTATTGAATGGTATTTTTTTGCGAATCACTGGATATTGAACTATAGTGTTATATATTTTTGGAATCTACTCATCATTTTCTAGATAACAATTATAAAGTTAATCTTATTTTTTCAACTTTAGTCTTTAATGCGGGACCATGGTCACCCCATCAATTTTTTAAATATTTTACTAGCCAATGAAACCCGAGGGATTCTAACGATACCTCATTTATCAAAATCGGTTCAGGCGTATAGAAGTTATATGGTGGAATTTACAAACATACATACATACATACATGAACGCTGAAAACAATATAAGTATGTACTCCTTTTTTCCGGCAGTCGTATAAAAACAGGACTCGGTTCTCTCGGGACACGTTTTGTACTAGTATGGGAGTGTGCGGGGTATGAAATGACGGTCGGGTGCGGGGCGCACCCGCCCGCTACCTCAGCCCCCTATTCCACAGAGTTGGCGCGCGGACTATACTTACTAGATTTTTTTGTTTTAGATAAAGAACTCAACTATCAGTAACTGAAACACTTAACTTTACCCAAGGTGTGCAGTAATACATTTGATTCGGTTTTTCATAGAAATATTGATTTTACTAAAACTGCAGATTCGTAAGTTTGCCATGGAGGTGACGATTTGGGGATACCCGGCCTAGTATTTTGTTTCCTGTACTATCATGTAAGTTCTCAGCTTTCACTAGGCAGATTCGCAATAGGCAGGTAGTAAAATGAATGTTAAGCTTGTTGACATCGCCGCATTAAATATGAAATTATGTTTAGTGTTACTTAAAGCCGAATAATATTAATGTTATTTATTGAAATGGATAAGTTATTAAAATATTTTTGTACCACTTTGCGAAGTTTTAGTAGCAACTTTACTTTCTAGGCATGTCAACACCAATAAAAAAAGTAATTTTAAAAAAACTAAAAACCCGACTGCTTGGACACCAAAAAGTATAAAACAAGATGTGAATTTCATTATTATCAATTTACATAGTATAATACTTTTAATGAAATAATGAACAAAATAATATAGCCAATTCAGTATTCTCACAGCTCACGTTTTATAATAATATTTTTCTCTCATAATTAATTTTGTAATTATTACGAATTATCAAGGCGCGTCGCACGTCCATTAGCTAATATTAACGTGCGACTGCGCCTTGATAATTTGTAATAATTACAAAATTAATTATGAGAGAAAAATATTATTATAAAACGTGAGCTGTGAGAATACTGAATTGGCTATATTATTTTGTTCATTATTTCATTAAAAGTATTATACTATGTAAATTGATAATAATGAAATTCACATCTTGTTTTATACTTTTTGGTGTCCAAGCAGTCGGGTTTTTTTGTTTTTTTTAAATTACTTTTTTATTTTAAACTTTTTGGTTATTTATGTTGTTTATTTACCTACCTGCAAGGTAATCCTATTAATATTATTGCCGTAATGAGAATCATTACTTTTGTATTAATTGTATTTTTTATTTATTTAAACTATTAGATTCCTTAATTTAGATTTACTAACGGTTTATTGACTCTTATTTAGGTAGGTGCCAAAACTATATTAATATAACTATACCTAACTTTAATTTTACAGTAGGTAAATGACAATATTTATTAGGTACCTATTATGTAACAAAATTAATATGTACCAATTAAACAATTTATGAAAACTCGTCAAAATTTCTTAATTTAAGCTTCACAAGCATAGGCTTGCGAAGCTTAAATTAAGAAATTTTGCGTGCGAGCGTCCTGATGATGCTATCATCAGGACGCTCGCACGCAATTGTCGTCAGTCGTCCGCGGTGCGGCTGTAGTTCGTTTTACCACAAGCACCCCAGTGATCAGTCCCCCTTCGACCCCAATGACCAAATCACTACCGACAATGCTCCCTACTTAGGGCTACACACAAACACTAACCAAACACAGCGTCTTCGCCGGCGAAGACGAGGACCCCGATATCTACGATATCCACGTCACCCGGACGTGGTCTTAACTCACGGCCTCGAGGGCGTATGGACTAATCTGGTCCAACCGACCTCCCATTCATCCCAACGTCATCCTAAGCCGTGGTCCGAGCCTCACAGGAGGCGCCCTTAGGAGGACGTTGCCCCCCCGATGTCATCGAGCGTTAGGGCTCTTTTCTCGGCGACGCCTAGCGCTCGTCAACCCCCCGGTGACGCTGTAGCGGCCAGCAGTATATTCAATCCGGAAAAAAAAGATCAGTCCCCACCGCACCGCACCGCACTCCTCGCGGACGCGCTTCCCGCGAGTGATATTTGTAAAAGACGTTTATCCGCCTGAAGTGTTCTGTTGCATCCACCACCACTACAGGCTATGAACGTCCCACTGCTGGGCACAGGCCTCCACTGTCATAAGAGAGAGGGAATTAGGAGCTTAGACCCACCACGCTGCTCCAATGCGGGTTGGCGGGCTTTAACGACTATTATCATGTTAGTGATAATAACCGGGACCGACGGTTTAATGTGCTCTCCGAGGCACGGGGGTGAAACACCGCCAACTTCCAACTCCGGGCTGGCACTGAGAATTTCATAATTGAAAAACCCAATACCTAACAATTTTTATGCCCGACCGGAAATCGAACCCAGGACCTCGTGACCCACAGTCGACTACGCTAACCGCTAGACCAACGAGGCAGTTAATGTTCTGTTGCATGATAAACTTTATTTCTATGATATCTCATAAGATATTCATCTAAATTGAATGGTGTAAAGGACAATTTTTGTCTTAATTAAATACTTAAGATGAGTAAGATATTTTTTTTGATAAGGAATTAACGATTAATAACTATGTTGGTAAAAACACCTTCGCAAGCAAAGCACTGTTTTAGACCAAATTTGAAAGTCATAAAAATGGTTATTGTGAGTCAACCTTAAAAGATAGTTATATGCTATCGCGGACTTCTTTTTAGCACTTTTTGTGAGGAACGTTTCCACCATACATTGTTGTCGTGTAACTTTAACGTTTTAGGCAGCGCACGCGACGTAAGCTCTCAGATGAGATGATTTTTTCCGACTTAACTCACATTATTGCAATTTTCGTAAGGATCTCCAATTTTTGTGGAAATAAAATATAGCCTATTTTACTTGTTAATAATGTAGCTTTCTATAAGTGATATAATTGTTAAAATCGGTTGAGTGCTTTTTGAGATAATCCACCTAGTTTGATCGATATAGATGATATGAGTAGGAACTTTAAACATTTCCTTTGAAAGCTCGTAAATCCTAAATTATCATTTAAACGGAAAAATGGTTTATGGAACCTAGGTGTGATTTTAAAAGACATACTAACGATACCCCACTTGCCTATATATAACCTATCGAGTATGGACTTTCATTTATTAATTGGCTTCTAGTGGACGCCATTTTGTTTTTCTCAAATTCGGCTTCCACTATGACACTCGGAAGATTAAGATAAATCTAGTGGTGCAAGTATTATCAAAATCGGTTCAGCCGTTTTGTCTGTAGTGCGACACGAAGGAATACACTAAAAATGAGCCTTTGAAACCTCGTAAATCCTAAATGATCGTTAAAATGAGAAAATGATCAAGCAAACCTAACCATGATTTTGCAAGACCTATTCATCGATACCCCACTTGCCATATTCTATCGACTTTTATTTTTTAATTTGTTACATTATGGCTCCTAGAGGCAGCCATTTTGTTTTTTCTCAAATTCGGCTTCCGTTATGACACTCGGAAGATTAAGATAAAGCTAGTGGTACAAGTATTATCAAAATCGGTTCAGCCGTTTTGTCTGTAGTGCGACACGAAGGAATACACTAAAAATGAGCCTTTGAAACCTCGTAAATCCTAAATGATCGTTAAAATGAGAAAATGATCAAGGAAACCTAACTATGATTTTGCAAGACCTATTCATCGATACTCCACTTGCCATATTCTATGGACTTTTATTTTTTAATTTGTTACATTATGGCTTCTAGAGGCAGCCATTTTGTTTTTTCTCAAATTCGGCTTCCGTTATGACACTCGGAAGATAAAGATAAAGCTAGTGGTACAAGTATTATCAAAATCGGTTCAGCCGTTTTGTCTGTAGTGCGACACGAAGGAATACACTAAAAATGAGCCTTTGAAACCTCGTAAATCCTAAATGATCGTTAAAATGAGAAAATGATCAAGGGAACCTAACTATGATTTTGCAAGACCTATTCATTGATACCCCACACGCCATAGTCTATCGACTTTATTTTTTAAATTTGTTACATTATGGCTTCTAGAGGGCGCCACTTTGTTTTTTCTCAAATTCGGCTTCCACAGTGACACTCTAATGATATACTCGGCATAATCTGGTGCAAGAATCATCAAAATCGGTCCACGCGTTTAGGCTGTAGCTGTCCTGCAAGGAACAAACAAACATATATAGACTGATGAACACATAACCCTGTGCGTTCCGCAGTCGGGTAAAAAGTGACTTGATTTAAACGATATTACACTGCGTATGGGGTGAATATTTTCGCCGATATTTTCTTATACGTTTTACCATAATGAAGATGGTGCTACAAACAATTATAGAAGTTAAATACAATACCTTATAGTATAGGATGTTATGGTATACCACTGATTTATAAATAAACTTAAAATTACAAGGCTGATTTTTATATAATATGTTTTGTAGAATATTAGTCTATAATAGTATCATACAGTGTCAGACGCTTCCAAACTCGAGAATAGACTAAACAAAACGACGCCTGTATACTATAAACAGCAAATTAATATTGCAGGACTTTTGTTAATAAAAATATGTGTAGTTAATTCTAAACTAAATCTTTAGTTTAACTATAGTTACTTATATATATATATATATATATATATATATATTCTTGCAAATTTCTAGAGGATACTTGAAGAAGAAAGACGTAAAAGCTCTCCTGACTCATTTATTAACACGAACAATAAAAATATTATTATTAAATATTACAGCGAGAAAATAAAATCACACAAGAACGATACGCAACGACGGGTGACAATGTAGTTCTCAGCAGATGCGCACGCATCCTTTTATAACCTCGTCTCTGACACCATCGTTATTTTTCTTAATCGCAGGGAATGTATTCCATTCTTAAATTTCATTTCTTTATCCTGAAACAAGTATCTTATGTTAGTAAATATCTTCAATAATATATATATATATAAAGATACACTTAAGATACTATTTTAGAGTAATATTCTACAAAACATATTATATAAAAATCAGCCATGTAAATTTAAGTAACTCTTATTTTTAGTTACCTTTCTTTCCTGGTACCTCCCCAGGGGTCACATGGCGAGCTCCACAAACACGCAGGTTATTGAAAGAACACGAGACGCTAAGTGAGAACCTAAGGTTTCATCTGTGTGAAATTAAGTTATGTCAGATCGCTCTGGGATCTTACTCCTTTATCCTAAAATAAGATAATTAAGTATAGATAAAGATAGAGACTTCGGAAGTCGGTTTATTGAAAAGATTTTTTATTTTAACTCGCAAGTTCAATGAAGAAGTCCATGCTCGGTGCTTACAATATCAGTTCGCAATCAAAAGTTCCTAAATCCCACAAGTTAAGAGTGAGTCTCCTGCAGTATATAAGGGTTAAGGAGTTGGGACTTGGGGTTAAATTTGAAGTCATTGCTTGATATCTACAATGGTCAATAAGTACCTATACCTATAAATCGTATCAACAGGTCTTGGATCCCTATAGTTAAGGAGTTCTGTACCTTCTCTGCAGCATCAAGATTGAGGAGTTGGGACTGAGAGTTTATTCGTGTAGCGAGTCGAACTCGCACTTGGTCGAATTATTTAAAGAACGTATCGAAATGCACGAGCATCTATCTACAAGCGTGTGTAGCCTGTATTTGCAAATCACGTTTCGATTACGATCGTAAGATTACCTATTCAGTGGAACAGATAATCTGATAAAATAAAAGTGACAATTACGTCACTTCATCCATCGCGTCGAGAAATGAGGCAACTCACAGCCTGACACCGACCTTCTAAAGAAACTCGGCGCGCGCGCAGTTTTATTTTAACTGTGCCTGGGACGACACGTTGCCAAAATGATAAGGTAAGATTTACCTGTCCGACACCACATTTTATATTAAGCGAAATGTGCATTGGAGAACTAATAAAAAAAAAACTGTGACAAATTAAATGTTTAGTTAAGCACAACGCTGTAGAATTTTTTCTTTAAACATTTCTTAATAAAGGTATGCAATGCAATTAATTAATTGCTTATCCAAGCAGAACATAAATATTTGGATTTCAAAGAAAAACATTTATGACTTGACATCTATACTTATTTTAACGTTGACTTCCAAAACCTGTCTTACACGTCGAAGGACTTTTTTATTAGAAGCTGGCACTCGTGGCCTATAAATCCTAAATCCGAGTCGCGACCCTCCAAACTCGTTATTAATAAAGGTCTACTCTATAGTCGTGGTTTAGGTACCTAAGTAGATCTAAACAAAAGTTTTAGATCTTAGCAGTTCGTTCACAAGATTAACAAGATCCTAGCAACATCGGATTTCTAGGTAGGCTCCCTAGACCAGCTACTTATCTGATAGCTGTTGACTTGATAAGTGATAGAAAATATTTTTAAAAGTTATTCGATGGCGGACTTCTGTAATGTTTTTATAGTTTTCTATTTTCCTCTTAAACCCTTAACTTTTGATATTATCTGCTAATGAATTACCTTTTCACATATTTTACATTACATTAGGTCTTTACCTTTATTTACATATATCTATATCTACTTGTGTATGTAGGACGTAGTATGTACATACTTATTGCAAGGTAAAGAACTGTCGTCCAAATATGGAAACTATTTTATTAATATGGGCCTAGTTTACACCTTATTAAATTATTTAAATCTATGTGGTTGAACAGTAACTAAACGATTAAGCCGGATTTTAGTTTCAAAAAATGCCGCAAGGTCCTATTGGGGAAAACCTTTGCTTACATACAACACAACTTACAACAATATAGGAGCTAGAGGAGCTATAATGATTCCTGCGAAAGTCACTTCAAAATCGCTTCAGCCGTTTCAAAATTAATCCATGCCTATTCAGTAATCCGGTCGAACACAAAAAAAATATTCGTCGTTCGTTAAATTAACTAAACGTTCTGATAATGCTTAGTGTAATTAATACACCAAAAGGCAGTAAGGTATATCGAAACATTCGAAATCACGGGCAAACACAATTTTTATTGCTTTTGTATTATTTGCGGCTATAAACGAAATATCGAGGTACGTTTTACGACTTCTGTCTTTTACTACGGATTAATCTTCAAAACTACTAAACGGCATACATACTACGTTTCTTAGTACTTTCACATGCAGGTAGACAAAGCAAGCAGTTTGTAGATAATTTTGTTTACTCCTCGGAAAATTTATTCTTTAAAGAAATTTTACAAAAAAAATTCACTTGTTGAGAACTTATCATGAACTTAACCTAATAATATCATGACGCACAGCGGTGAGCAACAAGTAACAATACAATGCAAGTAAAATGCGAGTGGGTTGGTTGGGCGGGTGAGATTTAGAAATAATAATATATCCCCATGCCTCGAAGAGCACATAGACAACGTGCCTTTCTCGATCTCGCCCCGGTCGTGTCGGATTGCATACCGTCCCCTCCATAGAGTAGATATTATAGTAGGTCCTCTCTATGACAATATAATGAGTGCTGTGTTGCGCACACGCTGCGCATATCTTGTGTCCTGCCTAATCTTCCTTGAAATTATTCGCTAGGCAAAACTCATGTTTCAAAGTTGTTTTCAAAGTTTTGTAAGGGAGGAACATAAAGTAGATTTTTTAAAAATATAATATATTTATTTAATAAAAGTATGTACCATTGCTATCTTTGTGTCACCGTAAGTTTGTAAAAACCGTTAGATTATAATCTAACTCGTTAAATTGTAAACTGTCGACAGATTGTGAACCGTTCAATGTTCTGAGTGTCAATTTTTGAAATATTAATTGTATTTACGTTTTATTGTGTCTTCTTGTAGGTTAGGTTAGGGTTTGACATATATACAACTAGATAGTTGCACGTAGGTTCTATCGGGATACCTAACAGATTACAATCTACCGAAAAATAATGCGTTAAATTGTAATCTTTCAAACAGTTTGCAATTTCGCGAGTTAGATTATAATCTAACTGTTTTTACAATCTTACGGTGACATTTGCACTTTTGCCATCTCATAGGTAGTTCATTGATCCCTTTACTGATAAAACCTCTTTGAAGGCGCTTTGAACTGCCCCATCGGAGTTGAATGTTGCCCCTTGCAAGAAGGTATCCAAATTTCGAAAAAAATGGTAATCTGTTGGAGCAAGGTCCGGGGAGAACGGTGGATGTCTTAGACATTCCAATAGAAGCTCCTCTAATTTGGTAGTCGTCTGTTGTGCAGTGTGTGGTCTAGCGTTGTCCTGAAGCAGCAGTGGCCTAGAGCGATTGACCAGCCTCGGTTGTTTAGCAGCTAGCTTTTCCATCATGGTTTGCAGTTGCTGACAATAGATATCCGCCGTAATCGTCTGGCCAGATTTAAGAAATCTGTAGTGAACGACACCGGCACTAGTCCACCAAACGCTCACAAGTAATTTTCTTTGAGTAAATTTTCGATTAGGGCAGGATTTGGCGGGTTCGCCAGGGTTCAGCCATTGCGATGAGTGTTTCCGATTATCGTACAGGATCCACTTTTCATCACAGGTAATAATTCGATTTAAAATCCCTACATTATTGTGCCGGTTAAGTAATGTAACGCAGCAGTCGACGCGCGTTTGTCGGTTTGCTGCACTCAATTCATGAGGTACCTACCAATCTTTCAAGCTTTTTCACCTTCCCAATTGGGAAGCCACTTTTGATCCACTTGAAGCAAATTCATTTGCTTCAAGTGGATTAAAAGTGGCTAAGCTAAGCTGCAGGCTTCGGTGTTAGTTTTGTCACTAACACCGCGGCCTGCAGTTAGCTCGGACGTAGTTTGCGATGAATCCGCTTCCACAATAGCCTTCAATTCTTCATTATTAACTTTGGTCTCTGGCCGTCTACGGGGCTTGTTCTGTAGGTCGAAATTTCCAGAACGAATACGTTAGAACCAAAATCGCACTGTGTTTTATTTAGCGACACCGCGGCCATAATTAATCCTTCGAGCCTTTTCTGCAGCACTGGTGCCACGATGGAACTTGTAGGTACTCGTAAATAACGCGATATTTCAAGTTTTCCATTTTGTAAACTGAGTGACGCAAAGAAAAAACCAAAGAGGTGAAAACAAATGAATTAGGGGGTTTCAAAACACAAAAGCATGAGTACATAGCTGTATAAATTTAAAATTGAAATTCCTAACCAAAGAGATATTTGAGATCAAAGTGGTCAGTACGACAAAACGCCAATTTCATATTTAAGGACCTAATATTTCGATTATTATTGGCAGGAAAGCTGAACTAGGTATACCTAGGTTTACCTTTCTGTGGTGCAACTGACCCTTAGCTACTTCTGGAGTAGGTATTCCTGGAGCACGCGCGCTGCTTTAATGTCTGCTCTGTGTCAATTTTTTACGAAAATCATGGGAACGGACTACGGAGTATGTACTCAATAAATATAATATTTACCGTTCTAGCTCTGGTTCAGTCTTCTCGATATACCTAGGTACTTATTTGTTAAAAATATATAATCATGCTCAATGCTCGTACCTACATCTTGTTATGCAACCGTAACTCTTGACAACTTAATTAACCATAGGTGACCGTGCAAACAATAATGCAAACGCTTTTCTATGCGTTCCGTCCAGTTACGCACGTTTAATCAAAATGCATAGTTTATTATTTAAAAACTAATAAACTGTGCGACTGTAGGTATTTGAAGGTAAATATGTCGCTCAGTTTATTATTGAACCCATTAAATCCCAGTTTAACGGCAGTTACCTTTACAAGAAAAAGCCTTGGATCAAACCTTGTACCTACTTATCTATTCAATCGTGAAACAAACAAAAGCCACTAAAGGCTTGGAACATACAATTCATAACTGAAACTAGGTATACCGAATTGGAACTTCATGCGATGTGTACTTTTGGACAGATTGGTACCTACCACTGCACAGGTCATAGATACCCCTGGATGAAGAGTGGGAATAAGTAAATCGACATCTACTTACATTAAGTGAAAAAATATACTTACCTAGGTATAGAGATTAAAATATGAGACGTAAAGTAAAATTTAGTAGGTACGTAAAGAGATACTCTTTCATGCAGATCGTAATAGATAATGTATTAGTAATACTGAATCCTACCGGAAATCGTTTAGGATCGGTAGTTTCAGCGACTAGGCAAAAGACATTATATAGGTACATACTTAACTATATATTTCCGTCGATTACCAACCCATTATTAAGGCTATCAACTACCTAACAAAGATCACAAACATACGGTCTAATAAACGATAAGCCGACAATTTGCGAAATGTAAATACCTGTACGAGTATTTATGACTAATTTATAGGTATATTAGGGTATTTAAAACTACAAAACCTCCAGCCATAAGACGTTAAAATAGCCTGTCAAAATCTGTTATTGTTTCAACCTTAATGTAGGTAGGTAATAGAGTAGACAGATAAAAAAAGAGCATGGACCTGGACCTGACCGAGTAGGATAGCTAATTTGAACGAGGGCCAAAATTGTTTCATTTTGGTTTCCGTATTTGGCCGTTGGCTAACATGTTTTCGGATTATAATCCTTATTTTAGGTAAGTCAAAGTAGGTAGGTACGTGAGATCAAACTGACATTTTGAGTAATATTGCTTTAGTATTGCTTGAAGAATGGCCCCAGGTAGTTAGGTATGTACCTATACGAAAATGTGAGTGCAATCCTGTATAGGTTTAAGTACCATGGAGTCTTACACAAGATTGCACGCACGAATAATGATAATACGAATAGGTAACTAGGTATTGAGTTTTAAAGCTAATTTACTACCCAAGCGGAACGCTAAGACGATCGACGACAACTTCTCATACCTACCTAGATATTATGGCAAAAAAAAGGAACCAATTGAATCAAAAGTAGGTAGGTATATAACGCGTGGAGGTATCAAGCTGAAATTAATATCAAATAGGAACTAAGGTACCGGTCCCATGGAGCAGTAAAAAAATCAAGCTTCTAAGTCAACGCAATCAAAAGATTTGCGCCACAGGTATATACCTTCCTACCTAAGCCACCTAGTTCACAGCTGATTAGGTAGGAACGTGATGTTAGGACATCTTTCCTGTTATTTACTAAAAGAATTTATACCTATTGTGTGGTGGTAACTGATACGGAACCCTTTGTCTTCGAGTCTGTCTCGCACTTGACCGGTCTTTTAGTATCATCATTTACCATGTACTGACAAGCCAAATCGGAACTATTTTTATTTTTATTATAGTAGGTACTCTTTTTCTATGAAATCCTGATGAATTGCCAAATGTCAAATCAATCTGATCAACGGGAACAAAGATTCCCTTTGGTCAGATTACTCCAACCACCAAACTAACCAATGGGGAACTCTGGTAACTCTACACAGACCAATTTTTTTTGTGTCGATGAACATGCTCTTGATTTATGCAATCTCAACACGTGTAGTGTAGCGGACGTCAAAGGTCTCGGTCGGAAATCAGGGTCAATGTCGTCTACTCCTGGATTCCAGGCCCCTTTTTGCACAATTAAAATTTGTCATTTTTGTATATGTACCGTAAGATTGTAAAAACCGTTAGATTATAATCTAACTCGCGTAATTGCAAACTGTCGAAAGATTACAATTTAACGCATTATTTTCCGGTAGATTGTAATCTGATAGGTATTTAAACCCGATAAAACCTAAGTGCAAGGTAGGGCACTAGGTACTTGATTATTTATGTCGAACCCTAACCTAACCAACAAGAAAGAGACAAGAAACCGTAAATACAATGAATATTTCAAAAATTGACACTCAGAACATTGAACAGTTCACAATCTTTCGACAGTTTACAATTTCTCGAGTTAGATTATAATCTAACGGTTTTTACAATCTTACGGTGACATAATATATATATCGATTCGTATTTGCTTATTTTGTTCATACAAAACAGGCATGTACCTAAATACGATTTCAAACATTACAGAAGCAGATTTCGAATCTATTGGAAAGGAGAATACATCACTGTCTATTTCTTGATACAGCCCCAGGCTTTTGGCGTCAGCCACGAATTAGCGGCGGCGGAGCCACGGCGGCAGCGGGGCGACGGCGATATAATCAAAAGCATGACTTTGTATGGCGACGCGCACGAACGGGCGAGAGAGGCATCGGAACATACTTACTCGAGCGGGACTGACCGAACGCCTGTTTCGTGCCCACCCTTCAGGCCGCTGGCGGATCGCTCTGTCACCGATTGTAAAAACCGTTAGATTATAATCTAACTCGCGAAAATGTAAACTGTCGAAAGATTGTGAACTGTTCAATGTTCTGAGTGTCAATTTTTGAAATATTCATTGTATTTACGTTTTCTTGTCTGTTTCTTGTAGGTTAGGTTAGGGTTCGACATAAATAATCAGGTAGGCACTTAGGTTCTATCGGGTTAATATACCTAACAGATTACAATCTACCGAAAAATAATGCGTTAAATTGTAATCTTTCGACAGTTTGCAATTTCGCGAGTTAGATTATAATCGAACGGTTTTTACAATCTTACGGTGACAGCTCCACATCGCACCGCCCCGCTGCCACCGTCGATCCGCCGCCGCAAATTTCGTGCCCCTACACTTAGTCTCAGATGGGAACAGTGTGTTAGGCAGGTATATTAGACCTGCTCTTCCGGCGTCCATGTTTCCAGAAGCTGGTTATTGAGAGGTGGGTGTGTCAGTACTTGAAACATAGTCGATTCTTTCTGTTGGGCATGCCTAAAGATTGTCAAGCGCCATTAAGTATAATTTGCAGTAATATACCTACTTGACTAGATGGGTATTATTTTTTATTGTATTTGCGAAGATACCTACTTACATTAAAATTACCTCGGTATGTCGGTTTAATTATATTTGTCACGATGGCTATAAAACGTCATCCTTATGTACCGACTTACTAAATAGATTACCATTACAACTCTACATCAATTTAGATTACTTTAAAAACTACCTACCTAATAAAATACCATGTTTGACTAATTGTAGACTGCTTCATATGAAATCTACCACGGAACAGGGAATCTGCTTACCTAAATCTACAGACGAAATTCAAACCTATAATTACTTAGGTAATTTTTAACCGTTAATAGAAGTAGGAACACCTACTTCTATTACTAATATTATAAATGCGAAAGTTTGTATGGATGGATGTTTGTTACTCAATCACGCCAGAACGGCTGAACGGATTTTAATGAAATTTGGCACAGAGTATTTAATAAAAAATGGTCGATGCCCGCGACTTGTCCGTGTGTATTGAGGTTTTGGTTCCCGCGGGAACTCTATAGTTTTCCGGGATAATAAGTAGGTAGCCTATGTGTTATTCAATGTGTTTATTCTATCTCTGTGCCAACTGCCAAATTTCATCTAGATCAGCAGGGTGACCGCGCATCTTCTGCATCAATCATTGTTACAGTATCAATTGTTGTGATTGGCTGAATTTATGGTATTCTTGCTGCGTCAATGGATTTTGTCCAATAGTGGAAGAGTGTTATCCAATCAGAGGTGATTGCGATCGTTACACTGTAGCTGTCAGAGATACGCGGTCGTCCAGCAGATCAACCGTTCTGACGTGATTGAGTAACAAACGTCCGTCCATCCATCCATCAATCCAAACTTTCGCTTTTATAATATTAGTATAGATTAACATTCTAATTTCTTGTCTCCAAAAGAAGTGCTATCCTACTTAACCTGTTAATAGCTAGATATCCTTTATCAATGTTCCTACTTACTGAAAAAAGAAAGCACTTATAAAACTGTCACTTTAGTTCCAGTTCTACAGACTTTAGTTTAGCTTCAGACACGGGCAACGAATGTATTTTTGTTAAGTTTGTCGATCCAAAAAAAAATAGATTTATCTTCGTTATCTTACCCCATCGTCTTACCCCTTTCGCACACCTCGTCATCGTCGTCAACTGATAGACGTGGACAGCTGGACAATGGAAATTTGTGTCTTAGTACAGGAACTTCCACAGTATTTCCCATATATGTAGCGTTTAGGTATATAGTAGGTACCTATGAACATAATAAAATAATTACATACTAGTACCCAACTCAATAAAAGATTTAGATAAAGTGATAGGAGCGGAGCGCACGGCTTAGAACAATGAGACAGAACGTTTAATAAAATAATGGCTAGTTGATAAAATATTTTTACATTGTTACAAAACTTTTAAATTTAAATTATTATGATAAAATAGTAGTGTTGCTGTATTAGGTATATGGTTACCAACTACATATACCTATGCAAGGTGCATATTTCTATACTTTAAACAAGATGATGCCCGTGACTCCATCCGCCTTGATTTTAAGGTTTTTGATTACCGCGGAACTCTTAAATTTTCCGGGATAAAAAATAGTGTAAGTATGTCCTTCTCCGGGATGTTACCTACGTCTATACCAATTTTCATCAAATTCGGTTGAATAGATGGGCCGTGAAAGCGTAGCATTCAGGCAGACCGACTGATAGACACACTTTCGCATTTAAAATATTAGTATGGATTATTTTGGAAAGCCCGTGTAAAATTACACGATTCCATTATATCACTTAATCTTCAAGCCGAAAGCACAGCAGGTAATATTACTGAGCTTAATCATCACCGGGATGAGCCAAACGGGCATTGCACAAGGGAGGCACCGATGCGTTCTTTATAGAGATCTCGGAGCCTCCCAATATGCAGAGGGTGGCCACCGAGGGGGTTTTAGTAGGTACGAATCCTACGTAACCCGACTTCTCCCCCAGAAGTTGGGTATCTCAGGAAGATTTCCCCTTCGAAAAAAAAAAAATTACTGAACCGTATACAACCATAACAATTTACTTACCTATGTACCTACCAGTAGATCCAGAACCTAAGTACCTACCAGTAGAGTAGAGTATCGTTATACAAAATGGGGGCCACATTGCATTGAAAATTTAGAATTTATAAATTTCGAATCGATCGATCGAACCCAGGACCTCCGCACGTTAAGGCAACAGCGCTCAACACTGCACCACGGAGGTCGTCAAAAACTACCTACTACCTACTCCTTAATTTTGCGGGATAAAAAAGGTAAGTAAGGTTGTCCGACTTGTGGTGCATGCTCCTCGCCTGTTCTAAGTTTTTTTTAAGTTAACCTGCTTTTGGGTTCCAGCCCTAGAATTGTCCAGCCCAGAACCATAAAAAAAGCAACCAAGATTAGTTACAACATAGATGGAACGGACAATAGGCATTAATACCTACCTAGACCGCCTAGACGTAGGTAATATTACCTATACGGTCCAATAATATATGATAGTTACTAAATTAAGTTCGACATTCCTTGTTTGACAGGGCCCGTGTATGTAAAGTGAGGTCGTTGATATTTGTCATTCTCCAAGTCCTCGTCTATTACCACTCTATACCTACCCATGGAAAAAATCACGTCCAACCGTTGCTCTGTAGCGGTGTGATTGAAGCAAACCAACAAACAAACACTCTTTGGCATTTTCAATAGTTAGTATGATTCATGAATTACCTATGATAAAAAGTTTTAACAAGAAATACGAGTCGATCGACTTTTAGACCGAGATGAATGAGCAGATGAGATAGAATAATAAGTAAAGATCGCGTATGATAAGATAACTAATAAACTGAAATCTAAAATGTATATTAGGTACATACGATTTATTTGTGATAGTTAGTTACGGAAGATTTGAGAGAGATAATATTCGTAGGGTCTACCTGACTGAAGTCTTTCTAAAATCTAATAGGTACTTTTTACCCGACTATACGCCAAAGCCAAACCCTTCCTTGTTATGATTTTAGCAGCCCATGTAGGTATGTATGTTTGTAATTTGTATAACGGGACAGCCATGTACATCCTAAAATTGAATCACAAGCCTTGACACGAGTGCCTATTGTAAGAATTAAATATAATAGACTTCCGCATTCGATGCATATAAAATAAGTACCTAATAGGTCTATTTACCAACTTTTTATAGACTTACATACCTTATATCCTTATCATTAGGTAGTACTTTCTCTGCAGATATGGCGTATCTGCAGAGAAAGCTAAGTAAGTAAACCCAAACCTATTAATTATTATCATCGTCTTTTTACTACTAGGCAGATCTAAGATAGGATCTAGCTGAATGCTGACGTAAGACGTGCAAATCTAGAACCTACCTATGTACCTATTTAGTTTTAAGCGGATTCCCATTTCTAGGTGCATTCTGTAAGCGCATGTATATAAATAATTGTGACAAGAAACACTAATGCTGGAAACGCGGATGATAAATAATGTGAATCTGTTTGAGTTTGCGCTGAGGGCGTAGGTACCTATAAATCCTGATAAATAGTTTAGCACTTTGTATTTACCAAATCCGCGGAATGTGGACTGAATAAAAGTGTGCCTCGTAAATCAACCTTTTTGGATCAATTACTTATCCCAAACTTGACACTTGCGCGACATTTCTCGTCAAACAAATATTTACATACCAAAATTATATTTGGTGTGTTTTACAGTTACTTTTATCGTTTTTATACCTATTAAAACTCTAAGGCTAAGGTTCTTTCATGGCCTGCTTCCATACTGGCTGAGGTTCTCACAAAGCAGATATAAAAGGTACCTAACATAAAACACTTGTCCTTATATTAAAAAAAAAAAAAGCATAGGTGTCTGAGATACAATCTTGATAAGAGGCAGCCAATCAGTCTGGTGCAATTTTCGGCGCAAATGACGTAGGAACATTAGTTCCCTCTGAAACATGACCTGAATTACTCTCAAGCATCCCTCAAGATTCATGCCATACCTTTTTCAAGTCGCCAAGAAAGAAGTTTCACTTGGAAAACTCAAATAAGTATGTATAAGATACCTAATGAGTACAAGTTTCTTATTTACGTGTTACCTTACAGGTCCCGAAAGTGTTTGATTTGGAGCAGCATGCTGGCGGCGCTGGTGGCAGGCGCGTTGATTGCTTTGCTGGTCCTGCAGCCGTGGGCCAGCAACAACGAGATGCGCTTCCGTCACGGCGCTGTTGCCGCCAACGGTTACGAGTGTGCTTCTATTGGACGGTAGATAATTATTTATGTTTTTTTTTGTGTAACGACCCTTACCGTCGCCGTTTCTGACACTGGCGCCGTCTAAGTACCTACCTGGCACCAACTGCAAAAAATCTGACAAAGGATAGCTTGGGTAAATCTTTGCCCGAGTTAATTGTAGATAATAATATTAGGTATCTTATATGTATAATGAGAAAATGAATAATGATTTTTGAGAGTCTCGTTCTCTTTCTTTTGTCTTATTTACATCGGTACAATACAAAATATTTAGAACTTTCGTTAAATAAAACAGGTACTTGTCATGTTTTTCCGATACAACAAGAATATGTATTTTTTAATTACTTATAGTCTGTAATATACCTGACTTTCATTAAAGTACACAAAGTGTGTCACAGCCATTTCAACAATAAGTTATGAATTTGAAAGTCGGCACACTTACAAAAAGCGACTGCATAGCTAAAACAGTAAAATTGCTGATATACCTGTTACCCCTACACATAAACATAATACGTACCTACCTACTTACATAGAGGATATTTTTCTTGGGACCGCTTTAAATTTTCGATGTGTTTACGAAATAGTGATCGCCAAAATTTTTAAAAGCAACTGACATGTCAAGAAACTTTTACGTGCTATGATGATTTTACACCACATACTATTTTTTTAACTGCTGAGTTTCTTACCGGCTCTTCTCAGTAGAATCAGCTTTTCAAGACTTTTTGGTAGAGTCTTGATGTATCATAAGTGACACAAGTTTTGCAATGTGAAATAATTAAATCATTTATCATTACTTATCATTAGCCTATATCCTTCCCCGTGATATGACCAGCTCTATACCAAATTTCATCAAAATTGGTTAAAAAAAGGGCCGTTAAAGCATAGCAGATAGACAGACACATATATAATATAACTATAGGACATAATTTTCCTTTACAGCGCAATATTGGAAAGGAACGGCACAGCTGTCGATGCAGCCATTGCGACACTGTTCTGCGAGGGATTGGCATGTGCACAATGCATGGGCCTCGGAGGCGGATTCCTCGCAACCATTTACGACGCCAACACACGTTCGGTGCGGGTTCTAAACGCAAGGGAGAGAGCACCAGCTGCGGCGCATGCGGATATGTTCAAAAACGCCTCGTCCACTGTTGGAGGACTTGCAATCGCAGTGCCTGGGGAACTGAGAGGCTATGGTGCCATGTATAGAGAGTACGGACGTCTGCCGTGGAGGGAGCTGGTGCAACCTGCGGCGGACCTTTGCCGTCGAGGACACCGCGTCAACAACTACATGGGCCGAGTGCTGAAATCCTATAGAGACAGAATAATGGCTGAACCTTCGATGAGGTAAATAGCATTTTTTTAAGCATATTGTGTTCCTTATTCTGATAGTTATAATGAGCCAATATTACCACAATAAAGGTATATAAAGCACAAAGTAGGTAAGTACTATTAATTTTTCTGTGGTGAGTGGGGACTGGTGTAAGAGAGACATGTTCGGCTTTGATTTTAGGTTAGTTTAGTATGCCTACATTTTGATGGGGTAATCGAAAACGCACGAAATAAAAAATTATGCCTTACTGCCACGTCTTCTATAGTATAACCGTGCCTGAATCAGGCAACAGCTGTAAAGTTTAAAAAAAAACGACACCAAAATTCACTTATCATAACAAAAGATCGATCGAATGCCTTTGGAATCCAAAAGCAATTCGAATTATTTAATACATTTAAATTAGTTACGGTAATATTAATGAGAAAAAAAAGGCTTGCGTTTAATCTAAGTGAATACCTAAATAAGTACATTTAAATATAAGGTTGTCGGACCCATTTGCATTTATTTTGCACTGGTATATTTGCTTCATATCAAAGAAACTTGATTAGCATCACGTTGTCATAACGTTCATAATAGCAATCTATCATAATAAGAAAATGATTATTACTATATTTACGTTTCAACCGATTAGATATATTAATATACGTACGTAAATTATGTTTTGTAGTCGTACCTGAAGTTCGTTTATGAACGAGAGGTAGTTTTAGAAAGCGTAACAACTTGATTTTATCCGACTAAGTACGGTTAAGCCAAAAAGAAGGTTTATGATTTCAGCAGTCTATGTATGTATTTATGTGTGTACCTATTTATGTATGTTCCACTGTAGCACCTAAACTGCTGAGCAAATTTTGATTTATGAGGTCTCGAGCGGTTTGTTATTCTGGTCCGGGTGACATGCTACATTTTACAAGAACAAAATCAATATGGCTGATTATTAAATATACGACTTTCCCCTGTCCCTTGTTAATTTTAGGTATGTAAGACCCTTGTAAATTAACGATAAAAAAATGTGCATTGACTTTTCATGACGTCACAATTCAGAATTTCATACAAAACCATATACTTAGCGCGCGTTTTCCAGTTTGAAAAAGTACCTGATTTGACTAGTTGTCAAATACCCGATTATCGCATATGACTTTAAAATACCGATTTAAATAATAATTTCAGAGACCTTTACGTGAACCCGGAGACAGGAGATGTATGGAACGAGGGTGATCTAATCCGTGAACCGACGTTAGCTCGCACCCTCGATATCATAGCAGAAGAGGGTCCGGAAGCGATTCACAACGGCACACTGACTTCGGCGCTCGTTCGTGACATCCAGAACTTCGGTGGCATCGTTACAGAGGAAGACCTCAGGAGTTTTAAGTAAGAAATTACCCTCCATATAGTCTCCTTAATCCCGTATCAGCTAAGAATAGGCTCTCAAGTATCGGTTAATCTATGCTTATGAGTCTCCGGCTCTTCTCAGTAGAACCTGTTTTCCGAACTGGTGGTAGAATCAAAAATTACGTAACGTAAGCGACACATATGTATGTCCTACATGTTATAAATAAATGAGTATCGAGTATTGACTAATACTTGAAAACCTGAGGGCTTACTACGATTGCTTAAAGCAGTATTACTTTCAAATTGCTGTTTTATATGACGTAGGTACCTTGCAGTCCCTAAAATAAGGGTTACAAGTCTGAAACATGAGCGTCAACAATATTAAAATAATCCTGCTTTAAGCTATGGTATTAAGCTTCGTGTTCATATAGCTAAAGTCGGTCTATTAATATTGTAAGTCGACTCATATTATTATTTTAGCCATTTTATTAGTTACCTTATGAACTTAGCGATGGCGCTAAACCTATAGTAGTGGGATTTCGTGTAAAGAAACTTTTTTTTTATTCAGAGATAGGCTTGCGCTTGACGACAATCAAGCTTAGTGCAAAGCAATGATGAGGCCTAGGTTGGAGCGATTTTGCCTCGAAGATTCCTATTCACTCTTGCCCTGAAAGTACTTAAGTTATACGTGGCATGAAACACGTGCACTGGGAGGGTTCACACCCTAGCGGTTTAGTTGAAAAAGGTCGAGCAAAAACGTTTGAAACGCACGATAACCATTACAACGAAACTGCCATAGCCAAATGCTGGCTTGGATACGGCAGTCCTGTTACAATGGAAGGTCACTGCGTCATTTCCAGTTGCGAATCAGTCGACAAAACTATAGATCTGTCCAGTTTAAACCTTATATTTTTTGCTCACGATCCAACGCGTTACTTTATCCACTACAAGTTCGCCCTTGACTGCGATCTCACCTGATGGTAAGTGATGATGCCGTCAAAGATGGTAGCGGGCTAACCTGTTAGAGTCATGGCAGTTATAATTAACCCATACCCCTAATCGGTTTCTACACGACATAGTGCCGCAGACTCCCATCAGGCCAGACCAGCGGAAATTCAGAAATTATAAATTCCCAAATTGACCCTGCCGAGGATCTCCCGGGACCCCTGCACGTTAAGACAACAGCGCTCAACACTGAGCCAGGGAGGTCGTCAAAAAATTAGAAGATTTGCTCGCATCAATAAAGTTGTAACTAGTTTAAACCAACCATTAGGTATATTGCATCCTCAGAGTGGAATGGCAAGATCCAATAGCAGTGTCAATATCAAATGAACACACGCTGTACTCGGTTCCCCTGCCAGGATCGGGGTCGGTGCTGGCATTTATGTTGAACATGATGAGAGATTGGATCGGCTCAGGCACCAACGTGACCCTCGGCTCCAACCTCTACTGGCATCGGGTCGTCGAAACGTTTAAGTATGGATACGCAAAGCGCACAGGCCTCGGAGATCCTGCGAGGAATAACTTACCGTATGACATCAGAGAAGTGAGTGGTCCTCTGTCTTTTTTTTCCTAGCACACTCTAAGCCCATTCGTCTGTCTGTCTCGTGGAAGGCTGCGGCATTGGCTATTACGCTACAATTTAAGACTGCATAATCACTTACCACCAAGTGAGATCGCAGTCATGATCGCAAACTAATTCTGGGTATTTGACAACCAGGTAGTCAAATAAATTATTTTTTAGATTTCCCAAAACACGTAATATCCTCGTCCCCTGTTGTATGAGCCTTTTTAAATTATCGATTAAAGTAAAAAAGTGCGACATTACAATTCAGTAGGTATTTCATACAAAATCCCATACTTTCATACAAATAGCGAGCGTTTTGACATTTGAAAAAAGTCACATACTAATTTGACTAGTTTTCAAATACCCAATTGTAGAATATTAAAAAAGAAACAATAATTGATATTCTGCTTTAAAATCTGTACCTACCTAAGTTTTCATGGTAAAACATCGTAAGGAAACCGGCAAACCCAAGAGATCCATATATCTCAAAAGTGTATTTGAAAATGAAATCTGATACTCGGCACTTGGCAAGCATGTTCTGGCCTATGCCGTTTATTAGCCTAAATTCTTCTACGAGGCCGGCGATTGGTTGAGATGATGATTATGACTTCAAGTAGGTACCAGTAGCAACATCGTCAACATATTATCTACGAGATGACGCCCGCAACTTCGTCCGCGGTTTTTGGATTCCCGCGGGAATTCTTTAATTTTGTTTTAAATTTGTCTTTAATTAATGTCTTTCCCCGGAACACAAACTATCCTTGTACGAAATTTCATCAAAATCGATTGAACAGATGGGCCATGAAAGCGTAACAGACAGACTTTTTTTACACACTTTCGCATCGCATAATAATATTAGTATGGATTTAGACACATGGTCTAGCTTTAAGTCACAATACAGAGGCTACGTCCTAGAGGTAGTCTTATGAAATCGTAGCTAGTTTTATGATACCGTACCTGATTATCACCATCATGTTTTTTATGTAATTGGACGTCAATAAGTGTACAGTGTACCTAAATTAAATAAATATAATTTGAGTTTGGGTTTGAAATCTTAATTTTCCTTGTAGTTGGAGCGCAATCTGTCGGACCCTGAATGGGCAAGAGCGTTCCGAAGTCTTGTGGATGACACCCGGACCTATAACGATTGGAAGCACTACGGCGCACTGTTCGAAGGAGCCGACGACCACGGAACTGCTCATGTCGTGGTGTACGCGCCAGATGGCAGCGTTGTGTCTGCCACGAGCACTATCAATTACATGTAAGTACAGTAGGCACTACCATTTTTAACAGTTGTTAATCCATACTACCATACTAATATTATAAATGCGAAAGTGTGTCTATTAGTCTGTCCGTCTGCTACGCTTTCACGGCCCATCTGTTCAATCGGCTTTGATGAAATTTGGTACCACAGCAGCCCATTAACGTCCCACTGCTGGGCACAGTCCTCCACTCTCATAGGAGATAGGGAATTAGAGCTTAGAACCACCACGCTGCTCTAATGGGATAGCGGACTTTAACGACTATTATCATATTAGTGATGATAGCCGGGACCGATGGCTTAATGTCACGGGGGTGAAACACCACCATAAAATGACATGGTGAAACTTTGTACAGGTATAGGTTTTAGGTTATATCCCGGGGAAGGGCATAGGCTACTTTTTACCCCAGAAAATTAGAGTTCCTGCGGGAACCAAAAAACCTAATCATAAAGCTAGTCATAACTAAGCAGAAATCTTATTATTGAATGAATGGCGCGATAATATCACAGCCAATCATAGCGCGCGGTACCGGTTAGCCCGCTACCATCTTAGACTGCATCATCACTTAGGTACAATAAGGTGAGATTGTCTCCAAGGGTTGCCTTGTATTTTTTACCTTACTAGGAATTCTAGTAAGGTAAAAAAATACAAGTTATACATTTAAACTACTATGTTTTACGTTTAATTTTTATAATCTGATCTTATTTTAATTTACAGTTGGGGTTCCCAGAGGCGGTCCACAAGTCTTGGTATCATGCTGAACAACGAAATGGATGACTTTGCGGTTCCGAACCGTGAATCAGCATACGGGATGCCGCCGTCCCCGGCAAATATGGTGGCGAGCGGACTTCAGCCGCTGAGCTCGATGGTGCCTAGTGTGGTGCTATCAAGGAACGGTACAGCGGACTTGGTGATAGGTGCAGCTGGCGGCACGAAGATCACTACCCAAGTCGCGCTGGTATGCTTCATATTTTTTTTATTGTAGGCATCGATATATATGTAGGTACTAGATGGGCCCTTTTATTTATTTATTTATATTTTATTATTAATCTTATAAGATTGACATAAAATTGTGTTACAAACAGTCGGTTTTACTGTGCACCGTGTTAAAATAGTTAATAAAGACATAAAACAATAATTATAGCTAAGTAAATAAACATGCAACTAACTTAAAAATATAGTGGGTAAGCTAGAAAAATTTTAGCTCAGCGCTTAGCAACACTAATCGCTGCCAGCGAAACCATAGAAAAAAGTTGGGCGTCCGATTTGTATTGCATGCCCCTCCCCTGTATAAGACTGTCCTTGTCCCCGCCACAGCGCTGTCCCGCTTTTCAGACTACACTAGCGGCACGCTATGATGGCCGGTTTGACACATTACAATAGTGATGTGGAATGTCAATTTATTCTCGAACAAAAAACAATTAAGTTTTGTTTTTGTACCTGATTAAATAGGTTTAATAAAACAAAAATGTATATGTTTATTTAATTTATTTGAACGAACTGAATATTTGAACGAAAATGAATATACATACTTTATATGCACACAAGAAACATATGAATACAAAAGATACCAAAAAAGGTGCCACAAAAGGCCATAATTAATCAGATTCGTCCATACTACTATTTTCACTGTCGTCACTGCTATCATCACATACATTAATAATTATATGTTCGTTTTCTATAATATTGTCTATTTTCACATCTCTTTCATAATCTTCCCTTATTAATTTAACAGTTCTATTCACAACCTTTTCCCAGTCTCCTTTAGTCACATGTTCACAAGCTTCTTCTAATAATTTTAGCATTTTTTTTGTGGTAAATGGGGGTTCTGTATTGTGTCTTGCAGCATATCCCTTAATTTGAGCCCACACCAACTCAATCGCATTATACTCACAATGGTAAGGCGGTAACCGTATAACTCTGTGCCCATGTTCTAATGCTATTTCGTCAATGACGTATCGGATCTTGGTTGGTTTGTTTTCTTTTAAAAGACGTACTAATTCCGCTTTTAACATATTCATGTTTGCATCTACGCCATTTTTACGAAGCCATGCGACGATATCAGCTTTCTTTTGGGATTGGGCAGGTGGCTTGTCAATTTGCATCGAGTGGTATGGGGCGTTGTCCATAATTATAATAGATGGTTCAGGGAGGCTACACAACATTGAGGTAAACCATTCAGTAAACTTTTCTCCATTCATGTCTTCATGATAGTCTCCAGTGGTTTTTGACGCAAAAGCCATGAGAGAACCTTCGACAAACCCGTTGATGGTTCCGGCGTGACAAATTATAAGTCGCGATCCTTTTCCTACAGGAACTTTGGAAGTAGATGCTGCTGTGTCATCGTTCCAAGAACGGCCTACAGTATGGTTAGCATTAAGCCATGTTTCATCCAAGAACACAACATTTTGCCAATTTTTGATTTCTTTCACTTGCCGTAAAAAAGTATACCTTGCCATCGCTATATCAAATCTTTCCATCAATATTTTGCGTTTGTTACATTTTTTGTATCGAAATCCAATGGTCTTCAAAATCTTCGTTAAAGAACTTTCCCCACCGAAGAATAATCCAGCTTCCTTCAGTGAATGCACCAACTTTTTTCTTGTTGGATACTCCTTCTGTAAATAGTAGCCGTAAACATGTCTTCGGATAGCATCGGCATCAAAGCTATCGATGCCTACGACTGGTTTTGCTCGTTTTCTCTTTTTTGGTGTGTGAAGTTTATTTTCTTCTGTGCCAGTCTCGCCATATTTTTTTTTAGTTATCCGTCTAACAGTTCGTTGTCCAATATTAAGCGCATCAGCTACGCGTTCAACCACTGACGTTATAGGTAAAATTGGCCCTCCATTTTGAGCTTCACGATCGAAATAGTTACGAAGGCGTATTACGAACTCACGTGTCTGACTATTTAGAACAGTTCTCTGCGTACGTTCGGTCATATCGACGAAATCCACAACAAAGGGCTTGAACAGAGTCCAAATTAACGAGCAAGGGTCAACAGTAATGCAGTATCAATATTTGAAATCCAAAGCCAGGTCAAAACTATATCACAATCGCATTGCACTGACAGTTTATACTTTTCGAAGCAACGTCAATTCGAAACTGCTTTGTTTTGCATTGAGCATTGACGCGAGTTTGCCGGAGGTAGTAGTTGTGCTAGCCAGCGATCCTATGTGACGATCGTATTAGATTCCATTTTTAAAAATTTATTGATATTTTTTTGCGATTTCAGAGGTTTGTCCACATAGTGAAAATTGTTCATATTCACAAGTACATTCACCCCTTAAATGGTGCAAACTGATTTTTCTACACTTGTATACATTTAAGAAATCAATTTAATAAATAAATTTTGAGTCCTAAACCTAAAACTACATTCGATAAAATTTATGAATCTCTGCACATCACTATCGTCAATAAAGTAATACAATTATTTCCTTCAAAGTCGTTATCAATTAATACGGAACTTCATGAGCGGACAAACGTCAAACCGGCCATCATAGCGTGCCGCTAGTTTAGATAGAGTTAGTAAAATAAGTCCACATTGTTTGTTTGACAGGGCCCGTCTATGTAAATTGAGGTCGTTGATTGCAGGATAGGCTTACGCTTGACGACCGCCAAAATACCTTTACAATGAGAGTCAGAATTGATTGGGGGTTGTTGAAGCTCCTTTCTTTCTTTACGCCGTACTATCATTTCTATGCTTTTCCTCATTGCTAAGGGTTGTGACCATTAATAACAAAATGGTAGGGGTTTCTTGGAAAAATAATGCAAATAATTCGCATACATTCGCATACTACAAGTACACTACAACAACAATACAGTACTAAAAGCTTAACGTGCTTTCCGAAGTTTACACGAAACTAAAGGTTTTCCCCTCAAGTGACCAACTCAACATTGTGTAGGTAACATGTGCGAATTATCAGTTTAACCTTTGGTTGTTTGTCTGTCTGTCTGCTACGCTTTAACGGGCTATCCTTTCAGCCGATTTTCATGAAATTTTGTATAGACATAGACAGACATCCCGGGGAAGGACGAATGCTTTTTATCCCGAAAAATTTAAGCGTTCCCGCGGGAATCAAAAACCTTAATCCACGCGGACGAAGTCACGGGCATCATCTAGATACTTCAGAAAAGTAGCCTACGAGAGAATAAGATAAATATAACTTATATTCTATCTCATTCTTTCGCAGGCTAGATCCTATTATGAATATGTGTGTCTCTTTTTGGTGTGGCTTTTTCGTTTCAGCGAATTTTCAAATCACAACGATTCTAAAGAAGTTTGACTTCAATAATTTGATGGTTTCCAGGTGACAATGCACACACTCGTGGAAGGCGACAAGTTGTCCGATGTGATCCAACGCCCGCGACTCCATCATCAACTAGTCCCCATGGAAATAGAACATGAAATTGATTTCAATCCGGTTCGTATTGTTTTTTACATGTAAAAAATAATGAAACTTATTAATTTGTCTTTGGAGGTACAAATATAATAGAAATCCTACTTCCTAATAATAACTAACTCAAGCAGGTATTAATTTAATAGATATGTCACCGTAAGATTGTAAAAACCGTTAGATTATAATCTAACTCGCGTAATTGCAAACTGTCGAAAGATTATAATTTAACGCATTATTTTCCGGTAGATTGTAATCTGATAGGTATTTAAACCCGATAAAACCTAAGTGCCCGGCCGCAGGTGCCCTACTTGGTTGTTTATGTCGAACCCTAACCTAACCCACAAGAAAGAGACAAGAAAACGTAAATACAATGAATATTTCAAAAATTGACACTCTGAACATTGAATGGATAACAATCTGTCGACAGTTTACAATTTCGCGAGTTAGTTTATAATCTAACGGTTTTTACAATCTTACGGTGACAGATATAACATTTCAAACGTTGCCGACGGCAAAAGTATTCGCTTGTAAGTAGTCGTTAAAGGTTAATAAAACGTTATTTTAATCATTCAAAAAAATAAACAATATAACCTGTATCTTTGTTTAAAAAAGTTGTTTCACTCTATGGTTAGTCATTCCAGAGTAAAACAACAAGAACCAAAGATTCTGTTCCATTTGTCTATTTCAAGCTCTGACACAATAACTCATAGATTTCAAGAACAAAAACCAAAAATAAAAAATAACAGGGTAGCACCTTACATTTCGTGTTTCACACGCACGAAATTTCTACCCATAAATTCATGTCATGGATTAGAAGTGTAATCACATATTAATTAATATCGATAGAATGATGTGAAACAAACGTTCCGATATACATTGGTACCTTTTGCGTTTAAAAAGAAAAAATTTTTTTTATCATTGTTGATTATTATGGTACAAATTTTTTATATTATAAAAAAAAGTAGTAAAAAGGAATATGTAAATAAGATCTTTTTTTATTATCAACAGAGCGTCCTCGAATTTTTACGTACACGAGGACATGCAACAACAGAACGCGGGCCCACCGCGGGATTTGCTGCCATGAATGGTGCTGCGCGTGACGCAAACGGCTTTATTCTGACGTCAACGGATCGAAGAAGAGTAGGAAGTATCGATGGTTTTTGACCATCTGAAACATATCTCGGAAGACGCGTGGCGGTTCCACTTAAACTTTAGCGTAAGGTCTTAATCCAAAGAGGCAAGTTACTTCGACTAACATACAAGTCGGTACAATACTTACGGTACAATTGTAGGTGCTATAATAAAATAAAATGTTATTGTTGATTTGATAATGAGACAGTAAAAAAGAAAAATCATTTTTCTAAACTGCTGAAAGCCAGTATACATATAATTAATTATTGTAAGCGTAATATCTCATACCTATGACTCTAGTCCCACAATATAAAGGACAGTCTTTCTCTCGAACTTGCATTAATTGTTGCGAAAAATAGTGACCTCAACTCTGAGAGCTGTCTCAATGGGTACCTACTGAAATCGTGTGTTTATGTTGTAAATATTAGTGTACTTATAATGTTATTAAATATAAGACGGGTACTGTGATATAGATAGAAAATAAAGCGTATATCAAAAAATTTATTTTTATTCTATCTTTCTTCGTCGTATGATACCTACATCGTCATCGTCATGGTAGTCATTCCTTTCGCTAAGGATGAAGGCGACTCGCTTCGTCACCTTCCTTCTCCATTCTGGACCTCGACCTGTTTACAAAAACACTGTAATAGGTAGGATAGACAAGGTACTTGTGGTTAGGACCTGAGACAAGGACTGCTTGAAGTCGGGGTCTTTATATAATTTTGAATAATATATAGTACGGGGTCCCGCTGCAAAAAAACTCACAAGATATATGAACGAAGCAAGCATCTAGGGAACGCAAGAACTTACACTGAACTGTCTGTGGTTTCCATTCTGTAACCTTGAAGAACCATGAAAAAAACAGGGTCCGTGGAGCCACCGCACAGATGGGACCTGGGACTACGGAATGCAACAACTATGGTACAAGCTACAGAATAGAGTTACATAAGTGTTACTATGGAGATGGACTATTATGGAGATACTTATGCGTTAGTGCGTTATGATTCGTTGTTAAATGACAATCCTCTATTTTAGAATCGTAGACAGACAAAGCAATGAATTTGGCCCAAAGTGATAGATCAGCGTAAAATTTCACCAGCATAAAATAATATCTACTTATTTATTTCTAATTTCACCAGTATTTAGTACTAATTAGTACCTACTAAATGCTGGTGAACTATCACTTTGGGCAGTCATTCTCAGAGACAAGTAACTTACAGGAATAAGGTTAAGATGCACACGAAATTGATTTAAATTTTAAATTAGCGCAAAGTTGTGAAAAGGTTGTGAACGCGTGGCTGACCTTGAAAAATGGCAGCACGCTGAACGCTCGGAATGACGGAAAATGTAGTAGCTGTGTCTCATTCTTTCTTGTGTGATATCGCAATTAGTATTGAAAGAATGAGACACAGCTCCATGAAAGATGCAGTAGCATCTTTCATGTGGGAGTGTATTGTTGTGTCCTGTGGTTGTGTCCTTTGATTATTAATCAAAGTTGGGTCTATAGTCTTTCTCTGTCTACGACGATGTATGGTCATAAGGTCTACCTACTATCTTATGAAATCGTTTTTGGATCATAATACTGGAATCTAGAGCTCTAATGCCACGTAATTATTTAAAAAAGTTATATTTTCCCGCCATTGACTGTTGTTGACATTAATTGTCAATTGTCAAAAAATCTGCCCGCTGCGGGTTGCCGGCAAATTTCGTAAAATTATCCAGATAAAAAATAACCGGTGTGCGGTATTTTCGGGAATATTGAAACTTAAACAATTCAAAATAGCTCTTTCATATTGGTTTTACTATTACTCTGCATAAATTGGATGATAAAGTAGTATTAGAAGGGATGGCGTTTAAACTTTCAGAAGGATCTCTTGAGGTGAGCAAGTTCCAACAAGTTATCTGGTTTTGCTAGAGAGAAAACCGAAAGCATTTATATTTATTATTCGGTCTGTTGATACTAGAAGTATCCATTTCGATCTGGTTATATGTCATCAAACCTTGAACCTATTGGTTCCATGTTTCTTGAATTTCTGCAACTTTGTTGGCGAAAGATTGTCATGCAGTCAGGCCATTGCTTGTCTGAAGATGCTTATTTATTAGGTACAACGTTACACAGAATAGTGATTTGTATGAAAATCGACTAAGGAAGTATAAATCGGCCTCATGTATTTTTTATATGATATATCAGCACTCTATTGAATAGCCCAAATGCTACTACAGGAAAGTAATAAATTGGCACCCTGTGATATCTCAGTGCTCACAGCCTAGGCCATAAGAAGGCTTAAAATATTACTAACTGATTTCTATCACTTGGTGGTACCGCTTAAACCCACTAAACTAATTTACTGAGTTATCGCCAATTTGTTGCACAATTTTTTCCAAATTTGCTCAACTATGTTGGTCAAAAAGTGTTTTGAAGGATTTGATGCTGCCAATAATTAAATGGAAATTCTTAAGTGACACTACTTTAGGATTTAACTTTCTTTTACTCAGATCATAATGAACGGTGGCCTTTATGATAAGCCCGTAATGCAAGTGTTGGGTAGTAAGAAAATACAAGGGAGTGGTGCCAACGAGCGGTTCCGGCTGCTGGTATCTGATGGAAAACATTCTCACAGTTTTGCCATGCTTGCAACACAGTTGAATGATAAATTAATCAGTGGAGAGCTCTCAGACTATTCTGTGGTACAAATAAACAAATTTGTCACATCTGTCTTGAAAAATACTGGCAAAGGAGAGAAGTAAGTTTTATTTTATTGGTTCGGTTTATGTTGAAATAATATCCCTTTTAAACTTCTCGCCACTCAATCCACAAGGATACACTTTTTGGGTCCACTAGTGGATTGAATAGAAATACCATTGCACTTAGATGCATTACACTAGGATTTGCAGTCAAACTTCTTGTAGCTAAATTGTTTGAGAATGATTTGATATGATATTCTATTTCATTTTATTTCTTATCTTATACTTCAACTAATTTTCTAAGAATTTGCTAAAAAAGGATAAATTAGATGATAGTATGTTTAAACATTTAATTACAGGAGAGTCATGATTATCCTGGATATAACCATCCTAGCACCAGGCACAGAAGTTAGCAAGAAACTAGGTGACCCACAGACTTGGACTGAAGAGTCCATAACCACCTCAGCACCAGCTCCAAGCCCAATGAAGCCAGTACCTCAACAGGCACCAACACTTGTCCACTCATTGCCCAAGCCTGCTGCTGGGCCAAACTTGGATTCTAGCCTTCTTGGCTCTCAAATGACACATCCCATTGCCAGTCTAAGCCCCTACCAAAATAAGTAAGTTTCAAACTTTCAAACTCAGTCTCTAGTACTGGCAGTGTCTATAGAGTCAGATCCAAGCCCAATGAAGCCAATACCTTAACACACACCAACACTTGCCAACTCATTGGCATTACTGGAAAAAGCTTGGATTCCAGCCTTGGCTGACAAATTACACATCTACAATGCTACTGTGAGTCTCTACCAAAATAAGTAAGTTAACTCTCAAAACTAATCTATAGCTGGTATTATCTGGAGTGTCAGAACCAAGCCCAAGGAAGCCAGTAAATCAATAAACATCAACACTTGGCCACATATAATTATGCTGGTCCATGTTTAGATTCCACTTGGCTCTCAATGCGCGCATACGTCGTCGCCAGCCAATAGACGACCTACTGTTGTAGAGATTTCCACTCGCCACGGTCTTGTGCCGCCTGAATCCAGCAACCGTCCGTCCAACCAACAGGTAAGGGGTCTGCCAACCCTGATGCTGAATTTCTGATTTGATCACGTAACTTAACTTCGAGAATAGTTTTCTGCATCGCTCCCGCTTACATATGAGGTCTATGGTTAGCAGCCTTGTCTGGTATCCATATGCCATCACTTGCAACATGCACTGTTATAAGACTAGTCAACAAACACTGAATACTTTTGGACGAGAAGACATTTCGAAGCTTTCCAAACCCTGACCAGCCGAGTTGTATTCGGCGGCTGCGAGCATACATACGTTTGTCGTCCATTATATGAATAATTAAAATCTTGATACTTAAGCCCACTTGCACAAAGCTATTATAATATTTAAGTAAATTTTTTATGTAAACCCTGAAATATGTGCCAAAAAGTCATAGCATCCAAAAATTACATTAAGTCAGTTAAGACAGTGCAATGTTGTGCAAGTGGTTCTTATACTAATTTTTCTTTCAGATGGGTAATAAAAGCGCGCGTGATGAACAAGTCCCCGCTGAGAACGTGGAGTAACGCGAAGGGGGAAGGCAAACTGTTTAGTATGGACCTGTGTGACGAGAGCGGCGAGATCAGAGCTACAGCCTTCAGGAATGAGTGTGACAAGTTCTTTGATATGATACAGGTTTGTTTGTTTATTTTAAACTATATGATGCTCGCGACTTCGTCCGCATGGATTGATGTTTTTTTAACTCCCAAAAACTTGAACTTTCCCACCCATCCAGTTACCAACTAGGGTCATCGTTGTTTATTAATTGCAATCGACTCATATGCGTTGTCACAGGCCATTCGTCCCTCAGTATCATAATGTAATTAAATAAAGTAAAAAAATAATAAATTGCTAGTAAATACACTAAAATAACTCTTCAAAATGCAAATGGCTGTAAGCATTACAGGAAGGATAGGTACTTGACATTCACTAATAGAAAACTAGATAGACGCAAGGAAAACAGATGGTTCTCTCAGGAACTTTAAATGTAAAATGACTTTATCTATAACATTTTAAGATGATGAACAAGAGTTAAATTTGGTTACAGGTTGATAAGGTATACTACATCAGTCGTTGCCAACTCAAAACTGCAAACAAACAGTTTACAACTCTGAAAAACGATTATGAAATGACGTTCACTCCGGATACCGTAGTAGCAGAATGTATGGAAGACGCATCATCACTGCCCACTGTCAAATACGACTTTGTGCCCATCAGCGATATTGCCAATAAAAGCTCCGATACTATACTTGGTGAGTCTTGCTATATTACAGAAAAACTATTGAACAACATTCCTTTTAACCACACTTTTGTAGCAGAATTGTATGGACGTGTCAACATTCCCATTACTTATTATTATTACATTATTACAAAAGTCATTTTTTTATATTAGAGAATAACTATTAAACAACATTTCTTTGCAACGCTAGATAGTTGTGATAGTTGTGATACCTCAGTTTATAGACGACTCTTTATCAAAGTCCAACGTCAAGTATGACTTAGTACCCATGAGCCATATTTCCAAAAAAAACTCCAATATTATTTGTTCACGCCACCTGGCGTTGTGTGGGGGATCTTGGTGCTTAAACAGGAATGGCAGTAACCTTTGGCCTATTAACAGCTCATGGGCACCTGCTTCTAAGGTCAAGGGTTGATCCTCATTGGGCAGGCTTGCAGTTATAACACTAGTCTTTGTAAGGAATTATCTATGAGATGAAGGATTACTACAGTGCGGTACTGGTTTCGACGACCTCACTGGCGCAGTGTTGAGCGCTGTTGTCCTAACGTATGGAGGTCCAGGGTTCGGGGATTCACTTTGGGGATTTATAATTTCTGAGTTTTGCCGGCTCTTGCCTGGGAGGCTTCGGACGTGGCTAGTTACCACCCTGCCGGCAAGATGTACCGCCAAGCGGTCTAGCGTTCCGGTACGATGCCGTGTAGAAACCAATTAGGGGTATGGTTTGAATGTAACTGCCATGCCCCTAACAGGTTAGCCCGCTACCATCTTAGACTGCATCTTCACTTATCGTGAGATCTCAGTCAAGGGCTAACTTGTAGTGGATAAAAAAAAGCAAAATGGAGGCCGCATTATTAAGTCAAGTACTTTGTACACATATAATAATATATATTGCAAATAAAACTGATACCATAAGTAAGCAAGCCTGTCTGAAATAAAAACCTCCATATACAGTTTCTCAATATTGAAAGATAAATTTGTATAGTGGCTTTTATAACAGCACCGTCAGACTGTAACACACGTGTGCAATATCTATACTAATATTATAAAGAGGTAAAGTTTGTGAAGTTGTAGGGGGTAATCTCTAGTTCTACTGAACCGATTTTGAAAATTCTGGTACCAATCCACCACCACCACCACCACCACTACAGCCTATTAACGTCCCACTGCTGGGCACAGGCCTCCACTCTCATAGGAGAGAGGGAATTAGGAGCTTAGACCCACCACGCTGCTCCAATGCGGGTTGGCGGGCAATAGAACCCCACATACCCCACATGGCTGGTACCAATAGAAAGCCATATTATTTGTGAGTGTCATAGGCTATATTATATTAACCCGAAAAATGAGGGAGTTCCCGTGGGAATTTAAGGAACTTGTTACACGCGGACGAAGTCGCGGGCATCTGCTAGTATATTATATATACTAGCATATTATATATTTATGGTTTAAATACATATCTTACTTCAAACAGATGTGATTGGAGTATGTAAGACAGCATCCGATGTACAGGAGCTAACTGCAAAGAGTACAGGGAAGCTTCTCAAGAAGAGAGAAGCCACATTGGTGGACCAATCAGGCGGAGCTGTGAGTAGACAGTAGATACTACCAAACTTGAACATACACTGTAGGCACGTTGGCACAAGATGCAAGCAACATCAATTTTATAAATGTGTGTATATTTATGAAGTGTCATAATTTTATTATTGACAGGCAATTATTTTTTAATTATTATTTTTAAATGACTGAATCTTGTGAGAGATTATAATTTACCATCATTAGAGTAAAATGTAATAGAGTATTTATTATTGTTCAATCAAGGTAGGTACAAATATTTTTCAAAGTTTTTTGTTTCTTGTACCTTTAAATCCCTCAATATGCTCAGGATTCTAACTTATATACTCAGCTCGCTTGGGATCAAACAAGGCATTCGCAACCAAAACGAACATTGTTATGTTGTCGAACAAATAACTATTTTATTAGTGAATGAACTAGAAGTTTAATTCGCTATAATCCGCCACAGTAGACAAATCCGTGTGGTACAGTGCGTGTCTTTCACCTGCAACATGTGACACCCACCACCCAGCAATTCGCACAGGTACAACACCACACCACACAAATCCTCCAAATCTCTCTCAACGTACGTTTCACTCCGACACCGGAGCATCTTCAGGACATGTTGACTCGACAATGCACGATTGTGAAGTGACTATCGTTTCGCAAGTTCCAGCTTATATACCTTTTTGGCATGGCTCATACTGAAGCCCCGCCCTCTCCCCTATTACTGTATAAATTGAGTAAAGGTGAATTTGATACGTTTATTTGTTCATTTAGCAACTCAAATCCTTTATTATTGTGTTTAATTATTTCCAATTGCTCCCAAACGCACATTCGCAACCCTTTATTACATTTATACAGGATTTTATATGAATGGTTATTGCCCACCTCATGTCCACTGTCCAAAATATGTTTAGCGAAGTGGGACCTTTGTGGTTGATCGTTCCTATAAGCAGACATATGTTCCTTATAGCGCGTCTCAAAATTGCGTCCAGTTTGACCAACATATGTGGCACCACATTCAGGAAGCTCAAGCTTATAAGCTTGAGTGTCCTGAATGTGGTGCCATGTGGAATGTGGTGGAATGTGCCATGCCAAAAAGGTATATAAGCTGGAACTTGCGATACGATAGTCACTTCACAATCGTGCATTGTCGAGTCAACATCTCCTGAAGATGCTCCGGTGTCGGAGTGAAACGTACGTTGAGAGAGATTTGGAGGATTTGTGTGGTGTGGTGTTGTGCCTGTGCGAATTGCTGGGTGGTGGGTGTCGCATGTTGCAGGTGAAAGACACGCACTGTACCACACGGATTTGTCTACTGTGGCGGATTATAGCGAATTAAACTTCTAGTTCATTCACTGTCATGGACTTCCGCAAAGTAACGCCTGCTTCTATTCAATACTATTTTATTACTCTTGTTTACAGATAGTTCTCACACTCTGGGGGAACGAAGCGGAGACATTTGACGCTAGTAGCAACCCTGTCGTATCTGCAAAGGTGAGGTGGATTCATGGATTCTAACTTTGTTTCAGTAGTGTTTTAACAAGCTTGAATGTTAGTGAATTATATTGGTTCTCTGAACAAGTAGCAAAAAACCGTACTAATATTATAAATGCGAAAGTGTCTGTCTGTCTGTCTCCTACGCTTCCACAGTCCATCTGTATATCCGATTTTGATGAAATTTGGTTTAGAGGTAGGGTACATCCCAGAGAAAGACATAGGCTACTTTTTATTATTAAAGAGTTCCCGCGGGAATCAAAAAATCACGCGGACGAAATCGCGGGTATCATCTAGTTATTCATAAAAAATATTTTATTCAAAAGTTTTCTATAAATTGTTCTCTTTTTCATTATCGTAGGGTGCTCGATTGGCGGAGTTCAATGGGAGCAAGTCTCTGTCGTGCCTCGCGTCTACCATGCTGCGCTGCAACCCTGACGTGCCCGAGGCGCATCGCCTGCGAGGCTGGTACGACAACGGAGGCGCTAGCATGGACACTGTCAATATATCTGCCAGGTATGAAATGAAATGTGGAACGGTTGAAACCTAGGAAACTAGGCGCGTAGTTCGACAGCCGTAGGCATGTAGGTACCTCTTGCCCGTTGATTCGGGCATGGCACGAAGACGCACGACCCTACAGCGATGGGCCGCGCAGGCGCAGTATATCCCTCCCTTCTGCCTCACTTTTCCACTCTCACGCCGTCGATCAAAAAGTCGCTCTCTAAACCCAACGTCCATAAATGTATTACTCTGACTCATACTCATACTCATACATACAAATAAAAAAAGTTTATTTCACATAGACAACTTGTCAGGACTCGGTTGGAAACTGGATTCTGCTTAGAAGAACCGGCAAGAAACTCAGCAGTTGCTCTTTTTTTTAAAACAAGATATTTTTAATGCGTAGGTAATATAAATTAATATAATTATTTAATTAATTAATTATAAAATATAAATTAAATACAATAGTGTAAGTTATTATACTATACTTTGAGGCGCTGGACCCAAAGTCGATTGCATCCATACAGATTTGTCATTAAGAAACTCGTCATTTGTAAAATAGCCTCGGCAAGTGTTGTTTTCCGGCTTTTTAAATTTGTGTAAAGGCAAATCCAAAAGTTCTTTTGGAACCATATCGTAATAGCTAATACTCAACCCCACAAAGGATTTCTGCACCTTGCGTAGACAGAAAACAAAAAAATGATGTTTAAATTACAAAAGAAGCTTTTCAGGAGCCATATTGCATTCATCTCAAGTCTTGAAATTTTTTACAGAGCGGGTGGACAATCTGGGGGCAGTGGCGAATGGATCACATTTTCCGAAGCCGAAGCCCGTAGACTGGGCACGGGAGAGAAAGGAGATTACTTCACCCTACTCGGTGTTTTGACCTTCATATTCGCAGACAACGCCGTCTACAAGGCGTGTCCTCAAGAGCAGTGCAACAAAAAACTGGTTGACCAGGAAAACGGACTGTACAGATGCGAGAAGTGTAACCGAGAGTATCCTAACTATAAATACAGGCTGCTGCTTGGGGTGAGTTTTATATTTACTACTCAAATACAACGACCTCAATTTACATAGTCAAACAAAGAATGTTGAACTTAATACTACTATACTAACCATCTAGTCTAAAAAGCGGGAACTTACTACCAACATATGCGCCATCTAGTGTGATGTGATGCTTTTTTAACGTACGAGCTAGACCGTTTTAGGGCTGGAACCCAAAACCAGGTTAACTTTAAAAAAACTTAGGACAGGTGAGAAGCATGCACCACAAGTCTTACGACTTAATTTTTTCCATAAAAGGGCCCATATATTTTATCGATGTGTACTACTCATATTAAACAACTGCCCAAAAAAATTTGTGTTGCTTTCAGGGTTCACGTATGTGTGTATGTGAGTTTCTTATTCCACCATAACTTTTAAATGCCTCAACAGATTATGATGTATGGGGTATGGTTAGAACCCTTACATCATGCGGAGTAGAACCGCCTATAAATTATTTGAATAAAATTAGGGCAGGGCGTTTTCGTTCCGTATTAAAACGTCTTATTTTTATCTCTTAGTATGGTTCAAGCCTTCCAACAGACCAGAGACAATTTAGAAATCATTAATTCCCATATTGCACCTTGGGAATCAGTAGTTAAATAGGGTTGTAATCACAAAAATAATTATATTTGAATGATTGTTAAATAGAGGGTGTTCCAAAGATTAATTATATGTTTGACCCATTTTAACTATCGACAGTGAATGAACTAGAAGTTTAATTCGTTATAATCCGCTACAGTAGACAAATCTGTGTGGTACAGTGAGTGTCTTTCACCTGCAGCATGCGACACCCACCACCCAGCAATTCGCACAGGCACAACACCACACCACACAGATCCTCCAAATCACTCTCAACGTACGTTTCACTCTGCACCGGAGCATCTACAGGAGATGTTGACTCGACAATGCACGATTGACTTTTTGGCATGACTCATTCTGAAGCCCCGCCCCCTCCCCTATTACTGTATAAATTGAGTAAAGGTGAATTTGATACGTTTATTTGTTCATTTAGCAACTCAAATCCTTTATTATTGTGTTTAATTATTTCTAATTGCTCCCAAACGCACATTCGAAACCCTTTATTACATTTATGCAGGATTTTATATGAATGGTTATTGCCCACCTCATGTCCACTGTCCAAAAGATGTTTAGGGAAGTGGGACCTTTGTGGTTGATCGTTCCTATAAGCAGACATAATATGTTCCTTATAGCGCGTCCCAAAATTGCGTCCAGTTTGACCAACATATGTGGCACCACATTTGTTGTGCCTGTGCGAATTGCTGGGTGGTGGGTGTCGCATGCTGCAGGTGAAAGACACGCACTGTACCACACAGATTTGTCTACTGTAGCGGATTATAGCGAATTAAACTTCTAGTTCATTCACTATCATGGACTTCCGCAAAGTAACGCCTGCTTCTATTCAATATTTAAACTATCGACGATTGATAACGTCTCCAGTCACTATTTCATACAATGTTCTTCTTTCCCGATTGTAGTGATTTCTCATTTACAGAACCAACCAACGCTTAACACTGCCACTTGGACCTCTGATATTTGTAACATTAAAAACTAGATGATGCCTGCAACTTTGTCTGCCTTTCTACTCTGATAAAAGTAGCCTTAGTCCTTCCCCGGAATACAGCCTCATCTCTATGCCAAATTTCATCAAAATCGGTTGAAAAGATGGGCCGTGAAAGCAAAACAGACAGACACACTTTCGCAATTATAATATTAGTATGGGTTATTTTTTCTTGCCGTTTCTTTTCAGTAGAATTTCCTTTTGAACCGACGATAGAGTCGTGACACAAGTTGTCCTACATGAAACAAACATTTTTTCATTTCATTTCCTGTAGGCTAACGTGTCAGACCCGACTGGCGACCAGCGCATAACGGCGTTCAACGAGGCCGCCGAGGCCTTGTTGGGCCAATCCGCCGCCGACGTCGGCCGCATGTCGGAATACGACAAGGCTGCGTACACGCAGCTATTCGAGGACGTCAAGTTTAGGACCTTCGTCTTCAACTTCCGGACCAAAATGGAGACATACAGCGTAAGTGTTCTAAGTTTTTTTTAATAACAAGATAGGATTGGCTTGTGTTTGAGAATAATAATGCTTATAAAAAGTAATGATGAGGTCTAGGTTGGGACATAGAAAATTATTATCTATTATATTGTATATTTATTTATCTGTATGTATATAATTTTAAATTTATTTGTCCTTGAATCCATTACAGCAGTTTTTTTTTATTGCTATATCTCTAGTTATGCTATACTATGCTACGGATTTTATCGTCTTTTTTTTTGTTTACCACTTAAGTCAGCTGAAGAAAAATCTATACTTAATATTTTAAATGCAAAAGTTTGGGTGGACAGATGAATGGATAGTTGTTTTTTACTCAATTACGCCAGAACGGCTGAACGGATCTATATGAAATTTGGCACAGAGATAGATTATAGTCTGGAATAACACATAGGCTACTTTATATCCTGGAAAATCAAAAAGTTCCCGCGAGAACCAAAAAAACCTCAATCCACGCGGATGAAGTCGCGGGTATCGTCTAGTTGATTATATAAATAATTATGTTTGTAACTGTCTGTTAGTTACGTGTGCTTTTGATCACGGTTCATACAATTGAGTTAAACTGGTTATAGTTTTTGTGGGTACTTGCGTGATTATTTCTGAAATAAAGGGCGCGCGAGTCGTTCATACAAAGAAATATCAACGCTGGTCGCACATTATCTAGCGGATTAATAATTATAGGTAATTTTTTTCTACAGGATGAAGCCAGATTAAAGACAACAGTCATGACGGCTAAACCAGTAGACTACAAAGACGCTAATGCAAAACTCATCAAAAGTATCACGGCTTTGAGCGGGGTCCAAGTGTAATTTATAAATAATGTGCATATAAAGGATAGTTTACGTTGTCGCGAGGTTGAAAAAACTCCCACTCGGCCTGCAGAACTGTGATGAATTACCACACTTCTATCATAGCACGGATTATACCTAGGAATTAAAGTTCAACTGTCAAATTATTATGCTATTTTATCATGTTTTTGGTGAAGTTTAGGCAGATAGGAGTATTGATGACAGTAGTCCTATTATCCTAAATAAAATTATGATTTGTTTTAAATCTAACTTGATATTTAAAATCCATTACCTTACGAATAAACATGTGATCTGAAAATTTTGTACATCAGGATTAAGTAAGTGTTATCAGTCTTTCAAAAGAAACATTTTATTCATAGAATCTTCTAAACTACCTGTCGTTCAACTCATTTTCTGAACTGAAGACTGAACATAATATAATGGGACATTGGTCCTAATATTATTAATTATGTACTCCGGTAATTATGTAATTTTTGTTTTATTTGAATAATTATGAAATAGATAATATCTTAAGTGTTTGTTATGTGAAATTTTGTTTAGTGATAGAGAAATTGTGATTTATTTTTCCAAAAATATTTGTAATCACGAAGTGCACAATAAAAGATTTTGTTTAAATTATGTTTAGTATTTCATTTCTAATCTTTTGGCAACACGGTGTTTCTTTTGGATGAACAATGAGTAAATGTTTACATGAACAATGAGTCCTTCAATAATACTCAGTGCAGTGCAGAATCTGAAGACTAATATAATGAGCAAGTAATAACAGCAAAATATTAAAAATCATTTTTGAAAACAAGCTTTTTCGTCCGCCTTATTGAATTTAGAGTGATGTCATTTAATTTTGCATATTCTCAGCACGCCCTTATAGTTGATTATAATAGGGGTGCATAAAAAAAACTAGTCCGTCATATTGGATTTCAAATGACGTCACTTCGCTAACCATGTATTTGTCATCCAAACTTCGATCAATCGGAAACCAGGAAATGGGTCAAATTTAACTGACAAGATTGCTTGATTACTACTAATTGGTTCGCAAAAATAATAACAAATACTTAATGGTAGCGGGATAACCTGTTAGGGGCATGGCAGTTATATTAAACCCATACCTACCCCTAATCGGTTTCTACACGGCATCGTACCGAAACGCTGAATCGCTTGGCGGCACGTTGGCGGTTGCCGGTAGGGAGGTAACTAGTCACGGCCGAAACCTCCCATCAGGCCAGACCAAGGAAAATTCAGATATTAAAAATTTCCAAATTGACCCTGCCGGGGATCGAGCCTGGGACTTCCGCACGTTAAGACAACAGCGCTCAACACTGCGCCAGGGAGGTCGTCTGTCGCTAAAATCAAAGGTCTGTCGTCTCAGTCATGTAGAATTTTAGTACTTATTTCTATTTCAATGTCGTCAGTGGATAAACCGAGAACATAGTCTAAGCTTTTAGATCTTTAGATTATAATTATGTGTGGTAATAAAAGTCTATGGTTTGGACAAATACACGAAGAAAAGAAAAAGAGCTAATGACATTGCGACAGTATTAGAATAATTATTTTGTCCTAATATGAAAAGTAAATATTGCAGTCATATTATTTTTTACTAATAGGTTAAAAACGAATATAGAAATGCTATTTGTTGTACGGAATCCAAATAAAACCTTATCGTTTTAATGTTTAATGATAATTAAATTTGAAATCCCTTAATTTCATGGAATTATCAGGCTCTATTGAACATGTTTGAATACTCACCTTAAAGCAACCTTTACTTACGCTATGCTTTTAGTTTAAGTATGTAGAAAACCAAAAAAATACCTTGTGTAATGTTTATCATGTAACATTAACTTAGAAAGGAACATTTTGTTGATGTGCTGATAGCAACTCAGGTCCTATCATGTCCAGTAACGGGTTCCGACAACGATATACTCGAAGGTCTAGTATCCAACGGGACAGGGAAGGTGTCCGCATCGACGTACGGGAGCGTGTAGCACTCGCTATCCGTCCGCGAGGTCACCGTATAGGTGCCCAACAAGTGGCGAGGAGACGTGCTGTGGAACTGGTGTCTACCTCTGATGAATCAACTACCAGCCGACATGCCATTCCGTTGAGGTGGACTCGACCGCATAATATGCTGGAGGTAGGTATTTAAAAAAATTAACAGTTGTTTTCATGTACTATGGGATGAAAACGATTAATATAGTGGTGCCACAGATTAAATAATAGCTGTTACTTCGTTATAGATGGATATTTAACAATCTAAGAAAAGCCTATAATATTGCCTACTCAAGTCTTGCGACGTGTCACTAATTCCAATCACAAAAGCCTCAAAGCCCTAACTAGCTAAAGGGTGCCCTAAGTTTGGGAGCCCAGAGTTCGTATTACTGTGGCCGTCGCGTTCTTGTGCTTATTTAGAATTAACGCCAGGATTCTGTATATTGTGAGAATATTAAGAACATAAAAATATAATTTCACAATAGGTAAAATTAGCATACACCAATCATTTTGAAATCGATTCGCCAGTTTAGCTACAATTGGAACACCTTTTTTTTGGATACACCTTTCTTTTCAATCAGGATTTAGTACTTAGTCAAAAAATCTAATCTGACACATGATATATTTTACAGATTGACCAAGGAGTAGGTTTTTTATCAGTCGCCGTGTCGCTCACCTCACGTGACGCCTCAAGGCCGGGAAGTCGGAGCAGTATGGCTACCCTGCGGTCCCGCTCATCGCGTGCTTGGTACACCCAACGCGGAGCAGGAGGGACGGGGCCCGCAGGCGATTCACAATGGTCTTACCAAAACGCTACTACACAACGACCAAACCATTGGCGCGTTCAACCAAATAATTTTAGGAACGAGGTAGGAGGGATAAAATTATAATGACGTATTCCACCAGCCACTAATTGTGGTACACGGTACGATTCGTGTAATCGTAGAAGTCAGAGCACCACTACTCAAGATTCGTGTAGAGGTGTAGCTAATCTGACTTTGTGATAACGTGAATATCATACTATTGATTCATTAGTAGTAGTATACTAGTCTGTAAATGTTGTGGGGTATTTTTTGCCAGTAAGGCGATATGATATAGGAATTAGGAACCAAACCTAGGTAAATCAGTCTCCTTAGCACGACAGTCAAGTTTGAAACACCGACCCGAACTTCTCCATTTTAGGGCGTGGTGGCAAGAATCAATCACGGTAATGTCCGAAGAACCCGTGGTCACGATGTCAGGCACCGGGTCAACGCAACAGGCTTTAGGGTACAACATGTGCCGAGGGATCGTCGGCGCCGGAACCAACGTGACCGGCCTTTGCGTCGTCCGAAACCTCTGCAGGAACGGAAGGCCCGTCGTCGGCCCGGACGACCTTTCACGCTTTCTACGAAATAGGCGATGTCTATGTCTATTACAAAGATCAGCATAATACCCTTTGTTACTGACTAGTGTTTTATCTAAAGATAAACTGTTTTATAATGTGGACCACAAAACACTCAAATCATGCAAAATTCCTTATATTTTCGAGTGTACTTAATGTTTTTATTATTATTTTATCGCTCTTTCTAGGCGGTCATTTGTGTCGTGAAATAAATAAGTAAAACTGCACTCTTTGCTATGTTATTTATTTAATCTCATTGATATGACTTTAAATTTGGCTAAGGAAATAAATTTTCTGGTACCATCATTTGGACAGTAATTATTATTGCAAGAAATTTTTAGACATTGAACGAACATTGAAAAATTCTGTACAACTTCTAGTAAAATCATTTGCAATTTGTCCAAGAATGTTTAACGGCTCACACAAAAATAATTTCCTAAAATATCTTATCAACACTATACGTACGAGGTAAATGCTATATCACTAAAATATACATTAGATTATTTCGGTAGGTACCCTACCGAAATTACGAGAATTTTGTCTTACTCATTGTTCATAATAGTTTGTGCAAACACGAAACACATGGTCGAAACGCACAGAACACATTTGGGAGGTTACAGACAAAATTCGCGTAAAACGTAGGCCCCAATTGAATCTGTTCCCAATAAAAAGGAGCTGCACAAAACGGTAAACAAACAACTCTTAAAGTTTAGTACCGAGTAGGTACGCAGTATCAGTTTGTTCGCATTACGCTTACCAACTCCAAGTGTACCTACTCGGATGCATCAGCTACTGTTTCAATAATGGACCTACTGAAAGGAGGCACGGATTCGATTCAACCTGTTGTTAAGGGAATCGTGTCTGAGTTAGGGTCTCACCGCATCAATCGACGCGGAACCGGCTTGAGAGTCAGAAAAAGCTTTACGTATGTGGTAGTATAAAAGACGTCGCCCACCCCGGACGAGGCGTCGCTGAAACGGCGTTTGGCCGCGCTTTTACTCTTGTCCCGTATACATAAAGCTTTTCAGACTGGCTCAAGCCGGCTAATTTAAACAGCATTTGCGTTATTCATATAAAGCTCCAGCAAAAGTTTTTAAAAAGTATAAGTAGGTATAGGATAATAGAATTATTGTTATAGGCGACAATAGCTTTTCTAAAACCAATGATCTGGTTCATCATATTTATGTATGGTTTCCGAAAGTTCATCATATTATATTCATTCAAAATATGTACAAGTTTTACATCTGTTTGTTTACCTTTTATTTAACTTCTTTTCTAACAGTTATACGATTTCTAGTATACATGTTTTAAATAAAAATATGTTTTACTTTTAACCAAAAAAAATTGCCGCGGGGTGGCCGAAACCAGTTAGCAAAAAATATAATGCACATACAGTACCCGGCGATAAATATTGCATATCGATCTTTGGAAAGAGACAATCGGCTAATTTCGGCTTCGTAAATCGTTATCTCTGTCGCACAAAATACAAACAGTCCGGTATCTAGTAGGAGCTGTTAAAACAATTATGAGTTGCTTCTTTTGATATTTTTTTTATTCTTTGTATGTATTAAATACACCATTTTTTCTATAAGTGTTGGCTTAAGGATGGGGTAAAATAAAAAAAAATAAAAAAAATGTTCACATAATGTTTAAAATTACAGCTGTAGTGTACATAATAATAAACATTGTAATAAAAATAATAATAATAATAATAATTATTCTCTATTACTTCCATTTCACTATCTGTGCTCTCAAAGAGGTCAATATCACTGTCACTGTCAGCCGTATTTATCACTAGTAATAATATCAGTGTAATTGTCTAAACCGTGTTGAATAATTCTATATTCATTCTCACATTTGATTGCATGATCGCAAACCTTTTCGATTATCTTCCATTTTAGTGAACCGAAATCCCATCTCATGAAGTATTTTTCTCAACGTCTTTTCAGACCCATTGTAATTAATAGCTTCAGATATTTTAGCTTTTAATGATTTTATTGTTGGCGGTTCATTAAATCGTAAGTGAAAATCATACACCATTCTTCGAACAACATCATAATCAAAATCGTCCATATTCAAACGAAATTGCTTTTTTGGTCTCCATTTTTTTGGAGTCCTGAAATTAATTTCAGCAGAATGTGTTTCAGTACTAACTTCATTTAATATATTGTTCAAAGTTCTTCTTGAAATTCCAGTGGCAATTGCAACTCGCTCTTGAATCTTCTTCAAATAACAACTTGCATTTTCATCTTCATTTTTTTTTAATCTGTCAGCTTCGGTTACAAAATATTTATAAACATTGTAGATAATTTCGCGTGACTAACCTCGTAAAGGTTTCCCTCTTTTTCCTAAAGATGCCATAGTAGAACTTTAAATTATTTAAATTTGGGGGTATTAACAACTCTCAATATATATTATTAATTGGACGCGACCGCACTCTATCGCACTTGAACAGCGACTGACAGTGAAGTTTTGTCAGTCATATAGGTAGTGTGCGACAGAGATAACGCTATACGAAGCCGAAATTAACCGATTGTCTCTTTCCAAAGATCGATGTGCAATATTTATCGCCGGGTACTGTACATAAATATCCACACAGTAGATTAAATTTTAAGCTATCAAAAGCTTCAAATTTTCGAATATCAAAAGAACTGACAATTTTTTTCGGTAAAGTAAGTAATTCTTATTTATTAGATAATAAGGTCAAAATGAAGAAGGTGTAAAAGGCAATTGGTCGAAATGTAAGATAAAACCAATTTAATTAATTTAACTGTACGTCAAATGCAACGTAATATTTTAATGTAGTCCTAGTCAGTATAGAAAGTTATATCATCACCTTAACTACAAAATGTTATTCAGGATAACCCTGACTCGCTGAAGAGACAAAAGCATTACTTCTATTATTATACAACTAAACATTTTAATACATACATAATAAATTAAATTAAAAACAATATAAAAATATACGACAACGTTATAATATTATGATGTACCATTTGAACTTTAATCTTAAAATATTTTGTCTTTTACACAATATGTAGGTATACTATTAACATTGAACAAGTATGTTGCGGTGAAGGTTTCTTAGTATGTATGAAAAATGTCACAAAATAGACACAGAACGAAGGCTTTGTACTAGGATCAGTATCCATAGCTGCGCTATCAAGATCGCGATCGTACGGCAATATGAAACGAATTACAAGTTTCATTCACCGCTTTGAATTCGTTTGCGCAAGCCATACGAACGCGATTTTGAAGGCGCATGCTGGTTTCCGTGTCTTGTATAAAGCCTTTTTATTAGATCTTCTGTATAGCACTTGTTATCTTGCATATCGTTTATTTTTCAAACGATTCAAAATTAATCAAATCAATTCGCAATTACCCAATTCCACGTTTATTCCATTACAACTCAAATTGATTACCTTCTTTCAGCTCCGATTGAAAGTACGTTGCGTAACTAACCCCATAATCAATAACTTTTGTTATTTCATTAATTAAATGAAATAGCAATAGCCCTCGTTTACACGGACGATTTCCTAATACGCGTTAAAAAAACGCCGAATAAAACGAAATGAAGAGCCAAATTAAAAATATAACGATTATTGCCAAGTGTTGCAAATGCAACATTGAGAGATTCAGATGAGTTATGATCAGATCTAAATAAGAGATACTTAAACCTACTTGTTTCATTCTAACTTTTTTTTAATGTACGTTAGTAACGTACCTGTGAACAAGGACTTACGACCAATAAATACTTGATTTAGTAAAAGTGCGGATTCAAAGCCATAATTGTTAAAAATAATAAACAAAAAATAACAGTATTCAATAGAAAAATATCCGTAGTTGCCTATGTTTAATAATTAATATTATAATCAATATCTATAATCTGGCGATAAGTTACTAAGCAACGTTGTAATTTGTCAAAAATTGTATGGTCTTTTTTGGAAAAACTTATCGACAGAATAAGAATTGATTATTATCAGTCGTATTTAAGGTATTTCTACCTTACCTCATCGATTCTCAAACTTATTTTTTCCCGCAAAATGTATTATATGTGCCCAACCTAAACCGAACGAAAGAACTCTTTGCTTAGGTGTGCATACTCGTCAGTTTCAAACAGTTTTAATAGTCCTTCGAGCCGGATAAACGGCCGCCCAACTGAGTACGGGTATCCTCTCTCATAATGAAAAGGTTGCCACGATGGTTTAACAAGTGTTCTTCTTTTAAATGCAGAGTACTCCGTAAAGTAAGAGGTGCGAGGTAGGTTAAAGGAGACCGAAGTCTTTTGAGCACTTCAAACCGCTTTAATATAAATAGGTATTTTATTTTTATGCTCTAAAGACGTTAATTTCAAAGTTGTACTGCTGCAAAATTCATATTCATAAATCACATCATATTGTATACTCAAAATCACCATCGTCCAAAAAGTTTGAAAAAAGATGTCACAACTGAAACCTTGATCACTTATATATTCTAAAAAGCTTATGTATCTATATAAATCACCTTACTTCTTATATTTACCTTCATATCAATATATCAATTGCTCACGAATTAACTACAGAACTCTATTAACTCTATTACAAATTATCACTAATAAGTATTAAAAAAATATTATTGAGTTATACAAATATTGTGAAACAATTTTCAATTCCAAAAGAGTACTATCATCAAAACAAAGGTAGGTATATTATTTTTGCCGAAACAACGGCATCACGTTGCGAGAGCCCATGGCAAAATCTGTGGAAGTGTTTGGTAATAATCATAAACATAAATAATCTTATAATTAATAAATCATAAATCATTATGTTAATGATAAAAATTTAGCAAAAAGGAAAATTATATCAGCAGCTGGTTCTTTTTTTAATTTTAGTTGCAATATGATCAACGGCCAATATGTTACTTATATTAGACATAGGCCTATTTTATGATTCAAATGTTTTTTATCTACCTTGTAGATATACCATGTTAATCACCTACAGAAGCCTACTGCTGAGCAGGTCTTAGGCTTGCCATCAGGAAAGCTAAATGAGCCAGATGGCAGATAATACCAACTTATATCAAGCACCAGCTGAAACTTTTCCATGAACTCTCGGATCATCATAGTAATTGACATACGAAAAAATATACGTATAAAAACATACCACAGTAAGGATCGTTTCAATAGAAACTGTATGATTGGTAAACAAATAACTATTAAAGCGCAATATCCAACTTTAACGAACATAGTTATTTTGTTGAAGAAAGCTTACTATAGTTCGCGCGCGAACTACAGTACTAGTATCTATATATACTATAATACTACAGTTATATAAAATAAATTAATTATATTTTAATGATTACTTTACAATTAATCATTAAAATATAATTATTTAAGTGGTTATTCAGAACCATCAACACATATTTCTTTGAAAGAGAACTACTACAAAACGCTCGAATCTAAACTTCTATGCAATAAAAGTTTCCCTTACTGCAATGGAGCGCATTGCCTAATTAACGTTTTCAATTGGCTTAGTTCAATTGATTCGATGTGAAAACTAGTACTCGGGGTTGATTACGCTTGCGTTACATTGGTTTGATTCATAGAATGTATTGATTGTTTATCTCATTTTATATTTTAAATCGTAAGAATATATTTTTACGTGATGTACTGAATAACCTTTTTAAATATATGACCAGGATATTGATTAAATATATAGTTCTTGCAAATCATGAGCGCGCATGAACTTTTACTTGCGGTTATGCATAGTGCGCGAGCATGCGTGCCCGTCGTGCGGTAAGTCGTACGCGCGCTCGTGAAAATATAACAATTGGGTATTTGACTACTGAGATTTTTTTTTATGATTATTAAATAAAGGATCTCCCAAAAGTCGTAATATCCACGTCCCCTGCTAAATTTACTTTGAACAACCATTTTAAACTATCGAATAAAGTAAAAAAAGTGCGTCGAACTTTGATGACGTCACAACTTAAAATTTCATACAAAATCCATACTAAGCACGCGTTTTGACGTTTGAAAAGCTGCTGATTTGACTAGTCGTCAAATACCCAATTAGATAAGAATTAGCCAGTTTTTCGTTTACCTTCAGTGCGGTGTCAATTGAAACAGAGTTTAGAGGGTAACATCGTAAAAGTACAATAATAATTAATTAATTCCATTAAATATCATCAGTTAAGTCATAGCCCGATGCGATTCTTCGCGGAGTCCATTCACACGTTATCGTTATCACTAATTGTGCAGTAACACTAAAAGTCCGTTACAAGTACGCAGGTCAGGTCAACAGTGTTTGCTGTTGAGGTGTTCCCGGGGCGCCTTCTTTACTCCCTACAAAATATTTGTTATCTAGTCCTATAACATTAAATACGCAGGTCAGTGAGACAGCAGCGGGCCTCGCCGCCGCCTGCCTCGCGCCTCACCACGCGCCTCGCGCCTCGCTGCGCGCCTCGTGCCTCGCCTCGCCACGCCACACCACACAAGGATAATGCACATCGACCGATCACTACTCCACTAAACATATTTACAAAACCACTAGGACGAATAACTTAAAGCGAATAAATAAAAGAGACGCTCTTTGGAACGGATTACATTCGAGGTACGCAAGTTCGTGGAGCGTGAATGTACCGCCAACGCGCGAGAGCCAGCTCGAAACGAAACGACGACGCACTAACTTTTATACCTCTCCCACACAGGTGCGTGAATCCGTCAAACCTGATTCTGATCCAAGTAGGTATATTGTACGATATCGGATTACTTTAAAGGATTTGTATCCTAAACAGCCAATATGATTGGCAAACGGACAAAGAAAAGTCTTTTTGGATCTCTTTTCCTACTACAAAGTTCATACTGTTCCATACCCGTAGGTATGCGTTCTTTACAGAATTTGTAAAGTAAGCCACTTTGGTATTAATTGATAATCTGACAAGAAAAACTTTTTTTGGATATTCATTTCCAACTTCCAAGTACATACTGTAGGGTACTGCATGTGTTACTAAAAAAATGATACTCGTACGCACCTGTATAGTAGAGGCGTTAATCTTAAAACTAAAAGTTAACAAAAATATGGCCGAGAAGCGATTCTCAATCATATAAATAATTACATATATTCGTATCAACTGTACACCCAGTCTTTATATTCGACTTTTGAGATTCCCAATAATTTCAAAGTTCCAAAACAATTTCCGAATTGATTTACAAAAAAATAATATAAGCTTACTCACAATAAATCGATTAAAATATAATCAAAATACAAGTAAAGGGAATGATAATTTAACGAAAAAAGGCATAAAAATATGTTTTAACAAAATTGTTCAGCGTATCGAGTATTACGATAATTTAGTATTTGACGCGAGTCGACTATCGAGACCACTCCGGGCCTTCCTTGTGATCGCATCACCCCGATTATACACATCCACACTGAAAGCTTATTCGAAACAGACACATCGTAAAAGCTTAGATGCTAAATTCGATATACGAGATTCTATTCCATTTTACAGGTAACCTTACCAAAAGATTTTAAATAATACCGATTTGGAGCGTATTCGAGCGTCGAAAGACTTTAGCGTTAAAGTAAAATTAACCTTTACAGCGTTGAATGAACTAGAATTTTAATTCGCTATAATCCGCTACAGTAGACAAATCTGTGTGGTACAGTGACTGTCTTTCACCTGCAGCATGCGACACCCACCACCCAGCAATTCGCACAGGCACAACACCACACCACACAAATCCTCCAAATCACTCTCAACGTACGTTTCACTCCGACACCGGAGCATCTTCAGGAGATGTTGACTCGACAATGCACGATTGTGAAGTGATTTGGAGGATTTGTGTGGTGTGGTGTTGTGCCTGTGCGAATTGCTGGGTGGTGGGTGTCGCATGCTGCAGGTGAAAGACAGTCACTGTACCACACAGATTTGTCTACTGTAGCGGATTATAGCGAATTAAAATTCTAGTTCATTCACTATCATGGACTTCCGCAAAGTAACGCCTGCTTCTATTCAATACTTTACAGCGTTGTTATAGCCATACGTCCACAGTAATTCCAAACGTAAAAGCTGTGGCGTTAAAATCGATGTTACTGAATTTATTATTTTAAATCAAGGTGTTTTGGTGTCTTTTTTACGCCAACGCGGTGTGTTTTAAAATCTCGTGGTAAGGGTACAGTTTTACTTTCATCACGAACCATTATTCGAACCACACCACCGATTGTTAAACTATATATCTAAGGCAATAATAAAAATAAATTAAACGTTATCACAAAATAATTGTACTTTTCAGGACATAAAACAATTTAGGTGTATTTGGCATTTTGAGTTTCAAAATGTACAAGCGACGTAATTATTTAGTTTCATACACCGATATTATATAGGTACAAACTAAAATAATCAAAAATTCCCAAATGCACCACCCAATCTTAAAAATAGTAGTACAAAAATATTTTTGTCCTTTGAAACACATTTGAATATACGTATGTATTAAGGGATATTATGTACTTATAACCAACTGCCACTGAAAGCCTTATCAATGCTCGTGGTTTTAACATCCCCAATACAATTCAAATTAATCAAAAACAATAATTCTCCAATCATTTCTTACGTAAGACATTTTTCTCTAATCATTTGACATCTCCATTGTTGTTTAACGTGAAAATTAAATCAGTACGGTCTTCATTTTTATTAATAAAACTTAAATATCTCGGTGTAACGACCTCCCCCAATCTTAAAAGATCTTACGTAACAAACGAAAGATAACATTTGAAACGTTTAATAATACATCGGTTACATAATCAAACGTAAGCGTGTCGGTGTGTGTGTGGTTTCGAAGGCGGCGGCGTGTCTGTGTGGGTGTGTTCGTGTGCGCTGTGTGTGTGCGTGCGTGTCGCGGGGCAGCTAGCGCGCTCACGGCACGAGGTCGGGCAGGCGCCCGCGACCCTAGGGGCGCCCACCACCCTCACCGCTCACCACCTACGATACGGAATAACGACGATATAAAAACTATATCTATACCAATCGTAACCCTCTACTGACCATTGGTACTAAGGCTTCCAATTCCAATACGGACGAAAAAGTATGGGATCCCGGTATTGGCTAATACCGGGATCCCGGACTTTATTCGTCCGTTTTCAATTGCAGTGACTATTGCATTAATTTCTTGGTACATGCCACTGTTTATATTCGGCTAAGTTTCTAATACCGGGATCCCGGACTTTATTCGTCCGTTTTCAATTGCAGTGACTATTGCATTAATTTCTTGGTACATGCCACTGTTTATATTCGGCTAAGTTTAAAACTTGTATCTTAAGCTCATTAGCTCAATAAGAGCACTTTTATTACTTAAAACCAGTGAAGAAAAGTCATTTTTGATCACTCAGAGGGAAAAAATAATGTTTGAATTTAGAACACCGTGGTTTGGCATTTCTATTTCATTGACTCACGAAACGTTCAGAAATCTGTTTTTAAGCGAATGCAATATTTTTGTCTTCTAAAAAAATTACTCTTGAGTTTTTTATTTTGTGTTTTGACTAAACTATGCATTTAAACGAGTAAAAAATGGCATTTCTTCATTGAATTAAAGCATAAAAGTGCTCTTTTGGAGTTAATGTGGTGAAAAAATAATTTTATGGAAAAACTGTTTTTTATGGTGCAGTTTCCTGCAGAAAAGACTAGTTATAAGTTAAAAACAATCTATCTAATTTTAAGTTTTTCGCAATACCGGGATCCCGGTATTGAAAATAATCTTTCCGGTATTAATACCGCTATTCGAATGCCCTGATTGGTACTCCCAGAATGAGATGGGCTTAGGCAACAACCCTGGCCAAATGTGCACTGGCAGACTTAACACGGCTTCCGATTAGTACGGAGAACTCTCCGACATGCAGGTGGCCTCACAATGCCTTCCTTGACCGTTAAAGCAAGTAATATTGTACTGCTTTTAAAACACATAAGTTCGAAAAGTCAAAGATGCGTGCCCTGGACCTCCCAAACAGGAGGCCTATACTACTAATATTATAAATGCGAAAGTGTATCTGTCTGCTACGCTTTCACGGCTTACCTCTTCAACTGATTTTGATGAAATTTGGTACAGGAATAGGTTGTATACCTGGGAAGGACATAGGCTACTTTTTATCCCGGAAAATTGAGAAGTTCCCGCGGGACTCGAAAAAACTTAGTCCACGTGAACGAAGCCGCGGGCATCATCTAGTGTTCAATAAGAACACTACAGCATAATCAAATCACATAAAATAAATTGTACGCCCACCCGAACTGTTGCCAGTCACCGAGCACACAACATATGTATTATACTCACTTTCCGCTCCTTGTAGTAGAGCTCTTCGCTCTCCATGTTGCAGAGAAGCAGGATGACGGCGCCGAACAGGAAGATGGCAGCGCCCCTGCCCACGCCGTACGCCCTGCCGAACTGTTGCCAGTCACCGAGTACACAACATATGTATTATACTCACTTTCCGCTCCTTGTAGTAGAGCTCTTCGCTCTCCATGTTGCAGAGAAGCAGGATGACGGCGCCGAACAGGAAGATGGCAGCGCCCCTGCCCACGCCGTACGCCCTGCCGAACTGTTGCCAGTCACCGAGTACACAACATATGTATTATACTCACTTTCCGCTCCTTGTAGTAGAGCTCTTCGCTCTCCATGTTGCAGAGAAGCAGGATGACGGCGCCGAATAGGAAGATGGCAGCGCCCCTGCCCACGCCGTACGCCCTGCCGAACTGTTGCCAGTCACCGAGCACACAACATATGTATTATACTCACTTTCCGCTCCTTGTATAGTAGAGCTCTTCGCTCTCCTTGTCGCAGAGAAGCAGGATGACGGTGCCGAACAGGATAATGGCGGCGCCTCAACCCACGCCGTACGCCCACCCGAACTGTTGCTAGTCACCGAGCACAAACATATGTTTTATACTCACTTTCCGCTCCTTGTAGTAGAGCTCTTCGCTCTCCTTGTCGCAGAGCAGCAGGATGACGGCGCCGAACAGGAAGATGGCGGCGCCCCAGCCCACACCGTACGCCCAGCCGAACTCCCAAACCGACCGGTTGCCTGTTACCGACCATAAGTTATTTATTGAAACCCCATAAAAAATATTTTAAAATTATACATAACAGTGAAATAATAAATATTCACGTTCAATATTCGCCCATATCTACTGTTAAAGGTGTACAATTACACACGTACTATTTACTCGCGCGTCAAGCAAATAATTTGAATTGAGCCTAAAGAGTAGTAAGCAACTGACATGAAAGTGACCTTATATTATATTTTTTGTGATTTATAGTTTAGATTTGTTTTTTTTTTTTAAATATGACAAAAATAAACATAAAACACATATCGATAAAATACGTACCCAGATTTAACTCAGCGGCGAAACACACTGGGTATATCACTAAGGCTATTAGGATGCACATCACTGAAATAAAAAAAAACGCTAAAATTAAATTACATTCGACAAGATACATTTTTATAGTATTTTAGGCTTTGCATCTTCTAAAATCTAAATAAACAAAAAAATACTAAATAATCACTGCACTTATAAATAGTTTTTAATTTCTCCTAATACTATTTGGTTTATGCAAACATGTGTTTTGGAACTCACAAGAGTCCTTATGCCGAGTTACTTGAGCAATCGGCCTCGCATCCAGTGACCCACAAGTCAGTGTAATACTTGTAACATATGTGTTGTGTTGTCTACATATTGTAACCTTTTCTTTTCTATGAAAAGAGCAACTGCTGAGTTTCTTGCCGGCTCTTCTCAGTAGAATATTTTTCCGAACCGGTGGTAGTCTTAACGTTTCATAAGTGACGCAAGTTGTCCGACATGAAATAAATAAATCATTTCATCATTTATCATTTATTTCGAGTAGGTAAAAAAATACGGGTTAGTCTTAACTGAAATTATCCGATGACCTTTTAGAAAACAGTCACATTTATACCAGTCACAGTTGAGGAGCATGACGACCGTGTTTTGCTGGCTGAGGCTGCAGCGACATTTGTCGGAAACCCGAAACCACGAACTCACGGTTCAAATAGCGAAGATATTTGAATCGTATTGTTACTTAGTTTATGCCGATACGACTTAGATCAAAGTAGAGCTAGATTCTGAACAATGTTGAGATTTGATATTTAACATAGTGAGAACGAGATTGGTAGAGTCTGTCTAGTGAACGCTGAAAGTCGGATTTTTAGATTTTAGATGCCTACTAGCAACACTGGGCCATACAAAACTCAAGTCTAAAAAATATCTAGCGCACAATATAGACTTATTAATATATTACTGCGTATTTACATACCTAATATATATGTTTTATTTCCCGTTTGCGCTCCGTTTTTACTAGACTTCATCAAATGTTTTTGAATAAACTAATACGTAAAATCTCACAAACTGTATGGGACAGGAAAATGTCGTAAGTTGCAAACTTCATACGAAGAATGATTAAAGTCAACCTCAGTGCCATTTTCCATACGGTTTCCATATTCAATCTACCTGCATTTTTATCGCTAATCATGAAGGTCTTAACAACAACTATACTTATATGATAAATGCGAAAGTTTGGATGGATGTACGGATGTCTAGATGTATGGATGTATAGATGAATGGATGTATGGATGTATGGATGTTTGTTACTCAATCACGCCCCAACGGCTGAACGGATCTGGCTGAAATTTGGCACAGAGATGATTATAGTCTGAAATAGCACATAGGCTATCCCGCAAAAGTTGAAGAGTTCCCGCGGGAACCAAAAAACCTCAAACCACGCGGACGAAGTCACGGGCATTCGCTAGTTTGTCATAAAACGTATTATGTTCTTAAACAAATAACCATATAGTTATCCCCGTCAGCCTTCAGTGTACGTCGCCAGGCATATAATGAGGTGTCCGGTGGTGTGGTAGAGCGGGCTATACATACGCGCAAGAGCCATGGCGAGCACCGCGAACCGGTAATAGCGGAACTTGGTGCGATGGTCGGCCGAGCGCAGCCCCAGCCCCGTCAGCAGCGCGCCGCACACGTCCGCCGCCAGCGTCGCCACACACAGACCAGCCGCGGCCCTGCACAAGATTAACGCGCTATATGAGGATCAACCACAGTCGATAATACCAATCGATCAATACCAGTCGATAATACCAGTCGATCTGAATGCATTCAAATCCTGAGTTAAAACAAAGAGAACCGCGTTCCGATGACCGCACAAGTGGCTTTCGAATTTCAAATCCTCGATCTACGACGCACGGCTCGATGCCGTGGCGCACAGATTTCGCACTCACGTTCAAAATGTAATGACGCCAAGTGACAGGCTGTGGATTCATCGTGGGATTGGCATCGCGGCAAACTTTAACTTACAGATTTCATACTCACGATCAAATTTTAGTTTAATCAAATGATCAGGGATGATGATATAACAAGTAAATTATTTCTTACTAATTGGGTATTTGACTACTAGTGAAATAAATTATTTTTTAGTGATTATTAAATAAAGGATCTCCCAAAAGTCGTAATATCCACGTCCCTTGCTAGTTTTATTTTGAATAACCATTTTAAAGTAACGATTAAAGTCAAAAAAGTGCGTCGAACTTTGACGACGTCACAACTTAAAATTTCATACAAAATCCAACGCGTTTTGACGTTTGAAAAAAAAGTTGCTGATTTGACTAGTCGTCAAATACCCAAATATTAAATAAAGGGTATTTCAAAAGACCTAAAATTCACATCCTCAGATAGTTTTAAGTTTGATTGAAATTTGACGTCATAAATATGTACTTCACACAAACTTCAATTCTAGCAGCGCGTTTTTAGGTTTGATAAAGAGTTGCTGATTTGATTGAGTTGTCAGCGTCCCTATTATGGCGTATCGTCAATCGCGAACATTATAAGTATACTTACTTAATATAAGGCGAGGGTCTCGCCGCGTAGCAGCCAGGCTGCGCGGTGATGTCGAAGGGCAGCGGTGTGGGCGCGTCCGGGTCGATGCAGTGCATGAACAGACCCTGCCGCCAGCCCGCCGCCATGAGCCAGTCGGCCGACGCGAGCCCCAGCACCATCAGGATCACTACCAGCAGGCCGCATATCAAAGCGATCACCTGCCACAAACAGAAACAAACTATTTTATTATTTAAGACACAGGCTGTGTCTCAAGACCTCGATTTCAAGCTTCCACATTTCGCGGTCTAACTAGACGATCACGAAATGATGGATACATAGAAAATTTAATCTGAAGGAAGGGCCAAGTTTTAAATGTTCTCCGACACACTGCCGCGCTGTATGGACAGCAAACTAAAGCTTTCTTAAAATAAAACGGAAAAGGAGCCGTAATAGCTTAATGATCTGGGAGCAGATTCTACAAAACCTACCTATTATGGATTGATTAGTGTTTGGTCTAATCTAAAACTAATCGCAAACGATTTATTAACGGGTAACTCGATAGCCGTTCTGAACAAGAATACCTTTCAAGTATTATATTGTTTTCCCGGTTATGAAATTCATGGCTTTGTTTACCTCATTAATTTTAATTCTAATGAGTTTTCTCAAATTAGCATTATATTGATATTATAAAAAACCCTGTTATCATAATATCTGTGGTGAATTCTAACTGGCTGTTTTACGAAGAAAACGACGAATCTTTGTGATATTTTGTCATGTTGTCACATATCGACATTTGTCATACCTATGTAAAATTTTTTGCAGAATAAAGCCTAATTCTACTATAAAGGTAATTGTTATTTCATAACAATTTATTCTGCTAAAATTATGTATCTCAAGCTATAACGTTGTGCAAGTAACGCCCTGATTACGATTATGAATAAATATCTCCGACCAGTAGTGTTAGACCTCGACCCGACGTCACCAACTGCTGCTCAAGAATGGAATCACTGGCTTTTTACATTCAAGAATTTCCTAGCAGCCAACAAAGATGGAGACAAGGATATTTCAGATAAGTTACAGATGCAACTGCTTATTAACCACGTATCACCAAAGGTTTTCCAATACATTAGCGAGAGTCAAAGTTATGAAACTGCTATAGAAACGCTCACTAACATTTTCGTTAAACCGAAAAATGAGATCTATGCTCGGCACGTGCTCGCCACTAGGAAGCAACAAAGCAAGAATGTGTAAATCAGTATCTACAACAACTACAGCTGTTAAGTAAGGACTGTCAGTTTAAAAAGGTTGACGCAGAGAGTAATAAGAATGAATATATCAGAGATGCGTTCATATCGGGTATCACTTCTGATAAGATCCGACAAAGGTTGCTAGAATGCTCAAAATTAGATTTAGATGAAGCCTTTAATCTAGCACAGACTATGGAGACAGCAGAAAAGAACGCTCAGTCTTATAAGTCGACCTATGATGCTGAACAATCCTCTTCTTTTGCAGTAGCACTACCAAAATCTAACAAAACTAATACAGACATGAGGAAATGTTTCTTTTGTGGAGAGAAATTTCATAAACGGCAAAATTGCACAGCACTAAATGCCAATTGCCAGATCTGTCATAAAAAAGGCCATTTCGCAAATGTTTGGAGGAGCAAGAAGCCCAATGTCAATGCTGCCGCTACTAATGAACCTGCTGAAACTACTGAGAACAATTTGAACAGCCTTATCATCACTGCTGCAGCTCCTGCTCTTATCATTACTGCTGCAGCTCCTGCTAGTCTCAAGAAGTCTATAGTCACTATTAAGGTAAATGGTAGAGATGCTAAGGCCCTAATTGACTCTGGAAGCTCAAAAAGTTTTATCAATCATGACTTCTTCAAAAAATACTCATTCACCAGAGAAAATACTAGAGAGTCTATAACTATGGCACAAACAACACGTACAATTGATTGTGAAGGCCTATTCCGAGCAAGGATTACACTAGACGACAATATTTACGATCGAGCCCCGCTTCTCATAGTAAAACATCTTTGCGCTGACGTCATCATTGGACATGACATACTGGGAGAACACTCGAAATTAGAAATATCTTTCGGAGGACCTAGAAAGACATTACAAATCTGTAGCGTTCTCGCAGCTGAGATCCCTCCAGTACCACTATTTTCTAACCTATCTCCTAACTGCAAGCCTATTGCTATAAAATCACGCAAGTATACGAATGATGACTTGAAATTCATACAAGACGAAATATACAAACTCTTGGCTGATGGTGTTATCGAAGAGAGTAGATCTCCATGGCGCGCTCAAGTTCTAATTACAAAAAATGAAAATCACCGAAAGAGATTTGTTATAGATTACTCTCAAACTATCAACAAGTATATGGATTTGGATGCGTACCCACTACCAAGTATGGAAAAGATGGTAAATGACATCTCTAAGTATGAAATTTTTTCAAAAATCGATTTAAAAAGTGCTTACCATCAAGTACCAATTTTAGAAGCTGAAAAATATATACAGCATTTGAAGCTTGTGGTAAGTTATACTAATTTACCAGAATTCCATTCGGAGTGACTAATGGAGTAAGTTGCTTTCAAAGAGTAATGGACTGGCTGGTAACTAAAGAGAAACTGAGGGATACCTATGCATATCTCCATGACTTCACAATCTGCGGAAAAGACAAGGAGGAGAATGACCGAAATCTGAAGAAATTCATGGATACTGTTGATACATATAAACTGACTGTTAACAAAGATAAATCACAGTTTTCCATAGACACTATTAACATTCTCGGATATAGAATTTCAAAGAAGTCTATCACGCCAGATCCTGATCGACTTCAACCCCTGATCAATTTGCCCATGCCCACTGACAATTCTTCATTGAAAAGAGCTCTTGGAATGTTTTCTCATTATTCGAAATGGATACCAAGATTTTCGGAGAAAATTCATCGTTTTGTGAATCCAAGTTTTCCTTTATGTGTGGAAGCAAAATCAGATTTTGAAGACATAAAGAATTGTATAGCAAAATCTACAATCTTTGCCATAGACGAGAACAAAATCTTCACGGTAGAGACTGACGCATCTGATAACGCCATAGCTGCTACACTGTCACAAGAGGGTCGTCCTGTGGCTTTCTTTTCACGAACTCTATCCGTGATAGAGAAACGACATCCATCCATTGAAAAAGAAGCTTATGCTATAGTCGAGGCCCTTCGAAAGTGGCGCCATTACTTAATCGGAAGGCATTTTCAGCTTATTACTGATCAAAGATCGGTATCTTTTATGTTTGATCGGACGCATACGAGCAAGATTAAAAACGAAAAGATTGAAAGATGGCGCTTAGAACTGTCTTGTTTCAGATATGACATCATCTATCGACCCGGCAAAGAGAATAATGCAGCTGATACACTATCACGCGTATGTGCCAGTATTCACACAGAATCAAAACTTAAAGAAATACATAATGATTTATGTCATCCAGGCACAACACGTATGTTTCACTGGGTTCGAAGTAAAAACCTACCATATTCGATGGATGATGTAAAGAAAATCACGAATGATTGCTCCGTCTGTGCGTTTGTAAAACCAAGATTCTTCAGAAATAACAGCGTTCTCATAAAGGCAACGTCACCATTTGAAAGACTGAACGTCGACTTCAAAGGTCCAGTACCGACTTCAACATCCAATAGATACATCTTGACTGTTATCGACGAATACTCACGATTTCCATTTGCATTTCCATGTCAAGATATCTCTGCTGCGACTGTAATCAAACACTTATCTACACTTTTCAGTACTTTCGGGATGCCGGCGTATATTCATTCTGATCGTGGCTCAGCCTTTATGTCACAAGAAGTTAAGACATACTTGCATAGCAGAGGCATAGCCACAAGTCGAACTACGCCTTATAACCCACAGGGAAATAGCCAAATAGAGCGTGCAAATGGAACTATTTGGAAAACTGTTCAGTTAGCTCTCAAATCTCGTGGATTAGACATTAAAGATTGGGAAAAGGTGCTCAACCAGGCCCTACACTCTATAAGATCATTGCTATGTACTTCGACAAACCAAACGCCTCATGAGAGGATGTTTATGCATAACCGGAAATCTAACAATGGCCACTCTGTACCTACGTGGCTCCTATCTCCGGGCCCTATTTTGTTGAAGAAACATAACCGAAGTAACAAGTACTGTCCTATAGTGGAAAAAGCAGAGCTAATAGAGTCTAACCCTGATTACTCGTTCGTCAGATTAAGCGATGGCCGAGAGACGACGGTATCGAACCGACATTTAGCCCCGATAGGGAGAGATGACGAATCTGAGTCTGAGCTTGAAGAAAACTATGAAAGTGCTAGTTCTGGAGAAGATAATGAAACAAGCGATTCCACACCCGCTGCCGTCGCGCCTACGCGACAGAGCAGTCGGACTCGAAGGCTACCTGCTCATTTAGAAGACTACGACTTGTCTCACTAGAGCGGGGGAGAATGTGGTGAATTCTAACTGGCTGTAAAACGACGAATCTTTGTGATATTTTGTCATGTTGTCACATATCGACATTTGTCATACCTATGTAAAATTTTTAGCAGAATAAAGCCTAATTCTATTATAAAGGTAATTGTTATTTCATAACAATATCATTACGCGGAACGTGTCCAATAAAAAGGAAAACTCATAACTCATGATTTTCTTGACTCCACTCAACCTCACAGGCGTTTAGATATTCTTAGTTGTCATTTGTCGCCTTCACTCAAAGAGTTTCATCTCTCGAGGTAGAGACATGTCAACTTATAGTCAAGACAATATTATAAGCCCTAAAACAATTCCCCCCATGTGCAAAGCGCACAAATAAAGGCGTAAACCACAAAGTTTAAGCGTCCCCCACTGCATTTTAAAAGATGCAAACAGCTCTCTTCATTGACACAAATATCGGCGCATGACCGATCGTGTGAAAAGTTTTTAGTCGTAAAGTTGATTACCCGGTATAAAAGGCATCGATCTCACAGCAATCAGTCTAGACCTAAATATCTCATTTCAGAGTTTTGCGTTCCACATCTACTGAAATCTTTGCAAAGTTTTTGTTCGCTACATTGACAAAAGTAGTTCCAACGGTTAATGAGAACGCAGAGCTTTGAACTCAGGGCCATGAGTTTTAGTAAGGAAAAGATGGACAAATAAGTCCCTTCCGATCCTATGTGACTGTAACTTAAAAGTTAAACTAGAGTCTCAGAACTTAGAACGCAGAAATAGACCGCTGGTTGTAGTATCAACGCGTAAAATAAAAAGTGCCACAACAAAGAACTAGTAAGACAAAGCGTTTCCTACGTCGCGTCGCGTCGGAGTTTCCTAGTTCGCCATCCATCAAGCTTGCGCTTCGCTCGCAATAAGTAAAAGTAGAGCTAGAAATTATAACGGATTGTACGCAGAGACAGGAGTTCCATAAGTGAAGAACACAAATCGGGATATTCCTTATTTAATTTTAGGAGTAACGACTAAGCGGCAAATTAATAGAATTACTTACTTAGAAGTTTACAATTCTATTGAGTCGGACGTCCATCTCAATAATTTGACAAAATCTGTATAATATTATAATTATACTTCGGGTTATTATTTATTTTATTTCGGGATGGGTGGATTGTGGACTTATTATTATATCTTCGAACTAGCGATCCGCCCCGGCTTCGCACGGATAGCACTTATAATCCTAATAGTCTATACCCAATATAGCCCGTGGGTAGTGGGCAAGTTTTACATTTTAATATTACATTGTAAGATTACGCCCCGTTCTCACCACACTTGCCACAGCCGCCAGCCCACCATGATGTAAAGGACAATTTTTATCTTAATTAGATACTTGTGATGGATAACATATATATTTTGATAAGGATTAATACTATGTCGGTAAAAACACCTTCGCAAGTAGACCAATGGTTTACTTTTCCAGACCTTTTTAGACCATGGACTTTTTTTGTCCATTTTCAATACCGGTATTGAAATGTCTAATACCGGGATACCGGTATTGGTGACACTATAAACGAAACAGTGACTATTGCATATATTTCTTGGTACATTGCCACTGTTATTATTCGTCTAAGTTTAAAACTTGTATCTTATGCACATTAGCTCAATAAGATCACCTTTATTGCTTAAAACCAGTGAAGAAAAGTCGTTTATTTTGATCACTCAGAGGGAAAAATTAGTGTTTGAATTTAGAACCTTGTGGCTTGGAAATTCTATTTAATTGACTCACGAAACGTTCAGAAATTTGTTTTTTATCGAATGCAATTTTATTATGATTTATTTTCTTTAAAAAAATAACTATTGAATTTTTAATTAACTTGTGTTGTGACTAAACTATGTATTTTTACGAGAAAAAAAAATGCATTCCTTCATTGAATTAAGGCAGAAAAGTGTTTTTTTCCATTAGGAGTGAATATGGTGACTAGTTTACAACAATCTATCTAACAAGTAACAAGTTTGTAACAATCTATCTAATTTTAAGTTTTACAATCAATCTAATTTACAAACAATCTATCTAATGTTAAGTTTAACCGGGATCCCGAGATCCCAGTATTGAAAAAAATCTTTCTGGTATTAATAACGGTATTGAAAAAAACCGGTATTCGAAAGCCCTAGTATCGAGTGACATTTGTTTGAGCACCCCCTACCTATCTTCAATACCTTGGCCGTGCTCCTCAATCCTCAATCATCAGCTGTCTCCATATTTTTCTTCAAGTTATATTTTTCGACTTCTATACGAAGCCATCAGTGAAAAAAAAATTCATACAAAATTGTACAGGAGGAAATTTTTGGAGAAAATCTCGAAAACTACCCCAAATGTGGCAACACTGTTTAGATATCTCGATACTGCCGGTCGAGTTACACAATCGATCCATACATGTCAACTTTCTCAAATGTTGACCACTGCCTCAAAAAGATCGAAATTTTCAAAAACACAAAAAGAATACAAAATGGCCGCCACCTCGTTTCACAGAAACATTTTACATAGTTTTATAATCATCCCGTAAACTGCAGGATATATATGTCACCGTAAGATTGTAAAAACCGTTAGATTATAATCTAACTCGCGAAATTGCAAACTGTCGAAAGATTAGGTACAATTTAACGCATTATTTTTCGGTAGATTGTAATCTCTAAGGTATATTAACCCGATAAAACCTAAGTGCCTTAGGCTTACCTGATTATTTATGTCGAACCCTAACCTAACCTACAAGAAACAGACAAGAATACGTAAATACAATGAATAATTCAAAAATTAATACTCAGAACATTGAACGGTTCAACAATTGACAGTTTACAATTTCGCGAGTTAGATTATAATCTAACGGTTTTTACAATCTTACGGTAACATATATACCGCTCCTGATGACGTTTCAATTTTTCATCTCGCTCGCACGGCGCACCCAGCCGAAATGATCGCCCCTGAAAAAAGACATGTCGAAAATCACTTTTACTTTGATAATTCCAGTGTTGCCAAACCTCGGCGACGAAACTACCCAAATGTCATTCGTACAAGTGAGACACGTGGTTGCTCGTATTCGAATTTCCCCTAGAAATGGGGTATTTTTTCCCCCAATCCATACCTCGGGCCTGTACACACAATCGCTCCGTAGAAGTCAAAACGCTCCGACGTTGCAAACTGTGAGAAATTTTAATTTTAAAATTGCGTTTTTTCGTAACTCAAACCGAACGGCCGCCGCCAAAATAATTGTAGGCGAATAAAGAAAAAATAAGCTCGACCACGCCGTTTCGGATCTGTGGCGCCGCGGTTCGGGGTCGAAAAATCAAAAATTTGAAACACTACAGCTCGGCCGCCATCTTGTTTTTCCAATTTTTTCCACATTTTCTATTGATCGTTTCCTAATTTATTCAATCATTGCGATTTGTAGCGAAATCGGTTGGAAAACAAAAGAGTAGCAAGAATCACGTCGGCCGCCATCTTGCTTTTCCGAAATGTCATAATTTTTCCCTACTCCCATCCCGCACTCGAACACATCTCCCGTACATCATTATATCGTTTTCTGTCTCTTTCTAGGAGAACAATAATTATGTCAGTCAGCTATGGTAGTTCTCAGTAGAATTTGCTACCCGAACCGATGATAGTATTGACTTTTCAAAGAGGTACAGTTTGACTTAAATGCAATAAAGATAGCTATAATGGGAATTTCAATTTAATTTAAAAATACATTTTTGATAAATAATGAATTATTTATTTAAAATGAAAAGAAAATTTATACCTGAGCCGGGAAAATCCGAAGAAAAATAACAAGATGGCATTCGTACACTACACAAAAGCGAGGGTAAGGAAAACGTGAAAGTGAGAGACATGGGTGTCTCGAAGAGAGGCGGGGCGTGTGGGGTGAGAATCGATCGGGTCCAAGGCGCGCCCAGACCCGACTTCCATCAGCTGTTTAGTGGTTGGAAGTTAGATGTCTCAATGCCGACGTGAACATACTTTTAACAGTTCGTATATGGATACACACAACACAGTCCGCAACTGTTTACTCTTTATCTAAAAGCATTCAACGAGCTTGAATAAGTCTTCTGATACTCTTACTTAGCAGCTAGCAGTTTAAGTTAACGACAGCTCAATCGTTGCACAAAATAAATTGCTATATTGGCTCCACGGTATATGGCTTGGTAGTTGGTACGTACTTCTAGCACGTCATGCTTTTCTCAGACGATGGGGAAAGGTGATGAATCTGTATTTTCAAGGTTCAAGCATTATCAGAGAAATCATGACATTATAATATAGCGTAGGTTTTTAAGTTAGGTATCATTAGTTTACCCTTTTGAATAAGTAATAAGTTGGTATATCCAACTGTACAATGGTTGGTTGATACAAATATAAGATTTTAACAAAACTACAATGGGTTCTCATTATAGTCTAATTGTTACAATAACAGCAATTATTAGAACCTTCATTCACTACTTCAAGCCCATCCAGTAAACATGGAAGTTAAAGGGAAATAAAAATTAATAACAGATTCCAGCCAAGGTTACGAAAGCACTTACTGTCAAGGCCTTTGTTTTAGAACGAGGCCTTTGGATCATTCGTTTCGATTGAATTTAACATTTTATTGTCCATGCACCGGAAGCTTGGTGCCAAGAGGGATTTCATTCATTAAACGAGTTCACTTGAGGGGTCTCGGTCTGGGATTGGTCTTTCGGAGCACGTGCAGGGTCAGGGGTTACTTGAAAGCATACCTTTCGATGATTAAGAGATATATTTTATTTTACGTGTAATGTGAGTTAACTACGTGACATTCAATAGGTACTTAGGTAGTTTTATTCAAAGTAAAACATAAAATGGCACGTATTACGGGTACAGTAACATTTGAGCAGAATAGTAAAAATCTACTTCGTGCACCTTAACTACTTAATTTCGAAGAAACCCTCGGTTCATAAAGCCAGTCCGCACATGCGATTACCTATCATGTATTTATTTTAATTTGATAAGCTCTTTCACATTTTCACAGAGCTAAAGAGGGTGAAAGTCTATGTCCAATCGTGGACTTCTACTAGCTGACGGTGGTGATGAGACAGCTCATAAGATTCTTAATGATATTGGAACTACGTCGTCAGGTGGACACAAAAACTCGTTAATAGCTAACTAAATATTCGAAAAAAAAATGTTATTGATCGACTAGGTATCTCTTTCAATAATTGAAACATAACATCAGATAAACATAAAAAAAAACAGAATTGCTAATTGTTTGAAATAAATAAACGTTATTGCAGATCGTAACTCAATCTTCTATTGGTCCTATTAAGGAATTAGCCAAGCCTCTCTGTAGTACTCTCTGATAGTATAAATAGATCAGATTGATCGAATCTTCTCCCGGATGTGCGTGGACTTTGGCAGACCAATTTCTAGTCCCCAATATCTACTTCCAATTGAATGAACGTTTTTCATGCTCTCAAAAAGAAATTCTTCGCATGAACGTTCTCGTATTTGTTAGTTTATCACCCCTTTTACACTCGACTCGGCTTTCGAACTTCGGCTGAATGCTCGAAGCTTTTATGTGAAATCTTCTTACTACTCACTACAATAAATTAGATATCCTCTGTCCATTTTTAAGGTTCCATACTACGATATGAATACCGCCCTTACAGTGCGATCTCATTCGTTTGTCCGTTTGTCACAACTGCTTATTTCAGTAATTACCGCATTACCATGTATGTATTCATTGTATGTAATCATTGCCTATGCAGATATCTGCTATACCGACCTCACCGAAGAGCTTTTGAACAAACTGGATCGCCTGCCCAACCTATGCATTTGATATGTATACGGTTTGTAGTAAGTATGACCACATTTCTAATTTCCGTTCAAGACTAGGGTGGCTCAACATTCGCTTTCGCCGAGATACGCACGTTCTTGCTTCTCTCTATTCTTCATGATCCAAGTTCTCCTAAGTACCTCCAAGCAAGCTTTAAGTACCTTGGCTTATCTGGACGTGTTCAACGTTCCTCAAACGTAGATATTCTTGTCTACCCGCAACACAAATCAAAACTATATTCAGATTCCTTCACAGTTACTGCAATCAGGTTATGGAACGCCTTTCCCCAGAAAGTACGTCAAGCTCCGTCTTTAAACGTATTTAAACGTCGAGTACACGAGCACTTTCAAAAATGTCAGAATCCCTCCACATAATCACATTCTTAAATATTAATCTAACATATATACTGTATATATTATATTTACAAATGTATATTATACTATTATATTGTATTTTACATTATTTTTATGTATTTTTGCTATGTATTTGACTTAAATTCCTTATTCAAGCCATTTACTAAATTGCATAATAAATTATCATGCTTCACTTTATTACCTACTACCTAATATGTTTCTTCTTACCCCAACTTTTCTCTTTATACTTGTTGTACGCACTGTGATTTCAACCCTATCCACAGTACCAAAGGTAAACTGGAAGAGAATACCTCTAGGTATTAAGTTCGCCTTTGTGCATTGTAATTTTCTTATGTGTAATAAAGAATTTAAAACAAACAAACATACCCATTACATAGTTTTATTAGTTGCCACCTTTGTAAGAAAGAAGAAAAAACACCCAAAGTATGCTATGTATAATATTATATGTACACAGTAAACAGATACAACTGTTTACTGTGATATGTATGTATCTTTAATTATATGTATATTTTAAGTGGGGTATATTATTTGCACATTTTACTTTAATTGAAAAGTGTCTACATAAATTTGTTTTTTTTTCACGGCCCGTCCGTATAACTGATATTTTAAAAATATGGGTACAGAGCTAGGAATGAGTATGGGTACAGACTACAGAGCTAGGAATCCTGGAGGTGAGCATATTCTTTTTATTATCCTGTATAATTAAGAATACTCAGGCTTTTTAAAAATGATATCCACGCGGACGTACCTATTGTCTAGTTGGTTATATGATATACCTAGATTAGTCTCGGTGGCTTGATTAATATTGGCGATAATTAATGCAAGAGGCGTCGTTCTCTCAGAATTTTAATACATTGTTGAACCAAAGGACGCCCTTAAAAAAGTCCCTAAATATAACTACGAATCCTTAACATTGTAAGCACTCTCATAATTCTGGTAGGAGCTCCTTGTCCTCGCATTTAATCTTCGAGGTTATTTTTAATTTATAGCCCTACTATATTGCTCTATATAGATTTACTGTCTCGGTTATTCTCTACTTTGAGTACTTCTACAGCGTTAGTTAGTGCAAACATTAACTTTAGATCGCCTGGCGTCCTGCTAGCAGGTCTTTAAAGCCTTCCGGAAGGACGCAAATTTTTTCGATCACAATACCGTACTGGTATATCGTACAAAGTTCAAATTTAGATGAAAAAATAGTCCATTTCTGCTTCTTTTACATAGTGCAAAAATTCTTGGCTGTCTTATTTTTTTTGTTCGCCATATTATATTTTCCATGATGTCCTGCTTGTCACACAGAATGCTAAGAAAAGGAAATGTCATTTATTAAAATCTGAAAAATAGCAGGTAACTACAAGGGACCAATTTAGTCAGATAAATTTTTTTCACGAAACCTCACTTAGAACATTAAACAAACTAGTTATTTCAAATAGCACCATTGTAGTATGCTTCTAGACTCTAGGAGCTTAGAGCCTAAGGAACTTAAGCAGTTACGATATCAGTAGGTACTATTATGTATTCTGTGGTTAAAGCAGCGTTTCGACATCGTAAAGAGAAAAATGCTAACATCGACTAAGGGGAGGGCAGTGGGAAGACAGTGGCATGGCACCAATGATATTTATATCAGCCAGTTGCTAGAAATAAACTTGAAACTTTTGTTTAGTCACATCCGCGTCTTTTTTTCATGGCAGAGCAGTGTGATGTGAATGTATGATTGTTTACAAAACTGTTCAATGTTCATTGTTCCACGTTCTTTGTGCATGTTCCCGCTTTGCTCGTTTTCAAAGGATTGTTTGATTGGAAAACCCGAACTATTCCTGTCTGAGCGTTTGTGTTGGAGTTTATCAGTCTAGACGCTGAGTCGACTAGAGCGATAACTCCTCGAATTATCTCCTTTGAAACTCTTCGCGATTGCCAGACTCTTCAATATTTTATTTCGTTTTCCGACTTTCTGCTTAAGAATAATATGCTTGTGTTAAGAGTTTTACTGAGACAATCGTAATTATTGTTCTTATTGGTGTATTTTATCTTAATCCTGGATTGCCGTCTGCGTATTTCAATTATATTTGGGTGTGATTCACAATAGAAACCTTAGTAAGTATTCTAAGTTTATGCAAAACGTAGAATTTTGTGTAACAAGATCTACAAACACCCCAGGTCATACGACCCCATCCTTCACGTCGACGACGTCGGCAAACAATTTTAGCAAATGCACAGTGTCTCTTTGGGATCACTTTTTCTTCAAATATTTTCGTGCATCCAATCACAATGGCTGCACTGATTTTCGTAACGTGTAGTCGTCAGGCTAGAAACAAGAATGCTATAGTTGTACAAGTAAGAGCTTTAGTAGATTTTATGCCTTATGAGTTATGATGTAGATTGTAGTATGACATTATAACGATAATATACCTGTGCAATCTGGGTGGCAGGCATCTCGTCTTGTTCGGTCGCGAACTGCGGCGGCGGGGGCAGAACGGGTGGCAGGGCGCGCGGGTGCGAGCGGAGCCCGCCCGTGCCGGCTCCCGCGCGCCCCTGCATGCGCTTGCTCTACCACACGACAAACGATGAACGTGCTTGATACACAAACTTGGCACAACGCGACACGCGACTTTTATACACTTTACAACTTACACACACGCTTATTGCTTTGTGGATCTTGCCACGTAATAATTCTTATGTGCTGAAATGAAATAGGGCTGGATTGGATAAGAAAGAAGAAACTAAAAGCACCGTTCCAAACTTACAGTAAGAGAACCTAATGGACTGATAAACTAATGATTTGAACACCCATGTGTGGTGCCGTGCTCTGCTTCCCAACCACGGACACCACGATGAACGCGCTTGACACACAAACTTGATGCCGCAGGACACGACTAATGTTACACTTTACAACTTACACTGGGAAATGGGGTTGGTTTGGTTTAAACGAAGTCACTAAAAGCCGTCTAATAAGAACAGAAAATCCTGCAGCCGAATGGACCAACAACGGAGTGGAATGATTAGGAATATGGAGATCCATGTGTGGTGAAGTACACTCGACATGATAATCAGAATTCGGATTACTTGATAAAAATCTTATAAGTCCTAGTAATTACCGACCTATAAGATTTTTATGATTAGAAGATTTTGTGCAGCACCACAATTGTGGTAACTGCACCGTAGTACTAATAAATAACAATGCGCGCACGCTTTATCCTATACCGCGGTCGGAACTACCCGATAAAATAGTTACACATAAACCGCACAACACACACGACGCATGTTCCACTTGACATATTAAACACACAAGTGCCTAGTAATTTTACACGCCACAATATAAAACCTGATTTCTATGGGTTTAAATAAAAGGAGCTGTAACCTGTAATGCATACGGCATATGAATGAAGAGTCAATTAGATAAAAAGTCTAAATTTGCGCAGTTCAAAAATTACTTATCGTCATTGGATGTACATGTAACATGTAAGCAAGATGAACGGTAGACAAACGAGAAAAATAGGAATAAGAAAATGAAGGAATACATAATAACTCTATTAGCGGTCAAGAATTATCGATATCGGAGCATTGGAGAATCCGTCCAGAAACATCATTAACATCTGACAAATCTAGAGGGAAATAATTATACGCATGTCCATAATAGTTGAACTCGAGTGGATACGAAACTTCCATGAAGTTAGAGTAAAATTAATTAGCAGGTAGGGAGGTACATATATCTTTAGTTTATTCCAGAATATTAATTAAAATGTGCACGAAGAGTAAGTAAACGTTCCGTGCGATGTTTAATTCGTACTGCTTGCAATGTTTGCATGACTACTGAAATTGGGTCAGTAAGCGGACTAAGAGGATAGCAATGCGTAACTGGTAACTGCACGACGATTATGAAAAAATACGGGACACGGCAAACGGGGTCGCTCCATAAACAGGAAGGATCAACAATATAATGGGACTTGGGATTACTCCCAACCTACAGACAACAACAACCACAGACATAACAACCTATTTTGGTTTCAAACACTTTACTCCTAACTCCTAAGTACTATCCTCGTAGCAGGCTAATTCTTTGGACTTTGTATACCTAGCATACAGATTACAGTCAGATTTAAATTCATCTCCAATTGACTATACTAGAATCCCAAATACAATTTGTTAAGTGCGGACCGAAAGAAGCAAGTTTAAAATAAAATCTTAAACTTGCTTCTTTCGGTCATCGGATAATTGTAACAAAAATGATTGTTATTTAAATGAAACTATTCTCCTTACATGTGATAGCCTACTTAAACATAACGAGTTAGCAAGCTTAGCTTGAAATAGGTCGAAGTAGTAAGGCAGCTTCCCGAAGGTAATTAGTAAGTTAAATGAACAGATTGCCGGGATCGCGTCTGATCTATATTGATAGCAAAATAAGAATTATTTACATCTTTAAAAAAAATAAAGACTCGGATAAAAACCAATTAATTAGGGCATGGAAAGCTTTCAATAACTGTAGAAATAGAGCATAGATACTCGAAGAGAACAAGTCATATAGAAATAAATAAAAGACTTTAAACTTAGAATAGGAAAATGAACAGACTGCCCTGCAATAGTTTTTGTTTATTATTACGATTACGATGACCAAAACGAAAAAGATAGCATAGTGTAAGATTCCAATGGAAAAAGAAATAAAGAAAGCACTAACAAACAATATAACTTTCAACAAGCTACATCCTTTTACGGAAATAAAAGCAAAAGTTTACACACACTTTGAATCAGTAGAAAAAAATTGGTGAGGTGCCAAAACTAAATAAACAAGTTTATAGTAAGAAATAAATTATGGCCAATGGGTTGTAGGTAGCTAGTTCAATGCAAAGCAATAAACAAACAACACAACTCGCGATGTGTGAATGATACGATTCATTTTTCATTAATGCAATTTATTTGAATCACTTGCTCTTTGTGTTTTGTTAACTTTCTCTCTGAATCATCCGATTGAAAAAAATCTATGCCATGTTAATTAGTACAAGAAATTAGGCCAAACCATGACAGTGTTTGAGTCAAAAATATACCTTTATCAATTCACAAAATTAAATTCGAGAAGATATTTAAAATAAGTACACACAAGTGGGTACGTATTACCTAAATTAAGTTTTAGAAAAATGCTCTTTCTACAAGTAAAAAAAATAACATCTTATAATAATTTCACCGAATTTTTTTGGAGTTTTGCGCATTGAGACGCGCCGACTTCGTGGTTCACACAAGAATCACCTTCAATTGCTTTAGCTCTTAATTTCCATTCAATGCCACGGAACTCAAGGATTAGGATAATAAAATTAAAAGGGGAAATCCGTGGTGTTTATATGGGAGTTAATGGGCAATGTAGATACGCAGGGAGGGCGAGCCTCGGTGTTTGGGCGGTTATACCGGGCGGCGCGGCGCCTGACGCGAGACTGCCCGCCCGTCGCCGCCCGCCCTATACTCGCCATATACCACCCTCCCGCACCAACAAAACGCAGATTACAAATACACGTTTATTAGCCAAAACTCTACTTAAAATCCTATCCACAACAACCAAACTGCACTTAGCAAGGTACCACATTATACATTAGCATTTCGTACACTATATATTAGTCTAAAAAATAAAAACTTATACATCGAAACCCTAACTATAACTATGTAACAATCCTCACACCTGAGTTATCTGTAAAGGTGGACGATGTGGCGGACCAGATTCTTCAGACCGTTGACCACAAATACTTCGAATAGCTCGTATTTTTCGAGACCAGTCCGATCTAGATGGAAGTCTAAACCACTTTCGCGACTTATTGGCTCCAAAAGTCATCATCATCCGATCGCCTGGTAGTGCAGAATTGTAAACAATTTTTGGGCTCTCTGTGTTTTCAAAATTCGGTGCTACACGGTACTTAGCTCCCGACAGGGCCTTCTTTAGGTTCTTAACTACACACCGGGCTGGATTTTCGGCATTTTGTTCAACATGAGTTTCTGTGTTCATTGTTGTTTGAATTGACATTGAGAACGATGAAAAATCATCATCTTTTCGTAAAAAGTTCCGGAGGCGGCTTAACACTGTCGGCGGAGGATCGGTGTTGGTGCTTACGGTACGAAAGTGAGGTTGATCGTCACTATCTATTGGCACCGTCGTCGTGAAGTAAGGTTGAGAAGGAAGTGTTAATGTACGTCTTGGAGAATAGTCTTCCTCTCGGTATTCTCGTTGATACGCGAGTTGTAAGGTGCTTATGCTTAAGCGTTCCTGAGGAGGCCATAGTTCTCTAGTAGGTGGTACAGGAGACGGTCTTTCTCCCAGCATTCGCCTAGCCAGTTCTGTTGGCTGCCAGAGAGAGCTAGCTGCCAAGTTCCCGTGCGTTGGCATCACGATACAAGTGTCCACTAACGGTGCAAAAGCATATGGGCTAATCCAATACAAGGTTTTTGCACTTGTCGGTATTCGCGGATAAAGGCACGCTACAGGCATGCTTTTTAAATGGATTAAAGACTGACTTAAAGGTAAATGTGTGTGTTTGTTTACACCAAGTCCAATTCAATACAATTTCATGCATATTAAAGGCCGAAACTCGTAATAGACGAGTTGTTTTTGGCATAGGGCTAAATAATAATTATTGTTATGCACGACCTATATACATCGAATAAAATATAGGAGCCTGGGGCTGTTGTAATGGCTTCAGTGTCGACGTCATTAAAATTTTTAATATTGAAAATGCAATATGTGTCTCAAGTTAAACTTTCGAGCATTGTTGACTTGACTCTATATGACCTGAGTTAAGACTGGCACGGTACTTAGGTACACGTTACTATTCTTGAGCTTGGCAAGGAGGAGCCTGAAGCTCTCAAATAAAGGTTCGACGTCATCCAAATGTTAAATAGTGAAAAATCCGATATGTTCGGTAAGTTAACCTTTCAATCAATTCTGATTTGACTTTAATTTATAATACTGAATTATGAATTTTAGTATGACATTCATTTGCAACACAATATCATCATCATCATTCAACTCATCACCGGCTCACTAGCCGGAAACATTAGCTGAGAACGAGTGTCCTCTCAGAATGAGATAGTCCACCACTCTGGCCAAGTGCGGATTGGTAGACTTCACACTCCTTTCAGAACATTATAGAGAACTCTCACACATGCATGCATTTCCTTACAATGATTTCCTTTACAGCTATAGCAAGTGACATTTTATTTCTTAAAATGCATTTAACACATGCCAGACCCTTTTTACAGTTTTGTTACCAAAATATTTCCGACTTTTGGTTTGTCCTTAGGATTCAATGACGCATCTTATGAAATATATAATACTTAGTCTGATCATATTGTAGTATTAGTTGATTCAACAAAAAGCAGAAATAAATTGATTACCTTAAGTGGTCGAGTGATTGTGACAGTTTCAATCATTGTGGTAGACGCCATTGTGAAGATTTACCTGATATTAAAATAACAGATACATAAATTACCAATTACTTTTGAGTTCTCCCATTTGTTTGTATTGATTTTTATAAAATTATTTCAAAACACGTTTTACATAAATATATTGAATAGAAGCAGGCGTTACTTTGGGAAGTCCATGATAGTGAATGAACTAGGAGTTTAATTTGCTATAATCTGCTACAGTAGACAAATCTGTGTGGTACAGTGCGTGTCTATCACCTGCAGCATGCGACACCCACCACCCAGCAATCTGCACAGGCACAACACCACACCACACAAATCCTCCAAATCACTCCCAAATCACTCCAACTGTTGTGCCTGTGCGGATTGCTGGGTGGTGGGTGTCGCATGCTGCAGGTGATAGACACACACTGTACCACACAGATTTGTCTACTGTAGCAGATTATAGCAAATTAAACTCCTAGTTCATTCACTTACATAAATATATAAAAATACTACACAAAACATATTAAAAAAAAATTAAAATAATCCTATTCCACTTGCATGCGAGGCCTTAAGGACCTAAGCAGCCGGTGGTAAGGGCTCCAGATGGAGGAACTTCCTCACAATTTGCGCCGTCTCAAGGCCACCTTCTGTGTCCGACCCTTAATTCAACAACAAAGCAAAAGCTTTTTGAGGTGTTGGTCAAAACTTTTTGCAATAAGACTGTTACTGATACAACCATTGGTACAATAATTGTTGAGTCAACATTCAATAATTATTGTTGATGTTAAAAATTCCTTGCATGCAATGGGTGAGTTAATAAAACTATTTTAAAAAGATTTTAGATTAGAAAAGGAGATTAATTCTGCATAAAATAATTAAGGTTACAGTGCAAAAATATAAACATATTATAAATCAAGGATTTCCAAAGTGGTCCCCTGGGAAACCGATATCGACCAGGGGTAGACATAAACGAAAACTAATTTTGAGGGTCCACAAAAAAATAATTACCTACTTACTTAAGTACTTTTATGTAATTTGTATTAAAAATTATTAATTACACTTAAATTTACTGAATTTTATGTCTATTTATTTTGTTAAATTTTAATGAGAAAATAATGTCAAGTTTACTCACTTAACCAAAAGCAGTTTTAAAATTGGTTAGAATTTTGTATTAATAGGAGATAGAATTTATAAAGTAATATAGCTAATATAAAAGGGGTCTCTTGCCCAATATAGTTTGGGAATCTCTGTTCTACATAATATATTACTTTTGCTGTACTCGTCTGCTTTTGAACAAAAATTTATCAAAGATATGAAACCCAAATGGACTTGTCCACTTAAAAATGAATAATGGATATGATGGAATTTTTTAAATCTTAGGTAAGTAAAACAGGACTAATAATATTTTGTCTGAAAACCCACTGATTAAAGCAAATTTGTCCTACTTAGAGCCAGTTTTGATTGAAAAATTTTACTGGGATCAACACAACTGGGTCAAGAGAAAATGATTCGAAAAAATGTGTTTGAATTATATTATTTAAATTTTCTCTGTGAGTAACTTGTTTATGACTCACAAGTTCAAGTTACAAACCTTGAAAAATCTATATAATATATTGTAGTTTGTAGCCAATATGCATGCATGACGTTCTCTAACTGTTTTAATAAATTATTTTGAAGAAAATTAACTCACCATCTAAATAACAATATTTTTTTACTATGGTAATAGATATTTCGTGAATACTATACTATTACTTACTATTGAATTCAGTTTTATCAAACCATACCAAAGTAACATTTATATAATTTACACACTATCCCAGGTTTATCACCACATTGCATTGGATAAAATCAAAGCCACTAAAGTAAGAAGAGTCGAGAGTTAATTGGTTACTAAAAGTTCAACTTACCCAATGATATTCAATGCATTGAATTTTGAATAAAAATAAATGGAATTTTGTAAATATCAGTACACAAATTACCAGCACATGACCTCACAACAATTCTAATATAAAATACGGACGAAAAATCGAACACAATATCGAAATAAAACACAAATCCACACCACAAAGGTTGAAAACACAAAAAAAAACTGTCCTGTCAATGTCAAATCACATTCACAAACAGAGACCAGAGACAGCAGAGAGAAACAGAGAAAGTAAATCGCTCAGATCGCATACATAAAAGCAAGAGGAGACAATTATTATATGTCACCGTAAAATTGAAAAAACCGTTAGATTATCATTTAACTAGCGAGATTGTAAACTGTCGCAAGATTACAATTTATCGTATTATTTTTCGGTAGATTGTAATCTGTTAGGTATATGTCACCGTAAGATTGTAATGACCGTTAAAATGAAATGAAATGAAATGAAATGATTTATTTATTTCATGTAGGACAACTTGTGTCACTTATGAAACGTTAAGACTCTACCACCGGTTCGGAAAGCTGATTCTACTGAGAAGAACCGGCAAGAAACTCAGCAGTTGCTCTTTTCATAGAAAAGAAAAGGTTACAATATGTAGACAACACAACACATACGTTACAAGTATTACACCGACTTGTGGGTCACTGGATGCGGTGCCGGTTGCTTCCATGCAACTTTGTCGTTAATAAAATCATCGATAATGTAATAACCTCGACTTAACAAATGCTGTTTGACACAGTCTTTAAATCTATGTAATGGCAAATCCAGAAACTCTTTGAGAACCATATTATAAAAGCGTACACTTGACCCCACAAAGGATTTCTGCACCTTGCGCACACGATACGACGCTGTTACTAGCTTATGGCGGTTTCTAGTGTATCGATTGTGAGTATCACCTATTTTCTTGTAAAGATTAATGTTCTGTCTAACAAATACTATATTATTGTATATGTATTGCGAAGGCACTGTAAGAACACCAATCTCTTTAAATTTTTCACGAAGTGATACGCGTGATCCGAGTTTATAAATAGAACGGATGACTCTTTTCTGCAATATAAAAATGGATTGGATTTCAGCTGCTCTGCCCCACAATAAAATGCCGTACGACATGACACTGTGGAAGTAAGCAAAATAGACAAGTCTAGCCGTTTCAATATCGGTAAACTGTATAATTTTCCTGACAGCAAAAGCAGCCGAGCTAAGTTTTCGCGCTAGTGTCTCTATATGAGCGCCCCATTGAAGCTTATTATCCAAGGTCACCCCCAAGAAAACTGTGGAGTTCTCCATTTTTAGTGCTTCTCCATTTATTATAATAGTTTTATCAATATTCTTTACATTAGGTAGAACAAATTTTAAGCACTTGGTTTTCTTAGCATTCAATAACAAATTATTGACAGTAAACCAGTGTGATACGTGTGATATTGCATTGTTTACATCGTCAAAATTGTTGTATTTTTAAAGTGGATAGAAGTAAGGACATACTTCTATCCACTTTAAAAATACAACAATACAATGTCACAGACATTGTTGGCATGGTATGGTAAATCATTTATATATAATATATACCTTTAGTTATATAATATAACTTTAGTTAGAATATAATATACCTCGCGAGATTGGGAACTGTCGAAAGATTGTGAACCGAACAAACTGCTTACAATTTAACGCATAATTTTTCGGTAGATTAAAATCCATCGAAGTGAAACTGTTAAATTACAATCTGTTCCGCGTTAAATTGTCAACTGTCCGAACTGTCTCTAATTGGTCGGTCTTACAGTAGGCCGTTTTATGCCCGTAGAGTTGGGAATGAAACAGAGGTATCAATCAAATAAAATAAATGAACTTCAAGAATTGTGACATAAAGTTTTTATTTATTATTAAGTAGATAACCAATAATCTTACATCACATTAAAAAATTGTAACAAAATAAAAAAATCAGAAACGTAATCTTTCTCTACAAAAATGATTACAAAATAAAATCAAAATTTTTAAATTTATCATAATATTAGCGTTTTCTCTCAAAACAAATTAAACTCAAAATAGAATATAAATAAAAAAACAAAAATCTAAATCGTAACAAAATTGTCTATTAGAAAAAAAAATGAAAGTAAATTGCACCAATAAAAATGTTCACTTATTGTTGCACGTCAACGAGCTGTGGCACCTGGAGTTACAAAGAATATTGGTGTCACCATAAGATTGTAAAAACCGTTAGATTATAATCTAACTCGCGAAATCGTAAACTGTCGAAAGATTGTAAACTGTTCAATGTTCGGAGTGTCAATTTTTGAAATATCCATTATATTTACGTTTTCTTGTCTCTTTCTCGTAGGTTAGGTTAGGGGTCGACATAAATAATCAGGTAGTGCCCCCTGTCGCAGGCCGGGCATTTAGGTTTTATCGGGTTTATGTACCTATCAGATTACAATATACCGAAAAATAATGCGTTAAATTGTAATCGCGCGTAATTCGCGAGTTAGATTATAATCTAACGGTTTTTACAATGTTACGGTGACATATATATAGTAATTAGGTTAGGCCAGCTAGCTAGCTATAAGTTCTATTGTACATATTATTTTCAATAAATGATAAAGGAGACAGTAGTAATAATAGTTTAAAAGCTAATGCCAAGGAGTGACAGAGCGAGAAAATTTTCTCTTGTCCTGCTCTGCGTATTACTTTTTTTTGTTTGACCTGTGTTTGTGTGTCCATATTCGTACGAAATCGGCATTGGGCAAAGTTGTTACTGTGCTCACAGCTTAGGAAAAAAGTGGTTTAACTTAAATAGATGATGGTGTATTGCTGTATAATAGTCTGTAAAAGCCGAACTTAACGTAACTACAAAAAATTTCGTCAATGTTTCAAAAAGTGCTTTTAGTACTAGGCCTCATAATCATCTATGGTAGGCCTGGGGAAAAGTGGGAAAAACTTGGCAGCACAGCCAACCGGCGCGGCACCACAAACTACAAAGAAACCAGAGACAAGTAACATTTATAGAAACATTTGCCATTTGGTTTTGTATCAGGTTTTGTATGTCTATGGTTATGCTTGTTCGTGAAATCCTGTTGAATTCGGCAATTCGGTATTTTGTTTCGTATTTCTATTCTATTTCTTGAACATTGGTCATAGTTTGATTCGATTATATTTATTAAGATTGCGGCATGGTCGTAAAAAGTGGAAGTGTTGTATAGTGGATTAATATAACCGTAGTACGCACGCTTGCTGTTGTGTATCGGCAAAAATGGCGGGAATCAAATCTTTAGCTGTGAGAGGTATCAGGAGTTTTGGTCCCGATGAATGTGATGAACAACGTATTTCCTTTGAGAAGCCCCTTACCCTAATCCTGGGTCAAAATGGCTGTGGTAAAACTACCATTATTGAATGTTTGAGGTACGCCATAACCGGCCAAATGCCGCCTGGGAGCCGAAACGAATGTTTTGTTCATGATGCTAAAATAAACCATTCCACGGAGGTTATGGCTCAAGTTAAATTGAAGGTAGGAAGAATGCATTTATCATTCAACATAAATGATCATTACCAAAATTGATGCATCATAAAATTTACCATCACAAAATACATTGTCCCGCTTTACCCCACTTACAGTATTTATAAAGATATTTTCAGTTCTGCATTTCTTCTGTTAATCTAAATTATCAGTGGCTAAAGCCTGTGCATGTCATGCACCACCTATGTTCCATTGATGGTACTATGACAGAAGCCTTTCCGTAAGTCTAAAATACAAACCTTGTCCTGACAATTACAAAAAACAGGCCAAGTGCGAGTTGGTCTCCTACACCGAGGGTTGCATACCTTGGACAGATTTGATTTTATTATTCAACCTCAGAGTATTAAGACATGACAGTGTTACATATTTACAATTAAAGTTTTAAGTAGTATGTCATAGTTTACTGCTGATTTATCAAAAACCTGTCCTAGCTAAAGACTTCCTTTTATTTTTCCTGTAAAGTATACATAAATCTCTGAAGCTAAGTTTGTTTGTAAAAGCTTATGACTGATTTTGTATAAAGAAACAATAATAATAATTTTTATCGCTTGTAGTAAAGTTCTGGCTTTAGGTTTAGTAGGAACAAAGGACTCTGTGTTAATCTCCACAGAGTTGTCAAAATTTATTTTCCAAAATTAACTAATTAATTTTGTAAGGAAGTTTTTGATAATTAATTTTGACTTTTTAACTCTGCCATAGTGTTTATAACATCAAAATTGCATGGGTAGCCGCCGGTATGTTACCGTTATGTTACCATTTACCTTACACCTTGTATATAGAAGAAAGATTATTATAGATAGAAAAAAATAATAATTGTTCGTGATTGAGGTCATATTCCTATTTAAATTATTTTCATAAATTTAAATCTATAGGTAAACTTACCCATAGATCGCTCAGTCAGGGCAAAACTAAATTTCTAGCTGATGGCCGCGTCATCGTCTGCGTATAATAAATATTTTTAATTCCCACAGGAGCTCATCAATTTTCCGGGGTAAAAAAGTAGCCTATATCACTCCAGATCCTCAACTATACCCATGTATAAAATCACGTTGATCCATTGCTCTGTTGCTGCTTGATTGAACGACAAACATACTTTCACATTTATAATATTAGTTTGATGTTTTTCTATTATTGTATAGGTTTGGCAAATAATAATTGGCTGTTTCAGATTGTGAATGCAAAAGATAAACAATTGGAAGTATCAAGATCTATGAGAGTAACAGCTTTCAAGAACAAGAAACCAAAATTCCAGACTTTAGATTCTTTTCTTTCAGTAGTTGATGCATCTGGCAAAACTAAAGACATATCATCCAGGTGTGCCGACTTGGACTTTGTGATGCATGAAGAACTAGGTTTGTAACAGGACAATTATTGTGGTAATACTGTGATCCTATTCATAATGTTCTTATTTAATTTTTTTGTAATGTAATGTATGAAGAAATGCAATAAGTAAAACAAAATTAGTATAAATATCACTTTAATAAAAGGTATACCATTTCCTATAGGTGTGTCAAAGGCTATACTGAACTCAGTAATATTCTGCCACCAAGAAGACTCGAGCTGGCCTCTAGATGAAGGAAAAAAAGTTAAAGAGAGATTTGATGAAATCTTCGATGCTGACAAGTATAGTGACTGTTTTGATCGCCTTCGAAAAATCAGGAAGGAATATGCTATTACTATCAAAATGATGGGTTGGTTTATTTTATAATGCATAGGCCTAGCCCCTGAGTTTATTTATATTTTTTATTTTTTTATTCACTACAAGTTAATCCTTTACTGCGATCTCACCTGATTGTAAGTGATGTTGCAGTCTAAGATGGTAGTGGGCTAGCCTGTTAGGGGCATGGCAGTTATATTAAACCCATACACCTATTCGGTTTCTACATGGCATCGTACGGGAACGCTAAATCGCTTGGCGGCACGTCTTTGCCGATAGGGTGGTAACTAGCCACAGTAATTATACAAATAATGCAGAAGTTTGGATATGTCATGGTCTTGCATCACCTGGATCATCATCTTGTCCATCTACCTAGTGTGCTGTCTGGTCTGCAAATGCTGCTCTTTCCAATTCGAGGTGGCAACACCTATGTTCTTCATACTATGTTTCCTGCCCATAGCCACTTCAGTTCACAACCTACTTACTGACCAATGTGGTTTTTCTTGCTTCTATAGACTGAGGAAGTCTAGCGGGAATGTTTGGATACCACTACCCAAATTATTCCCACTCCTAAACAAATTGAAAAGAGCAGTGTTATTTCAATCTCACACAGTATACCTGTAAATTGGAGGCAAAACCACTTTATTTTGATATGTTTCTTTATTGGCATGCATTACAAAACGTAACATTTTTATTTAGAACAAGAAGTAACCCATCTAACTGAAAAGAAGCAAGATCTAGACAAAAAGAAGCTTGACCTAGTCAACACTGAGTCCCGTATCTCAGAATCAGAGATTAAAATTGCCGAACTAAAGACTGAGTTAGAACCTATCACAGAGAAGATCAAGGCTATTGAAACTCTGCAGAAGAATTTGATTTCATATGAGACTACCCGTGAGAAAATTAAATCAAGGTAATTAAAGCTTAAGGCCATGTTCGCACTGCGAAAAATATTCGCGCAAATTTGTTTTCGCAATTTTGTGACACAAGAAATCATATGGAGGTTTTCGAATTTGCGAATAAAATTCGCTGGTTTGATACAAATTGTAGGAGTAGGTGAAATCTGTATGCGGAAAATAAATGTCGCGAGAATATTTTAGCAGTTGTAACTTGTTATATTTAGTGCATTTCTGATACTGTGAATTTTGAATGGCTTGACAAATTGTGTGATGATAGTAATGAAAAATAAACCTCATAGCTATAGTTAGTACTGTTATTTGTCACCATCAAGTTTTATATTTCATTGATTTTCAAAAAGGTCATAGTCCCAGAACTAAAGATCTATCCAGATCATAGATTAAGATAGTATAAGATCAATAGTTTGCCACCATGGCCGAAAAGCAATTGGGAGGGAAATTCTTGTTATACATCTTATTCTTTTTTTCATTTTTTTATATGAACCATTTTTCAGATTAGAGAGAAGTCAAAATGATGAACAGGAATTAAAAAAATCAATAAAAACCATGTTTGAAGGCACAACTCCAGAACTTGAAGAAAATATAAGTAAGTGTGCATTTTTCAATAGTTAATTATATCGTAATTTTCGTATTTTCGTGACTTTTCTATCTTATTATTTTACAGCAAACTACAATGCAACAGTAAAAGAAAAACAGGTAGAATTAAAAGGATCATGTACAAAAATTAACTCCTTCAATAAGGAGGAAGAGAGGATTGCGAATGAGAAAACCTCAAATGAAGTCAAATTCAATAAGCTTATATTACTCGAGAGTCAAAACCAGGAGAAGATCGACAAAAGAAATGTCATGATTGTGGATAACGCGAAACTGGCTGGTAAGGGATTTTTATTATACGACTCCATCAGACATTGGCCCTATGTATTAGAGGTGGTTAATAAAGCACATCGCACAAAAGCATAGCACGCTATTTTTCTATAGCACGGACAGCATGCTATCCAAGGAGTTTCTATGTTGCTACGGTGCTATGACGCGCGAGCGCGCGCGGTGCTTCGTAGTTCGTTTCGTAGCACTAGTAGCGCAAGTAGTGGCGCCCGCCTGCCGGTAGCGCGCTGGCCGACCTTTACGGGCGTACGTCATATTATGGTTTAATGCGTGCTATAGCATAGCCTATTTAAAAGCATGCTAAAATTTTTACAGTAAAAATTTAATAGCAGTTTTGAACAACTCTACTGGTTATAACCACTGATAATTATCCATGACAAATTACTAAAACCGTGGTTAACTTGTAACAACCACTGTGTAGCAGCTGGATGTTAGTACCTGCTTTGTGAAAATATACTGTACTGTATTACGGTTTTCGTTTAACCAGATAATTTGACTTAATGAATGTATGTCTCATTGAATCACCTTTGTGCATGGAACTACGAGTGGGCCCGGCAAACATTGTCCTGCCCTGAACCTAGAATCTGATTGCAGCGCCCCTTACTGGGTCCAACTATGAATATAAACCTTCCCTGGATCAAGTCGAGCCTTTTGTGAGTTTTAGCAAGACTAACGAACAGCAATTCATTTATACATGTCACCGTAAGATTGTAAAAACCGTCAGATTATAATCTAACTCGCGAAATTGTAAACTGTCTAAAGATTGTGAACCGTTCAATGTTCCGAGTGTAAATTTTTGAAATATCTATTGTATTTTCGTTTTCTTGTCTGTTTCTTGTAGGTTAGGTTAGGATTTCAAGACTAACGAACAGCAATTCATTTATACATGTCACTGTAAGATTGTAAAAACCGTTAGATTATAATCTAACTCGCGAAATTGTAAACTGTCTAAAGATCGTGAACCGTTCAATGTTCCGAGTGTAAATTTTTGAAATATTTATTGTATTTTCGTTTTCTTGTCTGTTTCTTGTAGGTTAGGTTAGGGTTCCACATAAATAATCAGGCACTTAGGTTCTATCGGATTAATATACCTAACAGATTACAATTTACCGAAAAATATTGCGTTAAATTGTAATATTTCGACAGTTTGCAATTTCGCAAGTTAGATTATAATCTAACGGTTTTTACAATCTTACGGTGGCATACATATAAAATTGTTAAAATGAATTAACTTCATTAATTCCTCTGAAGCCCAAGATGGGACTATTTATATATTCCTGTCAATTTAGAATTGGTGAAAAATCACATTAGCATTTAATTGTGTGTCATGTTCAATACTCGTCAATCACAACAATTGTAGAAATGGAGATGGGGAAAATAGAAACAGATGAGGACGCAATAAAAGGCATGACTGCTATAACGGACAAGATAAACGATTTGTATGACAAACTGAAAGAACAAAAGGCCGCCGCCGATCAGCACGAGAGGGAACTTCAGAAGCAAGTTGATGAAAGTCGAGATGCTCTTGTAAGTTAAATACTTGACATGAAATGATGAATTATTGACTTTCTGTACATACAAAAATGCAGGTCTTTTGGCCGATTGCAATAGTTATATCTTTGCTGAAACTAAGGCATTTCTCTTCTAAATCACCTAATCCTTCAACTAAGATAAAATAAATAATGACCTCAGTTATGAAAATCTATCCACCTGTTCTGTAAATTCTGAGTTCCCTCAGACCACCTCATTTATTGAAATCTATATGTAAAGGGCTGAGCACGGCTAAAAGTATTTTTTAACATTTGTTTTGGTACAATAAAAAGTTAATAATTATATATAAAAGAAAGAAAAAGTTACATTTTCCGTTACTTATTTGGTCAATTTAGGTTTTGTTTTGAAATTTCCTTTCTGCTCTGGGTTCAAGCCCTTATAAATTACTTATTTACAGTCGCGTCACAAACAAAAAATCTCCGGAAAAGAAGCGGAAATACAATCAGTGAAGAAAGAGATTGCTAAGCTTGAGAAACAAATAAATGATGCTAACAAATCCAAGCTCAAACTCGAAGTTGTGGAGGAGAGATTGAAGAACGCAGAAGAGTAAGTACTAAAGTAAAACACAAATATAATGCCAGTGTGTCATTTTAGTACTTATGTTTATTTGTTCCTTTAAACTGTTGACTTGGGCTAGGTAAATAAATGAGGTTGTATGAATTCAACAATTTCACTTTTGCGGAAGTATCACGTGGTGAAATTTCCCAGTATGGGCTTACACAAACACAAGACAAGATGACTTGAATGTTTCCTTCATCACAAGTCTATGTACCAATTGATTATAATGTGTGTCGCCAATTATTAAAATTATTGTTTTTTAGAGAGTATCAAAAGACTGTGGAAGAAATGAACACAGAAGAATGTCAGAATGAAATAAATGCTGATGAAAAAGTGATGGAATCTCATGAACAAGAACTAGAAGAATTAAGTGAAAAGGTAATGTTATTTTTTGAAGGATTTTTTGTGCCTTTTTATACTTTTTATTCCCTTTGACATAAAGTTGAAATTGGTATGACAGAGAAAATATTAAAATAAAAATACATATTCATAAAATATTCTCGTGATAACACTTTGTTACAGATTATAATGAGAAATGTAGATATTTTTCTTTGATATAAAGAATTCAAGGAGAAAAAGGAGTCAAGAAATGTCCTTGAAAATACCCTTCCACCCTGAAAGAAATTTGATTGAGAGAAATTTATCATTTTGTTGTACACTTTAACTGTATCTAAATAGCTTCACATTATTTCACAGGTAACGAATTTGCAAAAACAAACAGCTGTTCTAAAAGAAAAGGACCTCATAGAAGAATCACTTAAACAAAAGGAGAAACAGTTGACGGTGTTGAAGAACAAACACAGAACCACTTTGACTGACTTGCTAGGAAGTATGCCTGAGAACAATTTTGCTTTTTCCGTGAACAAGTATGAAGTTCAAATCCGATCAGAAGTGGATTCGATGAAGAAAAAAATAAGGCAGAAGCAAAATGAGGTATGTAGTTTACAAAGTATATTAAAATGTTCCAAAAATTCTTTTCCTTTGGTTTGTTCAGATAAGATCATTTCAGTGTCATAAGTTAATCAACGCATTCGCACGCGTCCGTGCGTCGTATGTCCTTGCGGCACTGTACTATTAAAACTAACGCAGCTTTTTTTTGGATGTTAATAACTCGCACTCTAATTAGATCTGTATTTTAAATGGCCACCAAATATAGCAGCTGTTTTAAGGCCGCTATTACTTTTAAAGGAATCTTATTATATAAAACAAAGTCGGGTTTGTTCGAACACTTATAACTCTAGAACGACTGGACCGATTTAATTTCATGATTTTTGATTTTTTGTATTTTTCACCGTCCCGAATAGCAGAATAACTTTTAAAACCATTGGAAAATTGACGCATAAAATAAAATAAAAAACATTTACCCTTGATGCCCATACAAAAAACCACGCGGACGAAGTCGCGGACATTAGCTAGATATAATAAAGGAACCAAGTAGAAAATCCCATAGATCAAAAGTTCAATTTTTTATTACCACTTGAAATGGAAAACCTTTAGCCAAATCATTTAGCGTGCGCTTATTAATAAACGCACGCTAATACAGAATCGCAAGATCCTAGGTAAGCTGCTGGCTCAATCCATTTTTATACATCATACCTACTACTGAGGACTATATATGTCACCGTAAGATTGTAAAAACCGTTACAATATAATCTAACTCGCGAAATTGTAAACTGTCGACAGATTGTGAACCGTTCAATGGTCTGAGTGTCAATTTTTGAAATATTAATTGTATTTACGTTTTCTTGTGTCTTGTAGGTTAGGTTAGGGTTTGACATATTATATAATCTATAATCAGGTAGTGCCCGGCCTTATATAATAAGGATTGTAACAGATTACAATCTACCGAAAAATGATGCGTTAAATTGTAATCTTTTGACAGTTTGCAATTTCGCAAGTTAGATTATATTGTAACGGTTTTTACAATCTTACGGTGACATATACATGCCTTGTATAATGCTTATTTTAGGAATATTATGAATTTAAAATTGGTAATTGTACTATGAATTTTTGGAATAAATGAATTTAATTTTTATTAAAAAAAAAAAAAAAAGTTAATAGTTTTTATTAAAGTTACACTATCTCTCGCCAGATAACTCGACTGGAAGCGAGTCGCAAACATGTTCGCGAGCAGCTGAGTGAGAAGCGCACCGAGCTCACCAAAGCTGAGGATCAGATGTACAAGGCTTGCGGCACGCAGACATACGACGCCACACTGGCTAAGATCAACTCCACCGTTGAGAAACTGCAGGTTAGACAAGTAAAATAAGTGCTACCCCTACCTAACAGGCTCAACCCGGGTCTTGGGTTCGAGTCCCGGGTTGGTCCATAATGAAGTATTGGGTTTTTCTGACTAGAAATTCTCAGCACTAGCCCGGAGTTCGGAAGTTGGCGGTATTTCACCCCCGTGCCTCGGAGAGCATGTTAAACCGTCGGTCCTGTTTATTATCACTAACATGATTATAGTCGTTAAAGCCCGCCCACCCGCATTGGAGCAGTGTGGTGGATCTAAGCTTTAATTCCTGCTCTCCTACGATAGTGAAAGCCTGTGCCCAGCTATAAATGGCCTGTAGTGGTGGTGGGTGGTGGTGGATACCCTTATTTGGATCAAAAACCGGAACCGGCCACAGAGGCCATCGAATATTCGTTATCAAGGCATGTTTTTTGTCAGCTTATTAACAAAGGCATGATTTAAAATAATAATTTGTTATAATAACTATTTCTTTTCAGGATGAGCAAAATGTTCTTCAATCATCAATGTTCATAATAGCAAAATACAAAGGACAGCTCAAAGACAACAATTGCTGTCCGCTGTGCAACCGGGGATTTGAGAATGAGAATGAGGTACTATTATGGCTTAGAATTGAGATAATAGAGATCATGTAAACATACTACATTTTTGTAAAATCTAAATACATATAAAAGGAAAAGGTGACTGGCCGACTGATATATCACTAGACGAAACGGGTTTAAATTTGGATGCTGACATCGTCCAACTTCATGATGTATATTCATGATGATGTTTATTAGATTAGTTTAGTTGTAAAGAATTTAAAAATACGAAGCAATATCCCATTTTTTTATGTAATGTAAAATAGTTAATATTTTTTATTTATTTATTCAAAAAGTTATCCTAAAATAGCCGCTAAAGCACCTAGAAACGGCCAAAAACTGCATACGTCTAAAATTAATGTTTTTGTAGGTGACAGATTTAATATCGCAGCTGACAACCCAAGTGATGAATGTACCAGGCAAGTTGGAAAAGGTCACGGAAGAGTTACAAAAGGCATCCGCAAAGAAAGACGATCTGCTTAGCATGAGGTCTCTGAATGACAAGATAGTGTCTCTCAAAGAAACAGACATACCGCAACTGGAGACTCGCTTGAGCGAAGTAGACAAGGTAAGAATAGGCAGACGTTTATTTCAACTCTTCTCAGTAGAACAGTTTTCCGAACCGGTGGTTGAGCCTTGAGTCTTGATGTATCATAAGTGATACAAATTATAATGTGAAATAAATAAATCGTTTCATTTCAACAAAATAATTGTATCAAACCACATAAAATGGATTTGCAGTTCAAAATAAAAAATAAAAATTTAACTGTGAAATCACTTCATAAAACAAACTTACTTTTCTATTTTACAAATCTTCTATGTAATGATTAAAATCATATATTTCATTTCAGTGAGATGAAGGCGATAATTAAATTCCTCAATAACAATGGTTTTCAAACACGTCCTGATCAGAGAAGAGTACTGTAATCTTTTTATTTCTAAGTATACTGGCTCTTCTCTGTTGAATCATCGGTAGAGTAGACTTATAATAAATGGCACAAGTCCTATGTGAAATTAATAACTCATTTCATTTCATATTGTAATTTGTAACCAATAGTGAAGATTCATGACAACATTATAATTACATATATTTAAATGGTACTTCCTTCAAGGCGATGCAGTGACATCTACAGTATAATAATAAAAACCAATACTAAATCTAAATCTTTTGTTGTAGGAAATAACCACTCTTACGGAATCAATGGAAGAGATGTCCATGTCAGTTCTGGAACCGGAACAGAAGCTCGCGACAACGCGGCAGATCCAAGGAGACATGCCCCTCCTTGATCGGTTCACTAACGAAGTCAAATCTACTACAAAAGACGTAAGTATACATAACACGATACTGCAAAAAAATCATAGTGTGGGAACACTATGATTTTTTTATTTTTTGCACAAATATTAAAATTGGCTGCTATAAGACGACAATTGCTCAAAGCGACGCGAGGTCGGCTTATCGGTTATCAATCGACAACTGGCTACTAAAATAAGCTAAAGAGTGTCAGTGTAGTATTTTTTTTTTTGAGGGAATACAATATATTATAGTGGTAAAACAATATTTTTTCTGTATTGAGGAAAGAAGTTGCTCTAAAAGAAAATATTGGTATTTTGAAATAACTTTATAGGTATATTTTACAAAACAAACCCCCCCACCACCTTGGAGCCACTACTAGGGGCCCAAAAACCAATGCCACCACTAGCTGTGGAGGCATTGGTCTTTGCGCCCCTTGTATATCCTCATATTGTAAGTTTGAGGGGACAGCCGTCAAAAACTAGTTCTGTATTATTAAGGCTTAAATGTTGTAGCTGGATGATATCTCTAAAATAAGGAAACGAAAGACCCCAAACTCAGTCAACCAACACTACCCCATTTTCATTTCCAAACCTTCTTTTCTACCAGCTGGAGAAAGTCAAGGAAAAATGCACAGACTTGATATCAGATATTTCTCTCGAAGACGCAACTGCAAAGCAAGCAGATTTGAGACAGAAGATCAGTACACTCCGCACACGCATTAAGGCAGCTCAAGCAAAACTCAACACGCACAATAAGAAGCTGCAAACTATGGGGAATGCGAAGAATAAACTTAAGGAGGAGGTGCTTAATATACAGAAAAAGGTTTGTGATTAAAAAGAAATAAATATATTATGTGCTTTAATTTGAACTTGAGGCCGCAATTACATCCGTAAGGCGTTTACGTATTACCAGCGTACGAGTTCTAGTTACCAAATGCTCACACAACTTTAAAAATGTCTACTAAATAAATAAATCAGCAAAGTTGAAAGTACGCTTTATAGTCTACTTTTGAGTTTTTGCGTATGTACCTTACGTAAGAAACTTAGGCGCGGCGCATACACAAGAGGCGATGGGGCGAAGTGACAGCGCGATGCGGCGCTGCTTGTTTCATATTTCATACAAACTGTATTTTTTTCTATCCACTATAAGCTAGCCCTTGACTGCGATCTCACCTGATGGTAAGTGATGATGCAGTCTAAGATGGTAGCGGGCTAACCTGTTAGGGGCATGGCATTTACATTAAACCGGTTTCTACACGGTATGGTAAATCGCTTGGCGGCACGTCTTTGCCGGTAGGGTGGTTACTAGCCACGGCCGAAGCCCTCAACTCCCACCAGCTCCCCTATTCTGTAACTCAGTGGCTATCGAAAAATTAAAGCCACTGACATATATTTTGTCCATTGAAGGTTTACTATGAAAAAATGAAAGAACATTTCATACTAAATCTTCAATGGATAAAAAATATAAGTCAGTGGCTTTCATTTTTTGATAACGACTGAGTTACAGAATCGGGCTGCAGGCCAGACTAGGGAAAATTCAGAAATTATAAACTCCCAAATTGACCCTGTCAGGGATCGAACCCGGAACCGTTACCTTAACGAACCTCCACACGTTAAGACGACAGCGCTCAACACTGCGCCACGGATGTCGTCAAAATGTAGATTTAATGTAATTTGTATGCCTGCGACGGGACACCAAATATACAGAGATGCGTGTATAGGCGTGGCGCGGATGCCGCTTTCTTACTTCTCTTTCTGCCTCTCGTATATATCTCGCGCATAACATTTGAAAAAAAATACAAGACTGAGTGAGTAAAACCTAAAAAGTACACAAAGATTGTCTCTTGCAAGTGTTTCAACGATAAGATACTTTTTTGCCTTTTCTGATTAGAGACAAAACAGACTATAGCAGTGCATAGGCACCACTGTATGCTCATGCCAACAATTGTTTACATCTTTACTAACTTTTTATATTTTACCTAAGGTCCAAGAGTTGGTAAACTTGCAAGAAAATCAAAAGCAAATGGAGACCAACAGAGATAAGTTCACGGAAGAGTTGAAGGAACTACAAGACGCCACCGCACCGCTGGAAGCAGAGCTGAAAGAGAAGGAGAGCAAAAAGATGGACGCGGTGAAAAAGAACAGGTATAATACAGGGTGTCCAGAATATAGTCGAATAAATTATTTTTAAGAGAAACTGCTCAAAACCACAGCAACTATTAATTCAGAAAATTTGTATCCTGTCACTTTACGATGGTTTTCATGTAAAATTGAATTAAGAATCTATACTAATATTATAAATGCGAAAGTTTGAATATATGGATGGATGGACGCATGTTTGTTAATCACGCCAGAACAGCTGAACAGATCTGGCTGAAATTCGTTGGTAACCCTTTCATTGTACTCCCTGCGGAAAATTTTAATTATTTAGTTTAAGAATGTAATGATATTAGTTGGGCGTTGATGAACCTGTCAATGAGGGGGTTAGATAGGACTTGTATTTTGCCAAAAGAACAAATTCCGTAGCCAACAAGGAATCCTTATAGTTTCGGCTTGTTCATCTGTCTGTCTCCCCGCGGCTGAGCTCAGAGGATCTTGGTACTAGAAAGCTGTAACTTGGCATTGATATACACCTTAATCACGTCGACAAAATATAATGTAAAAAGTGATAAAATAAAATTTTCAAAATGAATTATTGTGGAGTTTTTTGTACGTGTGTGTCTGTAGGGTGTCGTTAAATATGTAGTTCAAAAATATTGCAGAAATCCATGCGAAATATTCAGCTTAAACTAACAGCTAAGCAAAATTTACATGTAATAGTCGGCCAACTTATAAAAACTCTTTGCCAAACTTAAAAACGCACTTCTAGCGGAAGTTATATGAAATTCACAGTTGTGACGTCATAAAATTTCAAGGCACTTTTCTTTAATCTATATTTTAAAATGATTATCAAACTTAAAACTAACCAGGATGTGAATTCTAGGTCTTCTGGAAGACCCCCGTATGGGAGTATCAGTGAGAAATAATTTATTTTTGATATAGGCATCATCCCTATTTACAACCTATAGCAACTACAACCTACAACTTACACTAATAAATTACAATGTTACAAAATAGGTCTGATATTGAAGCAAGGAACACCTACATAAGCAAAATAGCGAATGCCTTCGAAAAAGTCAAATCAGTGGACTTGGACATACGGATGCACAAGGAAAGGAACATCAATCGCGAAATGGAGAAGATAAAGGAGGCAAATGAGAAGCTATTGACAAGGCAGAAGCAAATCATGGTCGATAGAGACACTCTTACAAAGAGGATTGATACTTTGAAAGATGAAATTTCAAAACAAGAGGTACTTTATGGAAGTTTTTAGCTATTTTCTTACTAGATTTCACTCTTTTACTTTCTATTTAGGCCTGCATGTTGTTACCCAAATAGAAATTGCGATGACAGCTGTTATTTGTGCCGCTTGAACATGAAAATCATGACGCAATTTATTTGTTTAGCTGTACAGTATAACATATTCCCACGTCCCATACATGGTGCTATAGAGCGAACTTTGACTTTGCTTAGACATAAGACATGGTTAAAACGAGATAGATTTATGTTACCCGCATAAGTCCATCTCGTTTTAACTCTGAGTAAAGTCTGAGCCAAGTCAAAGTACGCTGTATAGATCTCAGTATAAGACAGGTGTTTAACCAAAATAAGAAGTATGACTTATTCATTGAAATCTAGTAGAGCTTTTGTTGATCGAATTAAAAACGAATCAATGAGTTTTGAAAACAGTAACATTAAATGTAAATGACTAACAATAAAAGGAGGATGGCGGAAATGCATGTATTTTGGGATCCACTGAAAAGGGTAGCGTTCATCATGGAAACTTATTAATAATTGTAGAACGTAACAAAACTAAGAAAAAAGCAAATAGTAAGTAAGTCTAAATATGTGGGAGAAAAAAGATACACCTGAAAGTAGAATATAACCTTAAAATTATTAATCAAAAACTATTGGGCTATTGTTCAATCAATAATTTGTATCAGTATTAGTATGAATGAGTAGGTAGGTACTTATGCCTAGTTATAATTAGGTAGGTACTTAAGTCTGCGAGAATTCCGCAATAATTCTACTCACACCATAGTTCTAAATAACTCTTATCTGCTTAGATCTTTCTTATCTTTTAACAAATTGAGTAACAATAATATCAAAATAGATCTCTTTGCATCACTGGTACCTCTATGCGGATTCTGGCCAGTGAATTCTTCGACACCTATAGCCCAAGTTGAAGTGATTCGCTGACCAATAATTCAGATTGTTTTCCCATTCATTCCCAGTTTAGCCTGATCTTCCTTACATTAAGCGTTTTATTCCTCTATATACTTTGATTTACACTTGCATTGAGTACTTATTTACTTTTCCTATGAGAGCTTTTTTCTTTATTTTATAACCAAATCCATGAGAAGGAAGTCGCGGGCATCAGCTAGTGTCATACAAGTAGTGATCACTGATACTGATAAAATCATTTACATAAAAATTAAAAAGTATCGATACGATTAGGTATCGATACTTTTGAAGTACTCGTGTTAGTATCACAAGACGATAGTAATATTAAGAATACTCATTTCAGTAGGTATCGATCATACATCGATGGTGTCGGAGCATCCCTACAAAAATAAATAATAATGACAAGTGTTGTCAAGTCAACAAAATGTATATCTATGTCAATTGCGTTCCGTTAGTGCAAGATGACTTATTTTTAAATTATGTGGGTCCAATTTCGCCATTGTTCTTTGTGAAAACATTTTTCTCAAAGATAAATTTACTACAGCCTGATTTCTACAAACTATCAAGGATATAATTATAAGAAAAAAATACCTTTTTTACCCAAAACTAGAGTTTTGTTTCTTTTTTCTAGCTTTACAAGCGTAACCTAGAAGACAACATGAAGTTGCGCAAGGCTCAGGCAGACATCGAGAAGTGTGAAAAGGAACTTGTGGAGATCAATGAGAAACTGAGCGGAGTCAATACTGAGATGATAGCAGAGAAAGAACCTCTCATCACTAAGCAAACTATGATATTCAGGGAGAAGGCGCAGAATGAGGGAAAACTGAATGAACTAAAAGTAAGGGTTATTTTAAACTATATGCATGACACCGCATCCCCTGAAACTGTTTTTAGAACAGTTTTATTGGGACACAATTACCGGGTCTGGAAAAATCGCACCTGGCATAAAAATTCTGTCTTTTACTGTCATTTGTCGTCGTGGCTCCTAGTTCTAACAACTGGTGTGCATGAGAAACTTTTAGCGATAAGACCGCCTTTGCTCACTTTGTTTTCTGTCCTTGTTTACTTTATATCTTTATGTTTGTGTGGCAACAAAGAATGTATCTACCTAAATACATTGCTGCTACTGCTGCTTATAGTCAAGACACCAAAAAATTATAAAATAAAGCTTTGTCTACCATTTATTTTCTCCACAGGAAAGACTGAAACAAAATAAGCTTGAATTAAAGAAAACACAAAACAAGGACATTGAGAATAGATACAGGCAAAAGTTCTATGAACTGCATGTCACTAAAGCGATTGATAAAGACGTCAGAGACTACTCTGTCGCTCTGGAGAAGTGTCTCATGGAGTTCCATAGGGAGAAGATGGAGAATATTAATCTTATTATAAGGTGAGTACAGAATAGAGAATTCTAGTGTGTTGAAATGTTTTCATGTAACCTTAACTATTTACGCAGCGCACGCCACGGAAGCTCTCAGATATAACTATTTTTCCCGACTCCATTCACATTATTGCTATTTACGAGAGATCTCTAAGATTTTTTGAAAATAAAATATAGCATATGTTACGAGCTGTAGCTTTCTATAGGTGAAAGAATTTTTAAAATCGGTTGAGTAGTTTTTGAGTTTATCCATTACAAACAAACAATCAAATATTTCCTCGTTGTAATATTAGTTTAGATAAAAATGTATAACTTCTTTTCTCAATTTATTCTTGGATATTTATAAAATACTAGATGATGCCCGCGACTTCGCGTGGATTAGTATTTTTGATTCCCGCGGGAACTCCTAATTTTCCGTGATAAAGAGTAGCCTATGTCCTTCTCCGGGATTCAAATTATCCCCATACCAAATTTCATCAAAATCGATTGAACAGATAGGCCGTGAAAGCTTAGCAGACAGACAGACACACTTTCGCATTATATAATATTAGTATGGATGTATAACTCATGATACTTTGTCATACTTACTGTAAAGTCTTATCACCTGAGGAATTACTGTTGGGATCCACTAGCTTCCTTTCCTAGATTATATGACTCATTTCAAAATGGATATTAAAATAATAAAATTCTTGTCATTTTTCCTAAACCATTGTGCATCTGGCTGATGCCGGCGAATATGTCCGCGAGGAATTTAAAAAACCCAGGGTCTCTTCGATGTAATCACTATTATTTATTCAATTTTTGTTAACACAACTGTAAATGTTGCAGGGAAATGTGGAGGAAGATATACAGAGGTAATGACATCGACTACATAGAAATAAAGACTGAAGGAAGCATGACAACAGAATCTGATCGCCGTAAATACGATTACAGGTACGCATTTAAAACGTTCCCTATTAGCATGAAGAACCCGGCAGGGATTAGTCATGGATAATGCTGAGAGACTGGGTTTTTATTGCCGCGGTTTTTGACGACCTCCGTGGAGCAGTGTTGAGCGCTGTTGTCTAAACTTTTTTTTTTTATCCACTACTAGTTGTTAGCCCTTGACTGCGATCTCACCTGATGGTAAGTGATGATGCAGTCTAAGATGGTAGCGGGCTAACCTGTTAGAAACGTGCAGAGGTTCCGTGTTCGATCCCCGGCAAGGTCAATTTGGGAATTTAATTTCTGAATTTGCCCAGGTCGACCTGATGGGACTCTTAAGCGTACCGGATACGATGCCGTGTAGAAACCGAATAGTGGTATGGGTTTAATATAACTTACCATACCCCTAATAGGTTATCCCGCTACCATCTTAAACTGCATCATCACTTAATATCAGGTGAGATCGCAGTCAACTTGTGACAACAAAAAACAGGCTGGTGACAAGTGCTCACACACTTTTTTTTACAATAATAATATTAGGCTAGATAGCATTTAAGTTTTAATGCAATTTTTCATTTTAAATAAAGAATGGTGCCAATTCTCTGTGCGTTTCTCTAAATTTAAAATCTCTTAAATCAGACTTAGAGACGTCTGCTATTCTGACAACACACCTAATTGACAGTTCTAACCTAAAATTATGCCTGACAGTTCTAACTATTCAATTTAGCGATAAAATAGCGAAATGCTATTCTGGTCGTCGTTCTAAACGCTAAAATTAAGAAACGTCAAACTAAAATTAAATAATTTTCTCTAATTTTAGACAGGACCTCGGAGGGTGGTCGCTAAGTTTAGAGAAGCGGAATAAAGCAAAATAAATACGAATTTTCACAAAAAGTTATTTTCGTTAATAGTTCAAGTGTAATTTCTATGCATTATTAGGTGCATTTGTGTTCGAATTTAGTGTTAAATGTTAAAACAACTAGAAAAATAGAGTGCTGTGGTAGGTCTAACTATGAATACCTACAGAGAAACTAAATTGATGACAAATGGAGACCAAATTACATAAAAGTTAATAACAAACCAATAGAATATGTTGGAGATGGTGTACCTGAGATTATTTATCTCTCCTCACAATCAAATGACTAAAAAAGTTAACCAAAGAAATTCGCATGGAAACTATAGTGGTCTTAAATGGAAATTATGAAAACTGAAGAATTTCCAGTAAGTGCAAATCAAAAAGTATTTGATGCTTACGGATGCCAAACTTGGTCACTTACGAAAGCATACGCACTGAAACTAGAAACTTGTCAATATACCTAGTATTGAGAGAAGTATGATAAACATAAAAAAGAAAGACAGAATAAACCTAAAAACTATAAGAAAACGCAGCAAAGTGAAGGATATGACAGAGCATATAAGAAGGTTAAAATGGCGTTGGACGGGACTCATGATGAGAGACAGTGGAAAATGGACTATTGAAGTGACCTAGTGGCATCCTAGGGGTGGCAAAAGGTGTAAAAGAAGGCAAAGGAAAAGATGGGAGGATGATTGTAAGAGTGGTGGCTCGTGCTACATGGCACAGAACAACACGGGAGAAGAAGATCTGGAAGGCTCTGGAGGAGGCCTATGCCGCAGTACAAGCTTGTGCTCACTAAAAAATTTTGTAAAAAGAAAAACAACATCTTGTAAAAATATTTGTTCAGCAATGAAGGCTATGATTATGATTACGTGTTTAAAATTATAACAGCTATTAAAATGCAACAATACATAGTTGAAGCTCTGGTTAATAATAGCCAATAGTCTACAAGAAGTATCAACCTCCAACAAGAATACAGTCATAAGCTAATTCCTTTGTATTAGGTAATTTTTTTTTTTTTCTTATCTATACCTATATTTACTCAAACCTATACCAAAGTGGTAGATGTATCTAACTAGTTTAGGAACATCTACTTTAGTAAAGGTTAGGCAGAAGATAAATTTTTAAAATTATTTAGATTGCCTAAACCACTGCAACATAATTTTATAAAATATGATAAGTAGGTATATTTCAGTAGGTAGCACATAGTATTTCAGTTATATCTAAAGAACAAGTGCAAATTCACTCAAGTAGACTTGGAGACTGCTTTGCTCTGTCAAATATGCATGTTTTCACTAAACTGTCAAAATTTACAAGTTGCAGTTTTTTCAAGTAACCTTTACCTTCCTTAAAATATCAAATACAAAATTTCAGTGCATTTTGCAGATAGTGCTGATGAACACTTTAATTCACCAAGCAAATTTACCCAAGACTGGGCAAGTATCGGTTGAACAGACATGTATTCAATCTCAAGCTCCAGAACACAGCTGCAGAGGATCTGCTGAGGCGGCAGAAACAAAGTTTCACATCATCTGTTACTAGTAAATGCATAAGCAAGAATAATAAGACAAGGATTTATTATTAGATACTTTAATTAATAAAAAGAAATTAATTAAAACCTTTTATTTTTGTTTTATTCTTTTATAACAATCTAATAGGTACCTTAATAAAAATGAATAAATATCAATATATAATTAACATTAGTTACATAAAAATGTTATATATACATAGGTCTTAAATTTCAAATCAACATATTTATATAATAAGATGAGCTTGTGAACCCTTGAAAACTGATGCTCCAAGGTAAATAGTAGTAATTTTACATTTCCAGGATGTAAGTCTACGTACCTATGTACTAAATTAAATTTAATTATCAAATTAATTAAATTACTAAATTTGATCAAAATTGTTTAATTCGAAGGTCCTATCATACAGACATACTTATGCTGAGATCTATAGAACGTACTTTGACTAGGCTCTAGAGTTAAAACAAGGTGGATTTATGTGAGTAACATCTTGTTTATAGTCATATCTTGTTTTAACCATGTCTTAAGTCTAACAAAGTCAAAGTTCGCTCTATAGATCTCACACTTAAAGGTACATCCCGTAAAACCTAAACATGAACTATAATATAGCTATTACATGTAATGTAATGTTACATGTAATAGCTATATTATATTTTGGATGGATGGATGTTTGTAGCTCAATCATGGTCGAACGGCTGAACGGATCTATATGAAACTTGGCACAGATATAGATTACTTAGTCTGGAATAACATAAGGGCTACTTTTTATCGCGGAAAATTAAGGAGTTCCCGCAGGAACCAAAAAACCTCAATCCATGCGGACTGTCCGCACATACTATGTCCGACATAGTCGCGGGCGTCTGCTAGTTATATAATTATTGTAACAGAGTGTCTAGGTTGACTAATTCAATTCATTCATTCAATTTAGGTACACTATAGGTACACATATTGACGTCCATTACTTACATATAAAACATGATGGTGATCATTAGTTATTGCTATCTTTAAACTAAAGCTACAACTACTAGACTTCAAACACTTCGTTGCACATTCCTGTGTGAACACAAGATTTACCTACTTAACGGGTCCTAGTCTATGCAGGGGTGTTTCAAATAAAACGAATGATTCTAAGCCGCACAGATAGTTTATTACGTTAGCCTTACGTGCCACTTACGGTGATAAAAGGATCTTAATCTAAACGACACAGATTCGCGCAGATTGTAGGTTATGTAGGTACCCTGTCTATTTCGGTAAATCTACTTTTACATTCACGACAATTAATCTGACTGGCCTAGACTTGAAGAAATTCAGGCACCAGTTAGGATATTATACGGTCACAAACACAGGACTTCACTTTGTATTTCGGAATCAGAACGGAAGATAGACGAAAGCCGGTGATCCAACTCCCTGGATGTTTGTCGTTGCAGCAGCCATAGCTTTCGATGCAGTACTACCAATTGCTTCTTTTAGTAGCCTTTTACTTTCATCCGCTTGCCATCACGTAATTCACCAGGGTGGCCGGGGACGCCCATGGGACTTGTTGTTCTATGCCTAGGTTATAACTTCATTTTTAGGGTGGAATTTCTCTACTAGAAGTTACATTTGCTTTTTCTTCGATCTTTTACGGGCTTGGGGATTCATTCAAAGATTTTGAAAACTCGTAACTCGAAAATCGAAATGAAAACAAACATAAACAAAGATATGTACCAAAGACGACGGTCCACGATCGACAAGTGACAGCCATAGAGGTAGTATGTAGTAGCATCATGGAACTAGGAATCTGTTTATGTAGGATCATCAAAATGTCTCTTTTTGGCAGTTTATTACGTAGCTGGTGTAAGGAACATCAATTTTACTATAGCAAAGTAATTTTTTTTCGTTTAAAAGGTCATTTAATGCGATTTTAGTCACAAAAAGTTTTATGACGATTATTGTGCAAAAAACAAAGACAAATTCGTGCAATTTTTGTTTCTGTATATGGTAACACTCGCAATTCAAATTAGACTTCAGCTTAGAGAGAATTTTAGACATTTTAAATTTAGTTGAAGGCATTTACAGAATAGCATATGGAGATAGAAAAACTAAATTAGCGATTTTAAAATTTAGTTTAGTTTAGAGATTTTAAATTACAGAATCGGTACCAATATTTTATAATTTTTAGGGTGGTTCAATCTAAAAATGGTGTGGAGATCGATATGCGCGGACGGTGTAGTGCGGGTCAGAAGGTGTTGGCTTGTCTCATCATAAGGCTGGCTCTAGCAGAAACATTTAGTTCAAGGTACACAACTCAATTTTTTTTTAATATATTATATTGGTATAAATCTATAGTACGCGCGCGAGTTGAATGCAGAGCTTATATATGTGTCACCATACATTAGCTCTGCATTCAACTTGCGCGCGAACTATAGGCAATGTCAATGGGCTTGTGGACCTGGGACCCAAAATGTTATAAAAACATCCCACAGTCACAATTTTATGTTTTGAGTTGTAGTTGTTTAGAGGTAAGGCGATTACTCTTAAAGAATTTGTAACTTGCCTTTTTTTCTACATTAACAGGAACAGAACTAAGCTATGTACAATTTCTAGCAACCGTATTTGTTACAGATTCGGCATTTTGGCATTAGATGAACCAACTACTAACTTAGATCACGAGAATATTAAATCTCTATGCTCTGCACTCGGAGAAATAGTTCAAGAGAGGATGAACCAACGCAATTTCATGTTCATAATCATTACCCATGACAAGGAGTTCATCGAGTCACTAGGTAACATCGACAAAGTCACGCATTACTACGAAGTTTCCAGAAACGAGGAAGGAAAGTCTAGAGTTAAAAAGATTAGGTTCTCTTAAATAAGTTTACTATCATGTCGAATCTTACTAAAGTATATTTGTATATGCCATTCCTTTTTGTTTCACGTTGTCTATAGTTAAGGGCTGTGCCTTTTATTATGTTACTTGTGTAAGAGTAATTTGATTATTTTTGAAAGAAATTAAAACATTTTGTAATCCTCACAGGTTATTTTATTTACATAAATACAAATCAGCATTTTTCTTATATTATACAAATTAATTTTTTCATGATGCCATTGACACGTGTGGAATTCACTTTTTCAATAACTTCATTCCTCAGTATCTCTTGTATCATTGCAATAATTCTAACCCAAAACAAGCCCTGTAACGCTATTAAGCGGCTTGCATATTTCAATCTGGTCCAAATACAATATTTTACTTTCTTGTAACACTGTCAGTGTGATCCCTAACAACTCGGCAACTTGTGTTGGTGGAAACGATTGTGATAGACATTTTGCTATATAAGGCACCAAATCTTCCGTAAAACAGACGCAAAAGGACACAAAATTCTGCTTCTCGATATCAGTAAAAGCCTGTTGCTCTCTTTGGTAGAATGTTATCAAAATCTGTGCAGCTTTTTGGAAAGATTGTTTGAAGCCTCTATAAACATCTTTGACGATATTCAAAGGGGCTGTTACTCGCAAGGAATTTAGTACTGTCAACATTCCATTGCAGTATTCTGCTAAGGGATAGTAGTCCAACAAATTTTCTGGTGGGCCAGATGCCATATTTTCATTTATAGGCCTTGATACATTTTTAATACTGGGCACTTTATAAGACTTCATTTGATTCTCAAACTGATTGTCTACTTTTTCCATGCCACAGTTCAATTGCATCAAAACATTGTTGCGAAATAAAGGCGTGAGTACACATCTGAGGTCGGCGCCAACTCTGCCAAAAGATAGGCAGAGATACATGCATTGGTTCATTATCGATTCAAAACCTGTCTCATCCTCTCTCCATAGATCTTGGTTCAAAATGTGAGCTAGGCTTTCTACCTGCAAAGTACATTTTAGGATACTACACAACACTTAACTCGGTGCTTTTTATGACCAATGAGCCTTATGGGTGAAATTTTAATTAACCTTACAGATTTTAATATTCTTCAGGAATTTTGACTTACCTTAAGTTTCAGCCAGCAGGACAATGCACTAGTACCATTTAACTCATTATCCCTTACTTTTGACTCCTGAGCATCGGACAAAAATATTGATTTGTGTTGTGTTATAACATTGAACAGATGAATTCTGTGCAACTCAACTATTTTACGTAACAGCTTCTCGGGTGCTGTAAAATATAAGAAAATTATGTAATTAATCAAGTTTCTTCAGTAATTAATAGGGAGTTGAATAATTTGACTCAATTTTAGTTGAATTTGTAGGAATACATTTGTACCTTCAGTATTTCTCGCGTCTTCAAGTGCCTTTTCAAACCAGGCATTCCTTGCTTTTAGGAAATGTAAGTGTAAACCATCAGATGTTAAGCTGCTTTTGTTACTGATTGATTGCAACCTGCTGTGCTCATCTTCAGTAGACTTAAACACTGTGTTAGCTCTACGGAGATATCCGAGAATCTAAAATAATAATTACAGGTTGTACATTTCTAGCCCATCGCTCCTAAATCTGAGAAAATTAAAATCGTTTCCAACTATTTCTAGTCGACTGTTTTTATATAGAACAGAAAAAAGTACACATTTGTACTAGATAATGTACATGGATGAGCATCAATTAGAAGTTACGTTAAGCTAGGGAAATTAGAGCTTTATATAAAATAATAATGAATAAAGCATAAGGTGATTGGCATTTTTACTATTAGTATTTGAACCCAAACAGAATTCAGGTGACATTAGCAGAAGCCGGCTGTGGTGGTAACTCTGCTGATTCACCATTTGTCAACATCATCCTTGGGTAAATTGAATTTTCAACACTGCACAATGCGGCTCTGTTACCGTGTCTGATCGCGGAAAGTTTCAGCAAATCTTATGTAATCTGTATTAGAATTTATAGGCCTATTACACTGCACTTTTCACAGCGACCCTTACACTTCAATCAGTGTAGTGTAAAAGATTTAGGGAGAAAGGGTCCCTCAATTGGTCCTTAATGCTAGCGGTTACGCCCACCTTTACCATAGGGCCTTGTAAAAAGTGCAGTGTAATAGGCCTATTAGAGCTAAAAGTATTTTTTTTATTTACCTGTAAACACTGAGGTAAGGGTAGATCATAGTGAAGCTGATTGAAGAGATGATAAAGTGTTTCATACCACAATGTCATTATTTCACTGGTTGTACTCTGAAAGCAAAATCCATATAATTATTTCACTCTTAATTTTAATAATATAAGTTTGTCAATTTTTGTTTTTCACTTTATCTTTATGGCTTTCTAGCCATAAAAAGATTTTAGGAGTTCAAATAATTGTTAATTAGCTATTGAGGGGGTATTGTAACCTTCCAATCCCCATTTCACCCATTTAGGGTGAACTTTAGTAAAATTGCTTAGAGGTCGCCTGTGACTTTGTCTGCGTACAATTTCTGATTTCCTATGAGATTCTGAAATTTTTCCACTACAATAAGTATATCTATGGAGGCTTTAGAGATTCTGAAATTGTTCCACTACAATAAGTATATCTATGGAGGCTTTATATAGCTTAAGCAGGTTTTTATTATTTAAAACCACCTCAATGCTGATTTTCATATCTATGATTAAAATCATAGAACTTTTTTGTAACCTTCCAACTCCCATTTCACCCCTTTTGGGGTAGATTTTCGTAAATTTGCCTATACAGGTTATTATTATTTAAATCCCTATTTTCAAGTTTCTTACTACAAAAATATAGGACTTTCATACAAATTTCCAACCCCCATAATTTTCTCGTGAGCGAGTGATATTTCACTTTTATTTAAGTACCTACTTGAGAAAGTTCATCTCTCATTAAGATCTAGTACATGCCATTTTTTAAGATGCTTTGTATTGGCATTTACAAGCAGTTTTAGTTATTACAATGTTTTTCTGATCTTAACAGTATGGCAAAGGTTTGTACACCATTTTCATTATTGAATAGTACTTCCAGTTCATTCCATTTTTGTAAATGAAATATTGAGGCTTATTTATTGTTACGTGATCAATGGTCATATGAGATTTTTCCAGAATAAGTAGCTTAAGTCACTATTTAATATATAAATTAGTAGGATTAATTATATTTTTATTTAACTCATCTTACCTCAACAATAGGTATTTCTGAGTACCTCTTGGATAAATTGCGGATAAAAGCAAAGATATCCAGTGCACTTTCATAGTCCTCTGCATTGAGTGCTTCTCGCATCAAGGAAGGCAACTCCAATAGCTCTAACAATTTGTCACTTTGGTTTCTGATAGTGCTGTATCGCCTGCAAAATGGAACACAACTTAATTGATACGAAATTTTTCATGGTTACTAGATCAATTCTCAATAAATATATGCATTGCAGGTGAACATTCATTGAATACACAAGGTTTCTAATATTTCATTACAAAATATGAGATTTATTCTCTAATGAAGTAAACATATTTCAGTGGCAATCTCTGTCATTTTAATTGTTTCTTACTAAATATTGTGTAGATTAATACCTTTTCTCTTGTACTATGCCACCAGCAACTTGAGAAAAGCTCTCACATTGTGATTCAAAATCAGGCATATTGCTAAGAAAACTTGCTAACGACTCCTTAGACTTCCCCAAATCCTTCATAATAGCTCTGGATATGTCAGCAGTCTCCACAAATGTTTTGTAATTAGTAAATGCTAATTCTTGAGTCTGCTCTGTCAAATGTTTCATATCTTCATTCAATCGCTCAGGTTCTTTCTTTACATGTTCCCAATTTTGTGATCCTAATTTTTTTATATATTCTGTAATATCACTAAAATATTCTGCATTTTCTGAAAAGAAATGGATCATTTTTTCAGTGTTCGTAAATATAATTTCTGTCTAATCAAAATTTTTCAAAACTGTATCAATCGGTTCAGCACAAAAAAAACTAAACTTATTTTTTGGGGAAATTATTACGTCTATGTAAAATTTAAGGACTGGCTTGCCTGTAGTGGAATCCGGAAATAAAAGCTGGCACAATTCTTTCAGTTCTTGAGCCATTTAGAAAGATTTTCTTCACCGACCAGAAAAAGACCAGCCGGCCTATTCTGTATCTCAGTGGCTTTTAAAATTTGATGGGCACCGGCTTGTCTGTTAGAATCTAAAATTCTTCAGGTTGTACATATTTATCTATGAGTTCTTTGTGCACCGACCAGAGAAAGAAGGTTCTGTGCAGTGCCACAGAGTACATTATATTGGTGCAGTGCTTAAATCAGAGACAAGTAACATATTAATTAATACGCTAGGTATATGTACTCTGTGATGTACACCACATGTACACAGTGTGCCGCAGTACCTACCACACCAGCAATTAGCTGGGCGACCGGCTACAACTGACAGTTACAGTGTAACGATCTCAATCACCTCTGATTGGTGAACAACAGCTGAATACTCTTCCTCTATTGGACAAAATCCTTTGACGCAGCAAGAATACCATAAATTCAGCCAATCACAACAATGGATACTGTAACAATGTTTGGCATGTTTTACACAATCGCCCTACTGTATACTTGTTGTCTTGTTGTTTAGTAAAAAACCATAGAGTAATAGGCCTATTACACTACACTTATTCAAGGTAGTTGTATTTAGTCCATTAGCTAACATTAACGTGCGACTGAACCTTGGTAATTTGTAATAATTACAAAATTATTTATGAGGGAAAAATATTACCTATTATAAAACGTGAGCTGTGAGAATACTGAATTGCTATATTATTTTGTTCATTATTTCATTAAAACTATTAAAATATAATGTAAATTGATAATAATGAAATTCACATCTTGTTTTATACTTTTTGGTATCCAAGCAGTCGGGTTTTTTTTTTAAATTACTTTTTTTTCATATTCTTTTTATATACGATTTTTTATTCATATGTGTACATAACAGATGGTTAATTGTAGTAGGTACAGAGTCCAACATATTAGTTGAGCCGGCGTACAAAATAATATTATTTTGATTTATAACTGCTTACTTACATCACATAATCATAATTCTTCTTTTTGTATATTTTGTTTAGTAATACCAATTTAACACCTGCATTAAAGAAACATAAAATAAAAAACAACTTTTAAATGGAGTATATATTGGTCTAATATAGGCCTATTACACTGCACTTTCCACAGGGCCCTGTGGTAAGGGTGGCCGTGGCCGCAAGTTAGAGCATCGCTTATTACACAGCATTATGGATCAAATTAGGAACTCTTTCTCCCTAAATATTATTACACTACACTGATTTAACGATAAAATGTAACCCTGTGAAAAGTGCAGTGTAATAGACCTATAAGATCTAATATGACCGGCCCCATCAATCGCGTCGTCAGTAGAGAATTTAATTCAGTGACTAATGTTACTTGTCTCTGGTGACCACGGTCTACGGCTCGACCTTATTATTTTATCTGTGATACGGCTTTGTAATTTGTGGTTTGTAAATGGAATTTTGGAAAAGAATTTGTTCAAGATAGCCATTTGCTATTTATCCAAATTTTACAAATATTCGCTTTCCTGAAGTTGTTTTTCCATTATAAATCGAGATACTATCGTAAAATCAAGTTTACAGTAAGTAAAATCAAACGTAAAGCCGGACTATTGTTTTCATCCATGTTGAACTATTGATAAGTTCTGTGATTGCGTCATGTAAACCTAAAAGTATACGAATCTTTAATTAGTGTAATGATCAATGTAATACCATACACAATAATTATTTCAGTATTTTAGATTTCAAAAGTTTAATTGAATGTATAACTTAACCTTTTAGTTTGACAAGTAACCTAAAGGATCATTTAATTTCTTAGTTCGGACACCATTTTTGTTAGGCCTTTGCGTTTATAAATATGGTTTCATGAGCAGCTCCCGTCGAGTTTTTGGTTCTTGACTTGGTGGCTGTAGTTTTCGTATATACAAAATATCAATATGATACTATTAATGTTTGTAGATAAGGTTATGTTGATGTTTTGATTCCAGATGATTGATTAGTAAATGTTGACAGTCTTGAATCGATTCTGCTTGCTGGGATACCTTGGAATATTTAGATATCCTTTATAATTTTATAGCTTTTTTTTAACAATCGGCTTGAATCTTTGGTTTGTTAAGTGGAAAATATTACAATAATGTTTCAAATATTATACTATAAAGCTTTGTGTACATATACAGAAGTGTGGGACAGAAAATGACCCAATCTTACAACAGAATCCTTATAGTCCTTTTAGTTACATAAAAAAATTGTGTAAATAAATGGATATAATTAAAAAGAAAATCAAAATGGAAGCTGAGGAGTTCCATCTTCAGTGGGAAGAAGAAAAGGTAACTTTTTGTAACAAAATTGTCATTAAAATTAAAATTACTGTAATACTACATTGTTACGTGTTTATAATATTTATTCCATATTACTTATATATGTCACCGTTAGATTATAATCTAACTCGCGAAATTGTAAACTGTCGACAGATTGTGAACCGTTCAATGTTCTGAGTGTAAATTTGTAAAATATGCATTGTATTTATGTTTTCTTGTTTGTTTCTTGTAGGTTAGGTTAGGGTTCGACATAAATAATCAGGTAGTGCCCCGGTTAGGTTTTATCATGTTAATATACCTAACAGATTACAATCTACCGAAAAATAATGTGTTAAATTGTAATCTTTTGACATTTTGCAATTTCAACGGTTTTTACAATCTTACAGTGACATATAAATTAAGTATTACATAAATAATACATTGTGTATTTGGTTATTAAATTTACAACATGTTCCAAAAGATTGATTTATATGCTTTGTACAATATGATAAATGTATGACTGTAATGTGTATAGCAGTGTCTTATTACTAATTATTTTTTATAAATATAACTAATAAAGTAGCCAAATGAAGCTTTATAATTGATTTAGAGTTTTTGTAATAATTTTAAAATTAATTGTTTTATTTGTTTTAGCCTAATGAAGTGGCAAGCGAAGAAGTAATATGTGGTATTGAAAATGTACAGAATGAATCATATGGTAGTATGGTATGTATTTAGACGAAAATTAAATTATGTTAAGAATTTATTTGTCAACAGAGTCAACACTCATATTATGCCTAAATTCCACACAAATATGCATATCAAGTAGCTTTTGGATTAGGATAGATTAAGCAAATATACTAACTATAGCAGCGACAATCTGCATCCTTACACAGTCGAAATTCCGCAGACTCATACAAAGCAATTTGCTTTCTCATTCCTAATTTAAACAGCTACGATGTGGAATTCTTTACCGATTTCAGTTTTCCCTCCTCTTACCAAGAGTGAATAGGCATCCTATAGGCAAGCATACTTAAGAAAAAAAAAACTAAACACGTACAATCAAAACCTCTTAAAACAACATCTTTTATAATAACACTTAAAGATTCCTGTGAATTCATCCATGTGGACAAAGGTTTTTTATTCCCATGGGACTTCCTAATTTTCCAGGATAAAAAGTCCGTACCCAGGATACAATCTAACCCTGTACCAAATTTCGTTAAAATATTTTGAACTAGAAATGCATTGAAAGCCTAGCAGGCAGACAGAAACACTTACGCATTTGTAATATTAGTTTAAATTACAAAAATTTTTTAAAAATAATAATAATTGGTAAAAATGTTGCTTAAAGATAATATAACAAATCAGTGTTTGCGACCTAAACTAAATGGTCCCTTTGATGTTGTTGTAACAGATTTAACTTTTGAATAAATAAATTTATACTTAATACTCAATTTATTTATAACATGTCGGACATAAAGGTGTCTCTTATGTTACGTTATGTTTTGACTCTACTACCTGTTCGGAACTGCTTTCTACTAAAGCCAGAAAGCAACTCAGCAGTTGCTCTTTTTAAGAAACAAGAAAATACAAAAGTATGTATATTGTAATATAATATAAAGTAGTGTAAGTTATTATACTTTCCTGTGGAACGCTGGACCCAAAGTCGATTGGTTCCATACAATTTTGTCATTAGGAAACTATAAATAAAAATAAAACTTACTTGTGTTTGTGTGCATGCTGTAGATGGTTACATACATGTTTTTTTTTTCTAATAGACTAGTGAAGAAATCATAGCACACACAGATCAAATGGCAGCAGAGAATCTGATGTTTCTGTCTCAGGACGTGGTTAGCTATACAGAGAGTGCAGAATTGGCAGAGGACCCCAATGTAGAGTGCGTCACTGAGGAAGTCATCACTGATGACTGGGTCCTATCAGGTGGACAGGAAAGGTCAGTTTTTCATGAGATCTTAAAACTGCGACACACACAATAACTAAATTAATGAATAGAAAGTTTTTTGTAAGTTTTTTAGAATAACACAATATTTTCTGTTTCAGAGTTGAAGTGCCTTTAGAACATTTAGCGAACCCGATTCAACATGTTAAAATTGAGAACGATATTGATGTACCATTACCAACAGACCAAGTATGAACACATTATAATACTAGTATTAGGCCATGATAACACTTGTGTTTTAACTAGCTGATGACCGCAAATTTGTTCCTTGAATTGAGGTTCTTCGGTTACCGCTGGATCTCTTCTATTTGTCGGGATAAAAAGTAGCCTATGTGTTATTCCAGACTATAATCCATCTCTGTACAAAATTTCATTCATATCCTTTTTGCCGTTTTGGTGTGATTGACCAACAAACATCCCATCCATCCATACATGCATCCAAACTATCGCATTTATAATATTAGTATAGCCCCTTGACTGCGGTGGCGCTAGTTGGCGCTTAGGGACATCTGCGCCGGGTTTTTGCACGGTGTCAAACTTCGCGAACTTTCGCGGCCCGCGCGAACATAAAAATTTATATCTCATATTACATGTACGAACTACGTAAACACTACCTCATTCAAATCGTTACGAAATACAGCAATAGATTAAAGTTATTATGGTTATCGCTCTTGTTTATGCTTTACACAGAAAAATAACAAAAACAACAACAAAAAATGACCCCGTTTTTACGACAGCCAAGGGGATAGGTCACGTGAGTCGCTTATATGAGTAACATATATGTCACCGTAAGATTGTATGAACCGTTAGATTATAATCTAACTCGCGAGATTGTAAACTGTCGAAACATTATTTTTCGGTAGATTGTAATCTGTTAGGTATATTAAACCCAGAGAACCTAAGTGCTCGGCCTGCGGCTTGGCACTACCTAGTTGTTTATGTCGAACCCTAACCTAACCTACAAGAAACAGACAAGAAAACGTAAATACAATGAATATTTAAAAAATTGACACTCAGAACATTGAACGGTTCACAATCTTTCGATATAAATTTTAAGTCTTGTAAGTCGCGTATTGTATGCAAATTAAATTTGGTCCTTACTAGAAAGAGAAGAGAAGTGGCTGTTATATTATGTTGTCACTGGTCAATATTAATTACTCTTTAATAATGAGCTATCTATTTATTATTATTATTATTATTAATTACTATTGTTTGATTTCCTTTCTTTATGAAAGCGACAGGGATAAACAGTTTCATTTAATTATCTCCTTTCTTTCATTTTGTGCAAAATATAATATTAATAGCTGATGGACGCGTCTTCGTCCGCGCGGATTGAGATTTTTTGGTTCCCGCGGGAACTCTTTAATTTAACGGGATAAGTAGCCTACGTGTTATTCCTGATTTAAATCTATATCTGTGCCAAATTTCATCCAGATCCGTTCAGCCGTTCTGCCGTGATTGGGTAACAAACATCCATCCATCCAAACTTTCGCTTTTATAATATTAGTAAAAATGTATAGATATCATTGAGATTTAGAAGATAAGACCTGAAAGGATAACGGATAGGAAGCATCACTTAAATATTTATAATATTAGGATGGATGTTTATGGATCATGTCTTGTCATCCATTTAGGATGAGTACACAGCAATGCGTCCTTGGCCGTGCGACTTCTGCTCGCGTCGGTTCCGCAAAAAGGCCGCACTCATGAACCACATGGTGGCGCATCAGAACGACCGGCCACACGCGTGCAACCTGTGCGGAGTGCGATACGTGCGCAAGTGCGATCTCATGAACCATCTGAAGGTCCATGCTATGGTGCCGGACACCCCTGACATGATGGATTATGGTGTGAGGACGATAAGGCTCGACGTTGACGGTAAGTCTAACGACTTAAGTGAAATAAATGCATGCCAAAATTTATGCCACATTTATTATTCGACGGGCCTTCTGCCACAGTACGCAGTTGGCACACTCATGGTCCGTGATGCTTGATGGCATGTGAGCGATTGTCCAAAAATGATAACTACACGATATAACGATCGGTTTGCTAGCATTGTTACGATTGGTTTTTCTGATTCTTCCACTATTGGCCAAAATCCATTGATGCAGCAAGAATACCATAAATTCAGCCAATCCAAACAATTGAGACTGTTACAATGATTGATACAGGTTTTACAAAATCGCCCTGCAGATTTCAAATGTCACATCAATGTCGCCAATGGATTTTCGTGAGAATGGTATTTGCAGATTTCACACACATAAATTTTATCTTTATGGCGAACCTGTTCGTACATCACGGGATGATTCTAGCAAGTACAAGTATTTTTCAGCATTGAAACGCATGTGCAAATGGATCATTAACGAATTCGGTTTTCGAGTTCAGTACCTATGCCAATATAGGCCCGTGCGGTTCGACTCATCTCCAATATGCGACCCGCATTTTTCAATTTAAAGTTAGCTAGCTTTTACTTTGGAATTCACCTGTCTGAAATTTAGAATTTAGTAAACGCTTTTGAAAAATAAATTTTGAAATAAAAAAATATTATTCATACCAATTTTTTTTATCCACTACAAGTTAGCCCTTGACTGCGATCTCACCTGATGATAAGTCTAAGATGGTAGCAGGCTTACCTGTTATGGGCATGGCAGTTATATTAAACCCATACCCCTATTCGGTTTCTACACGGCGTCGTACCGGAACGCTAAATCGCTGAATTTATTAAGTCATATTTTGAATTATTCATTTAAAGTTTGACGCATTGTACAATTTACACTTCAACGTCAACAACAGTACGGACGGGATGGCGCTACTTAATTACGGTATCTTATTTAAGCTACGAGAGTTTCAAACGCACCCTGCCCCCCTTGAAATAAAAATAGTATTTAGGTAGCAAACCTTCAATGGATAAAACATAAATGTCAGTGGCTCTTAATTTTTGATAGCCATCGGGTTAGAGAATAGGGCTGCTGGTCTGAGAAGAGCCAATAGTAAAATACAGCCAGATATTTTTTACTTACAACTTACACGTACTTTTCTTTACAGAAGAAATAATTGCTCCCCAAGTGGTTAAAACGAAGAAGAAGAGAGGCAGACGGAAAAAGAACCCAGAGCCAGTTGAGGTAATTTTATTGATTTACAACTTTATTTTTCCACCATAAATCTTATTTTTCCTGTTATTGATAAGAAAAAGAATTCAGCGTTTTATTGATGATTTTTGTTGTGTTTTGATTTTACGTAACAAAGGTTTTATAGTTTAATAAAAGTACAATTATATTATTTAGCTGGATTTGCTATATTCAAGAAGTTATCTATACTATACTCTAATGAAAATAAATGAATAAATGCAAAAGCTTGGATGGATGTTTGTTATTCACTCACACCAGAACGGCTGATTTGACGCAGAGATAGATTATAGTCTGGAATAACACATAGGCTACTTTTTATCCCGGTAAATTAAAGAGCTCCCGGCTGGAACCAAAACCTCAATCCGCGCGGACGAAGTGGCGGGCAATCAGCTAGTATTTCAATAAACGCCATTTTAAGCCTGATCGCTATAGCAGCAGTAAGCATAATCATCAACCCTAATGCTACACGCGCCGCTTTAGAAGGGATATATAGAGGTACGCGAGAAGAGTCGTTCTGTAGGTATATAAAAAAAAAAAAATTGGCAGTCATAGGGACTGCCGATAGAAGTGAAAACGAATATTTAAAATAACAACACAGCACTTTTAAAATAATTAAAATATTATAAACCTTAAAACTAAGGCATTAAAGTTTAATTACGAATGTACTATGTTTATATTTAAAACCTTTCGCAGTCTTCGCAACAACCCGAGGTGTCAGTCACGTTTACACATCACTTTTAAATATAAATTATAATCCTTAAAATAAAGGCAGTAAAGTTTAATTACGAATGTATGTTCTTAAGAAGAATGGTCTTGCATGACCGACACCGTTCCACATTTTTACCCCCTACCAAAAAGTGCTCAATGCGCCTAAAGAAGTTTTCACTTCAAAATTTCAGTCGTAGCGCTGTCCAAGCTAAATTGCACTTTATTACATCGTAATAAGAGTATAATGTGTTTTTTAAAAAACATGCTTGGAAATTTGAGCATTATTTTGGCACCCTTCTTCGAGATAAATCGAAATTGCCGTACTGGCCAAATACATGTGAGCAGCGGCCGGCAAGAGTTGTATGAAAATCCATATCTGTCGTGTAATTTAAAAATGGAACGATCTTTTACTTCGAAACATGGCAACCAAGGAGGTAACTTATCAAAGGATTTATTTAAATGTCGGACAAGCTTGCAAATAGAAAGCTGTTTATTGGAAAAAAAAACAAATGAACACTTTAACGCGGGAAAGAATATTGTTGTTAGTTGTTCGTCATTGATTTTGATATGTATTTGACAAAATGAGTTCAACTGAAGACAATGAGTGTGATGAACTTACTTTACCGCCATCTAAAATTCAAGAGGCGGCAAGAGCCGTAATAGAAAACTTGTTACCGCCAAAATCGAAAGAAAAATACTTTTAAATAAAAAGTTTTGTCTAGTTATTACTTAGTTTTAATATCCGCGCATTATTTGAGAAAAGTACTTACTATACAAACCTTGGCCACAACTAGGCATTGATGGACTTACGTATGTCTGCCTCGGTTTCTCCTCGGCCCACATTTACACGTTCGTCCTTCAATGCCTGTTTTGCTGGCCGCTGCAGTAATGTACTATATTTGCGAAGACATTCTCCTTTACCTGAAATGTACTAATAAGTATTGTGTGCTAGAACGGCGTGTGGGAGCACATGACGTCAGCACGCACGCAGCAGTGGTCGCGTCGCGGTCGCGAGCCCGGCAAGGCGGCGCCCGCTCCCGCGCCCCCCGCACCCCCCTCGCCGCCGTCGCCCTCGCCCTCGCCGCCCGCGCCTCCGCCCGCCGACCCCTCGCGCCCCTTTGTATGCCGCCACTGCGGCGTCGGCTTCGCAAGGGAGAAGGCGCTGCAGTCGCATGCGAGGGTGAGTTCTACAACATTTTTCTAGGAAGTTCTTACTTGTATCCTCATTTTAAGGAGAGCCTGTGCTTCCGGCCATGTGACGATTCTTATATTTAAATAAGGTTTACCGGTTTTTAGGTTGGTTGGGTCGGGCCAAAATTAAGTGATGGGTTTTTCTGACTAAAGAAATTCTCAGTACTAGTCCGGAGTTAGGAAGTTGACGGTGTTTCACCCCCGTGCCTCGGAGAGCACGTTAAGCCGTCGGTCCCGGTTATTATCACTAACATGATAATAGTCGTTAAAGCCGACCCGCATTGGAGCAGCGTGGTGGGTGTAAGCTCTAATTCCCTCCATGAGAATGGAGGCCTGTGCTCAGCTGCGGGACGTTAATGGGCTGTAGTGGATAAGGTTTAACAACAAGAGTTAAATTTTCAAATGAGAACTTTATGTGATGTACCAAACTGAGTGTTGCTGAGTTCGGTTCATGACTGCTTTTCACAAAGCGGGTCAGATTCTGCCCGTTTACCTATCCTAGCCGTCCCAGTTCACCTCTATTGTGAACTTGTCTCAGATACACGGCGGGGACTCGCCCGTGGACTGCGGCGAGTGCGGCGAGCTGTGCTGGTCGCGTGAGGCTCTGCGCGCACACTGTGCCGCGCGGCATCCGCACCTGCCGCACTCCGCGCCCGCCGCATCCGAGCTCGTGTACGACGACAACTCGGGTGAATATCTGAATTTTACACAATCTGAAACGAATAAACTTTTACAGAGCGCCATCTATTGACATCATTGTAAAGTTCTGTTAAAATACTGAAGCGCATTAAAAATTTAATAATTTCGTTTCCTAATAATATTTACTGAGACCTCGCGGCATCCGTAAGATAGTTTTAACTATATTTTGTAATAGTTAACTTTTAACATTAAACGCAAAAGAGCTAAAGAGTTATTGGAGAAACTAATAAACTTTTACAGAGTACCATCTATTGACATCATTGTGAAGTTCTGTAAAAAATACTGAAGCTCATTTAAAATTAAATAATTTAATATTTATCTTATTTTAGCATATCAATTTCCTGCTTCCTTTGTGCATAAATTAATTTGAAACAATAATTAAATTAGAACTTCTCAGAAGTATATGCATATCTAAAACCAAAAACCGCATCACTGTCAGCCCAGTAGTTTTTCACAGAAATGCTAAAAAAACATGATTGCACCGCAGCTTGGTGGACTATGGTCCTAAAACATGTCTAAGAACCTTCTCAGAAGTTATGCATCATCAGAAAGTCAGTCATGTCATCATGCGAAAATCTTCTGTATTAGTTATGCATATCTAATGCAAAAAATCGTATAATAATCGGTCCAGTAGTTTTCCAGGTAAATAGAAACAAAGAAGTGCACAAACGCGCAACCTCTTAGGGCAAACACATATGCCGTCTCCGTTCCGTCGTGGGTTATTACCTACACAACTGTGTCTAAAAAGTATGATAATACTCTAGATTTGTTGTATGTACAGGCGACGACATGGAGTTTCGGCTGTCGCCGGTGGCGCACAGCGGCGGGGAGCGGGAGCGGGAGCGTGCAGTGGACGTGCGCGGGCCCGAACTCTTCTGCGGCGACTGCGGCGTGGCGTTCCAGCGCGCTGACCTGCTGCGCCGGCACGTGGCCGCCGCGCACAGGTACACACTAGAGTTGTTCATAACTGCTATAAAACTATAGCACGCTACACGCTATAAATTATATTTTTTTAGCATGCTTTTAAATATGCTATGCTATGCTATAGCACGCATGAAAGCATGTGAGCGGCTGGCAGGTGCGATAAGTCTTGCAGCACGCTAAATATCATAGCACGTTGTAACTCTGCCCGCGCGCTACCGGCAGGCGGGCGTCGCTAGGGGCGCTACTAGTGCTACGAAACGAACTTCGAAGCACCGCGCGCGCTCGCGCGTCATAACACCGTAACAACATAGTCTCCTCGGATAGCATACTGTCCGTGCTATGGAAAAAAGCGTGCTATGCTTTTGCGCTACGTGCTTTATTAATCACCTCTAGTACACACGCACACACGCCGCTGCCCGACGCGCCTCTGCCATACGTTAATCCAACGACCTCAATTTACATGTACGGACCCTGTCAAACAAGAACTGTGAACTAATCTTATTAACGCCATCTAGTGAAAAGTGGGACAGCGCTATGGCGGGGACAAAGACAGGCTTATGACAGATGTGGAGCGCGCTCTACAGGTCGGACGCCCAATTTTTTTCTATGAAAGGGCCCATCTAGTACCTATATATATGTCACCGTAAGATTGTAAAAACCGTTAGATTATAATCTAACTCGCGAAATTCTAAACTGTCGAAAGATTGTAAACTGTTCAATGTTCTGAGTTTCAATTTTTGAAATATTCATTGTATTTACGTTTTCTTGTCTCTTTCTCGTAGGTTAGGTTAGGGTTCGACAAAAATAATGAAGTAGTGGCCGACCGCAGGCCGGGCACTTGGTTTTGTCGGGTTTAAATACCTATCAGATTACAATCTACCGGAAAATAATGCGTTAAATTGTAATCTTTCGATAGTTTAGAATTTCGCGAGTTAGATTATAATCTAACGGTTTTTACAATCTTACGGTGACATATATATATCGATAGTTTCAACCAGTAGATATCTACTCAGGAAGGTCTCAAATTGTCATTAATGTTTGAATTTGTGTGCAGTTACAAGAGGCACGACAGCACGAGCAGTACGTGGGAACAGGAGCACACGTGTGACGTGTGCGGTGAGAGCTGCCCCGACGCGCTGCAGCTGCTGGCGCACGCGGAGAGACACGCGGAGCGACCGAGAACCAACAACAGGTGTGAGGGATACTAGTGTTGTCGCCTTGGTGTCACACGCGACACGACTGCGGGAGCACACGTGTGACGTGTGCGGGGAGAGCTGCCCCGACGCGCTGCAGCTGCTGGCGCACGCGGAGAGACACGCGGAGCGACCGAGAACCAACAACAGGTGTGAGGGATACTAGTGTTGTCGCCTTGGTGTCACACGCGACACGACTGCGGGAGCACACGTGTGACGTGTGCGGGGAGAGCTGCCCCGACGCGCTGCAGCTGCTGGCGCACGCGGAGAGACACGCGGAGCGACCGAAAACCAACAACAGGTGTGAGGGATACTAGTGTTGTCGCCTTGGTGTCACACGCGACACGACTGCGGGAGCACACGTGTGACGTGTGCGGGGAGAGCTGCCCCGACGCGCTGCAGCTGCTGGCGCACACGGAGAGACACGCGGAGCGACCGAGAACCAACAACAGGTGTGAGGGATACTAGTGTTGTCGCCTTGGTGTCACACGCGACACGACTGCGGGAGCACACGTGTGACGTGTGCGGGGAGAGCTGCCCCGACGCGCTGCAGCTGCTGGCGCACGCGGAGAGACACGCGGAGCGACCGAGAACCAACAACAGGTGTGAGGGATACTAGTGTTGTCGCCTTGGTGTCACACGCGACACGACTGCGGGAGCACACGTGTGACGTGTGCGGGGAGAGCTGCCCCGACGCGCTGCAGCTGCTGGCGCACGCGGAGAGACACGCGGAGCGACCGAAAACCAACAACAGGTGTGAGGGATACTAGTGTTGTCGCCTTGGTGTCACACGCGACACGACTGCGGGAGCACACGTGTGACGTGTGCGGGGAGAGCTGCCCCGACGCGCTGCAGCTGCTGGCGCACACGGAGAGACACGCGGAGCGACCGAGAACCAACAACAGGTGTGAGGGATACTAGTGTTGTCGCCTTGGTGTCACACGCGACACGACTGCGGGAGCACACGTGTGACGTGTGCGGGGAGAGCTGCCCCGACGCGCTGCAGCTGCTGGCGCACGCGGAGAGACACGCGGAGCGACCGAGAACCAACAACAGGTGTGAGGGATACTAGTGTTGTCGCCTTGGTGTCACACGCGACACGACTGCGGGAGCACACGTGTGACGTGTGCGGGGAGAGCTGCCCCGACGCGCTGCAGCTGCTGGCGCACGCGGAGAGACACGCGGAGCGACCGAGAACCAACAACAGGTGTGAGGGATACTAGTGTTGTCACCTTGGTGGCACACGCGACACAACTGCGGGAGCACACGTGTGACGTGTGCGGGGAGAGCTGCCCCGACGCGCTGCAGCTGCTGGCGCACGCGGAGAGACACGCGGAGCGACCGAGAACCAACAACAGGTGTGAGGGATACTAGTGTTGTCGCCTTGGTGTCACACGCGACACGGCTGCGGGAACACACGTGTGACGTGTGCGGGGAGAGCTGCCCCGACGCGCTGCAGCTGCTGACGCACGCGGAGAGACACGCGGAGCGACCGAGAACCAACAACAGGTGTGAGGGATACTAGTGTTGTCGCCTTGGTGTCACACGCGACGCGACTGCGAGAGTCGCTGTGCGGGGAGAACTGCCCCGACGCACTTGTGGGGCAAGGATGCACGCCGGACATCGTTCAAGAAAATTCTTTATATACCAAAAATCTATACTTAATTTATTATTATAATTACAAAAATGAGTTTGTATATCTGTCTATCTGCTACACTCATCTCTTCAAGCAATTTTAATAAAATTTGGTACAGAGATAGATTGTATCTATCTCATATGTTGAGATAAATTAAAGATTTCCTGCGGGAATCAAAATCTCAATCCACCTGAACAAAGTTGCGGGCAATCTTCTAGTGTCTTCTTAAACTAAGAGATGTGTTCCACCTGTAAGCACTTGCTATTCAACACTAGCATAAATGTCTCATAAATAACTTAGGAAATAGAAACATACTACTTGCACCAATCCTTAATTGCTAGGGTCTTCTGCACCGACTGGTTGTTGGTACTGGTTCTTGAATATTCTCTTAATTGCCTTGTATTGTTTTTGTGTAAAGTCTATTATCAGTAGGGATGGAATGCGGATGGTGTCATTTTATCAACTATGCATTGACAGATGTGGGTATGGAACAAGTGCCTCATTTTTTAGAGTCACATCTGTGTATCTGGGTCTTCAACCAGCAATTAAATAATTTTATTTGGTCACAGGTTAAAGCGGATGTCCCGAGGTCGAAATAACACTTCATCTAATAGTAGTTCGAGACAATTCCCGTGTAGAGAGTGTGGTAAGTTCTTTTTTTTACTACAGTTACAAAGAAAAATAATCATGTTCTTATGTCTATTGGCAATAGCTTGGTATCCTATTGTTACTGTGACTAAATGAACAATCTTAGAATTGCGTTTGTTAGAAAAGTATAAAAAGTTAGATCGCTTTTGAATCGATCCTGAATCTATAACTTATTGTGAACTTACATTTATTATTAAAGGAAAACTTTGTAAGCGTGAATAAATCGGCAACAAACGGAACAGGTGTTTGAGGCCGCCATTTTCTATGGAGTGGTCTTGAGGTATCGAGTAGGTTCTGCTCAAGATTATAAGTTAAATTTTTCAATTGCCAATATTGGGATGATGATATAATAAATAAATTCTTTCTTACCGATAATTAAATAGAGGGGGGGGGGGGGGGGCTTCCAAAAGAACTAAAATTCACATCCTAGATTAGTTTTAAGTTTGATAACCATTTTAACCATGCTGGAATTGCGTTTTTAAGTTTGTTAAAGAGTTGCAGATTTGATTGAGTTGTCATCATCCTTATTGAAGGAAGGGAAAAGTAAAGTTCTATAAACTGTCGCCGAATTCGGAAATCCGGTCACGTCGATTTACTCAAACGCGCGGTAAGAACACACGCACATTTTTCCTTGCAGGCAAAGTGTTCGGATCGCGAAGCTCGCAGCAGATCCACGTGCGCATTCACACGGGGGAGCGGCCATACGCGTGTCGGTTCTGTTGGAAGGCCTTCGCGGACGGCGGTACACTGCGCAAACACGAAAGGATTCACACTGGTGAGAACTTTATATTTTCACTAGCGAATTCCCGGGACTTCGTCTGCGTGGTTTGAGGTTTTTCGGTTCCCCCGGGAACTCTTTAATTTTCCGGGATAAAAAGTAGGCTATGTGCTTAATTTTGCTTTTTTTTTCTTAGCTCCGCTTTCAGAGCACAGAGCACTGACTTTCATTGATACGTATCTTACATCTTCAATAATTAATCCGGTATTACTAAGTACATTAGTGAAATAATTAGACCCGCGATAAAGACCCAGTGATAATACCGATTTGACATTTCGTAGACCTCACACTACACTAGCGCCTCTAGCGGCGAATTTAAACGTGGTAGCCCCCATTGACCCACGTCGGATTCTAAAAAACTTCATTTAATTTGTTACCAAGAGAAACGCGTCGGCTCAGCCGGTGTGCACTACTTTATTGCACACCGGCAATAAAAGAAAAGTTATTGTCATAATGTCAATACTAGAAATAAAAATAAACTTGTAATGCCTGCTTCTAGGCTTAGTAAAACTAGCAATTCATTTGTTGGAAACAGTGTCCGTTTCTACAATAAGCTCCCAGAAGACATGTTAAAGATGTCTCTGCAAAGTTAATGTAAAACATAAACTCGTTGAAAAATCTTATTACCATGTAAAAGATTACTTAAATGACAAGGAGGCCTGGCAATAATTTGCTCTAATGGCTCTGATAGTTCCTTAGTTAAGAGGATTTGTGATATGGTGATAATGGAAAATAAACCCGGCTGAGTTTGTTGTGGGCTCTTCTCAGACCAGGGCGCGTTTGGAACCCTCGTAGCTTTAGTTTTAAGAGGCCGTAACTAATTAACACCATCATGTTTTATACAACTACCTGAAAAAAGGAGTATGTATGTATGTATGTGAGTTTGTATATTCCACCATAACTTCTATACGCCTAAACCGATTTTGATAAATGAGGTATCGTTAGAATCCCTAGCTTATTCCAGGTGACATAGGCTAGTAAAATTTAAAAAAAAATTATGGGGTGACCATGGTCCAGCATTAAAAACTAAAGTTGAAAAAAAAATCGAAAATTAGATTAACTAGATAATCATCATCTAGAAAATGATGAGTAGATTCCAAAAATATATAACACAATAGTTCAATATCCATTGATTCACAAATAAAATATCATTTAATAAAAATGTGAATAAGATTCTAATTTAACTAGATTAATTTAGATAAAATAACTTTTTAGTTCGTTTTTTGGCAGGGCAGTCGTGTTTTTTAAATTTTTTTAAATTATGATATATGTAAGTGATGGACATCAATATGTGTACCTATAGTGTATCTAAATTTTTATTTATTTTATTTTTATCTGATTTAGTACAGAAAACTTACAGCTACAACAGAAATGGATGCATAAATAAAGAATAAGTATAACGCCAATTACAAGTTTTCACAGATAGAATTTACATGAGTTAAAAATAGCTCGCAAAGGTGGATAAATAAATATTAATATATACTACATAGGAAGTAATTAAAAAATAATTAATAAATTAAATAAATTGAATGAATGATTGATTGATTGATTGATATTTCGGTGGTTGTTTGCAGGCGAGAAGCCGTACGCGTGCGCGGTGTGCCCGCGCGCGTTCAACCAGCGCGTGGTGCTGCGCGAGCACGTGCGCTCGCACCACTCCGCGCCCGACCGCCGTGCCAACGGTCAGATCTCTTTATATGATTTCATTTTTTTTTATTGCAAAGGTTTAACTGCCTCGCTGTACTAGTGGTAATAGGCCTATTACACTGCACTTTTCACAGGGACCCTTACACTTGAATCAGTGTAGTGTAATAAGTGTTAGGGTGAAAGGGTCCCTAAATTGATCCTTATTGCTGTGTAATAAGCGACGCTATAACAAGCGGCCACGCCCACCCTTGGCACAGGGCCCTGTAAAAAGTGCAGTGTAATAGGCCTATAAGCATGTTTGATTGAGGCTCGAGTCTCGGGTCCAGCCATAATTAAGTATCTGGTTTTTCTGATTAGAAATTTCCACTACTAGCTCGGGAGTTGGGAAGTTGGCGGTGTTTCACCCCCGTGCCTCGGAGAGCACGTTAAGCCGTCGGTCCCGGTTATTATCACTAACATGATAATAGTCGTTAAAGCCCGCCAACCCGCATTGGAGCAGCGTGGTGGGTCTAAGCTCTAATTCCCTATGAGAGTGGAGGCCTATGCCCAGCAGTGGAACGTTAATGGGCTGTAGTGGTGGTGGTGGATTGCAAAGGTACACAAAACAGGTTGCCACCGAAACTTTGTCAAAATACAAGAAATTAAAAACAGGATCCAGACAACAACCCTACTTGTGTGTACACAACATTTTTTAGAAAATACGATATATCATTATATTAAAATCACAATAATAGGTATAGTTAACATTAATGTTACTTAAAAAATAAGAGTGCAGTATTACTAGCTGATGCCCGCGACTACGTCCGCGTGGATTGAGGTGTTTGGTTCCCGCGGGAACTCCTTAGTTTTCCGGGATAAAAAGTAGCCTATGTGTTATTCCAGACTATAATCTACCGCTGTGCCGAATTTCATCGCGTAAACGCAGTTTAGATTTGATAATAAAATTGGTTTAAATATCAAATGTTCTGCATGATTATTTCGGTTAAGGGCCGATTTTTCAATTGTCAGATGAAGTTTATTGGAGGAATAAATTTGACGCTTTGACCGATTTTCAATACAAAACCTGTCAAAACGTCAAATTTATTCCTCCAACAAATTTTATCTGACAATTGAAAAATTAGCCCTTAGAGTGTAAAATATATACTACCTACTATTATTGTAAAAAGAAATCAAAAAAATATTCAGTCATAATTATTAAGTTTTAGGTATAAATACCTAACTTCCAGATGTTTTTTTGTTGGTTATTTTTGTGTAAGTTTGGGATCATCCAATACTAAAACCCAGTCAAGTTTCATCAACTGAGGATTTAATGCGGGGGTCTCCATACAACGGACTGCCCCGTTGCCTAAACTATGTTATCTAAAAGTAAAGTACGTCATTAGTCTTATGGCTTAGCGGGGTTGTAACGTTGTACTGAAATCCATTACCGCCATGGGGTGTAATGTGATTTGAATTTCGAAAGATCCCACATCCAAAGAAAACTCTGTTCATTCCTAAGTTCAAATCTGAGTTTCAAGTATTGCTTTGTTGCTTCGACGTATGACGGCGTCCCTCTCACATTTTGCTATCTCGCTTCGTTGAGTGATGGCGTCCCTTTCACTCGCCAGAGCCCGCGACGAACGAACCACACAGTAAAGATTATTGAAAATGCCATCCAACACCGAAACATTCATATTGTGGTGACTGTGGTGTTATTAAAATTGAATATTTATTTAATTTAAAATTCAAATGTCGAACGACGAAGATAACTGTAATATTTTAACTCCTGAAACTACTAACATATATGTTATAAAATATAACTACTTAAAGTATAAGATTTTCTCCCAGCAACTTCTGAAGACAGATGAATGCAAATGAAAAACTACAAAAGATGCCAATTGCCCGATATCACAGGCCGTCTTGCTAGTTGTGGGGTGCTTTTCTTTGTGGTGGTAAAATGATAACTATTGTTTATGTGGACTTTATTTTCTGATGATGATAAATTATAAATGATAATGATATAAATTGAGCTACTTACACTTAAAATTAACTACTTACTTTCAAGAACTATCATTAACTTATTTATTCATTACTTGGCATATTTCGTTATAGATAAAAGATATGATAAGTTATTAATATACTTATTGAATAATGTTTTGTGGTGTGAGATGTGAAAATTAGAGTATTCAACGAAAGGGGTATTGCTGTCTTAGTCTTAACAAAGACAGCATTACCCCGTAGTAGTTAACGATCTTAACTCAGGATTATAGAAGCAACACCTTCGGTACGCTAGGGAGTTACTCTAAATTCTCTCATTGCGGTTGGGGTTTATCCCGGCGCCCGTAACGTAATTGCATTACCCCCATGTTGAATAATTTTCTTTTCTTTAATATAGGGGCCTGAGAATTATTAATATTAAGTGCGGATGTTTTAGGTGGATACCAATACGTGTGCGTGGTGTGCGGGCGGCCGCTGCACTCGAGCGCGGAGCTTGTGCAACATCTCATTCAGCACTGCGATGAGAACACCGCCTTGAAGAGGCAACCACAAGTCAGTGTTTGCTCTGAATTATTCAATACTATCTTGATCTAAACTCCAAATATTGATTATCCTGCTCAAAGGGCAATAGAAATTGTAGTATTGCTTTAGTAGAATTTTGCTTTCTATTCAATCATATTATAGAACCCTTGAAAGTTGCTCTTTCGACAGTATCCAATTTGTACTATAAAAAGGAAACTCGGTAATCCACATCATATCATATATATTTTAATTTAGCAATTCACACATTGGTCGCCATAATTATCAAATCAATCATAGCTTCCACAGTCCAGTGTTGCCACTCTCGCGAACCATACAGGCAGTGATGCCAGGCACATCTCGCTTTAATTTTTTTCCTTCTAACAGTAGTTAGCACCTAAAATCCTGTAATATAATCCGTCCTTACATATTATGATTTTTTCCAACAGAACGGACCAAGGAAATACAAGCGGCGGCGGAAAATCAAGACCGAACAGTCGTCCTCACCACTGGACTGGAACTGCGCGTCACCCTCGCCGGCGCGCTCGCCCGCGCTCCCCCGCTCGCCCTCCCCCTCGCGCTCGCACTCCCCCTCGCGGACCCTGTCCCGCTCCCCCTCTCCCTCGGTGACGCGCGCGCGTCCCGACCGACCCGCCCGCACCCCGCGCGTGCCCCGCCTATCCCCGCTGCCGCCGCGGCGCCGGAGAAGACGCGTACCCGCCGCGCCGCCGCCGAGACCCAAGATGATACACACAGAGGAACCACGTCCTAAGGCTAAGCAGGTAATAAAGCTAGTAGTAATTCTCTTCCGTTTTCATTTTAACAGACTTCCAAAAGGAGGAGGTTCTCAATTCAGTGCGTATGTTTTATTTTCTTCTATATGTGCACTGATCACTTGAGATTTCTAGACCTATTTGCATTTTTTTTGTAAAAATTTTTGACGCTTGGACCATGGATACTCTATCAGAGTATTAAGACCCTATTCTAATGTAAACATGACACTATTAAAAATCAAAATGTCCACTACGGTGTAGCTCTCTTTCTTTTGGCTAAAATGTACGGTAAAAGCAAAAATTACCATAAGTTCCGCTAATCTGCAATGATGAATATGTCACCGTAAGATTGTAAAAACCGTTAGATTATAATATAATTCGCGAGATTATAAACTGTCGAAATATTGTGAACCGTAAAATACTGCTTACAATTTAACGCATTAATTTTAGGTAGATTAGAATCCATCGAAGTGAAACCGTCAAATTGTGCGACGGAACGCACCTCGCGCGCTGATTGGTTGACCGGAATATGCCGTGCGCCGCCATATTCATTTGATAATTCATTTGTTGTCGAACGTAAACAAACAGTGTTTTGGTGATTGTAAATTGATTTCGTGTTGAAAATAGCTCACAGCTTTAGAATTAGCTATATAAAATTGTTGTGGAAGTAAAATTAATCTGTGATTAACCAAAGAAGTGCAGTTTGAATGATAAATAAGTTAGTATTAATCACCGAACATAGCCTTAAATTCCGGACATTTTCCGTGTTTTAATATTTTTTATGCGCGTGAACCTATGTGATCTCATTTGATAACATTTACAATGTCGAATATTGAGCTTATCCATCAAGAATACTCAGAAATACCAGTTATTGTTAATCAGGATGAATTTACCATAGAGTTGCAAAACTATTACAGTGGGCATAATAAAAATAGTAAAAAATTTAAATGGACAAATCAAAGAATACAAAGTGTGATAAAATTGTTAGAGGACTACAACACAATAAAATCTCAAGGTAGGCGACCAACAAACACGCAGTACTATCATGCAAGAAAATACGATGTAATGAATATTGGGAACCAGAAAATTTTAATAATTAAGAGAAAGGATATCTCAGATCCTGTAGTACAAATAATTCGAACTGATGAGTATTATCAAACGATACTCGACGCACATATTGCCACTGGACATGGACGTCGAGACAAAATTGTGCACGCTTTGAAACATAAATATGTGGTGCCAATATTTGCGGTTTCAATATTTCTAAATTTGTGTAAAACATGTTTATCAAAGAAAAGCTTTCCGAAAAAAGGAATTGTCGTAAAACCGTTGATTTCTGACGACTTCAATCGAAGGGGACAAATAGATCTTGTAGATTTCCAAACATCTCCAGATCAAGAGTATAAATGGTTATTACAATATCAGGATCATTTGACAAAATTCTGTTTTTGCGACCATTAAAAAGCAAACAGGCTAAAGAAGTGGCAATCGAGTTGACAGGGGACCTTTGGACAGTAAAAACCTGATTGGAAAAGTTTTAATGAAAAAGAACTAATTATATCAAGTTGGCACTAGTTATGGCATAATCAAAGATTGGATGCCTCGAAATGCTGTTCTTTCCTGTCCAAATGCAGAACTACTCAGTGACATTCCAGAGGTCGGTATAAATTTACTTATAAAATACATTTTAGCAATATATTTCATATTACCTTGATCTTTAAACCGAAACATTAGATTTACCTCAATTTTATTTCAGGTTACATTACCGTTGAGAACAGTTGCATCAATGTCTTCATCATTTGGCGGGCAAGGAATAAAACAATGCAATTGCAAAAAAATAAAAAATGGACAATGCGTTTCCAATAAGTGCAATTGCAAGAAAGCCAATATTCTTTGTAACTCCAGGTGCCACAGCTCGTTGACGTGCAACAATAAGTGAACATTTTTATTGGTGCAATTTACTTTCATTTTTATTCTAATAGACAATTTTGTTACGATTTAGATTTTTGTTTTTTTATTTAAATTCTATTTTGAGTTTAATTTGTTTTGAGAGAAAAGATTAATATGTTATTGATTTGTTTTTTTAAATTTTGATTTTATTTTGTGATCATTTTTTTAGAGAAAGATTACGTTTCTGATTTTTTTTTATTTTGTTACAATTTTTTTCTTACCATGGTATGTAAGAATTATTGATTACCTACTAAATAATAAATAAATACTTTATGTCACAATTCTTGAAGTTCATTTATTTTATTTGACTGACACCTTTGTTTCATTCGCAACTCTATGGAAACAAAACGGCCTACTGTAAGACCAGGGACAGTCTTCGGACAGTTGACGAATTTGACGCGGGACAGATTGTAATTTAACAGTTTCACTTCGATGGATTATAATCTACCGAAAAATAATGCGTTAAATTGTAAACAGTTTGTTCGGTTCACAATCTTTCGACAGTTCCTAATCTCGCGAGGTATATTATAATCTAACGGTCATTACAATCTTACGGTGACAAATATATGTCACCGTAAGATTGTAAAAACCGTTATATTCGAAAGATTGTGAACCGTTCAATGTTCCGAGTGTCAATTTTTGAAATATTCATTGTATTTACGTTTTCTTGTCTGTGTCTTGTAGGTAAGGTTAGGGTTCGACATAAATAATTAGGTTCTGTCGGGTTAATATACCTGACAGATTGCAATTTACCGAAAAATAATACGTTAAATTGTAATCTTTCGGCAGTTTTCAATTTCGCGAGTTAGATTATAATCTAACGGTTTTTACAATCTTACGGTGACATATACATTACATTATAGTAAAAAACTAATTTGTTTTGTCGTATCACAGACGCGTAACCGCAGACCGCCCAGACACCCCGCAGACGACCTGCGAGCGATTGGAGCGCGTTCCCTCTCCCCGCCGCCCGCGCCCCCCGCGGCTGAGGGCGGGCCCTTCAAGTGCGAGATGTGCTCTATGGAGTTCCCACGACGAGACGCCTTGCTCTTACACGTGCCCGTCCATATATGACGCACGAGGAACCTGCGGCCGCGGCGTGCGCCCTTAACATAATATGGAAATGTGCAATGTTCGTCTCTTTTTATCGCGATAGTAATGTCACTTTAATATCAGTATCGGAAAAGTGCAAGACGTGTGTGAATGTGAAAGTTCCAGTGAAAAGATGCTTTATTATTTACTTGTGCAACAATGATATATTATGTACATAATAATATGATGCAAGTGGAACTTACAACCACTGCGTCCACTCTGAACATCTAATGGAAACATGAAAATTTACTGAATTTGTAATCTAGGCTTGGGCAGCCTTTGGTTTATCATTCATGTAGCATCTTAAATAGAATGGTTTTGGCAGCCAAAGATTTAATCCAATATTATAATTATTCAGGCACCTTAGCAATTTATGTGACCTATCGAAAATCGAACTAGATTTTGAAATTTTGTATTTCTTTTTCTTGATATGTAATGTAAAGGTCTGTACTAATTTCACTTTTTGAAATAACTATTTTAACAATAATTATCTTTATTTAAAATTATAGATATGTCTGTCATGTGATTATTTAGATTGTTTTTTCAATCTTTAATTATTTTATTCAACTCACTTTATAGATTAGGTCACTTAATGCAATGTAATGTGCAGAATACTATTGTATTTTTTTCAATATCAATGCAATTGTATATATAAGTTGTATAGTGTATACTTTTAACTTTAATAATTACTATGTTCAAACTGATAAAGGAAAAAACACATTGCAAATATTAATATGTTTCATGACATAATTAAATTTTATTATGTGGTTTATAAGTATTTTAAGTTTTAGTACTGGTAAGTTTTAGACTGCACTGTAATAAATTAGTACCTATGTAATTATTCAAACCAGGTGTCAATTGCTTTAGATAGAATGTATATCGATGATTGTATATAATGTATTATATAATTAATAAAAGTCGTTGAAAATATAACTTTGTCATTTTATTGATAATTTAAATCGAAATCAGGTAATACTTTACAAGTAGCATGTTTCTTTTTTTTATAAGATTACTCAACCAATTTTGAAGTATTGTAGTCTCATAGAATAGTACTCCGAAAATCATAAAACAGCTACATTTACTGCTTTTATAAAATTGTGTTTGTTGTTGGCAATTTTTTTTTATCTTGATTCCATTGCCTAGGTGCCTTAGTTTTAAAGTTTATATATTTTTTTTATTTAAATAAACAAAAATTTCAATTCATTTAATTGCCAATTTTTTTTGTTTGAGCTATCCGTTTAAATGATAAATGATTTATTTATTTCATGTAGGACAGCTTGTGTCACTTATGAAACGTTAAGACTCTACCACCGGTTCAACTCTGTGGTTCAACTGAGAAGAGCCGGCAAGAAACTCAGCAGTTGCTCTTTTCATAGAAAAGAAAAGGTTACAAAATGTAGACAACAACACATACGTTACAAGTTTGACGACCTCCGTGGCGCAGTGTGTAGCGCTGTTGTCTTAACGTGCGGAGGTCCCGGGTTCGATCCCCGACGGGATCAATTTGGGAATTTATAACTTCTGAATTTTCCCTGGTCTGCCCTGGTGGGAGGCTTCGGCCGTGGCTAGTTACCACCCTACCGGCAAAGACGTGCCGCCAAGCGATTTAGCGTCCCGGTACGATGCCGTGTAGAAACCGAATAGGGGTATGGGTTTAATATAACTGCCATGCCCCTAACAGGTAAGCCCGCTACCATCTTAGACTGCATCATCACTTACCATCAGGTGAGATCGCAATCAAGGGCTAACTTGTAGTGATAAAAAAAAAAAGTATTACACTCACTTGTGGGTCACTGGATGCGAGGCCGGTTGCTTCCATCTAACATTGTCATTAATAAAATCATCGATAGTGTAATAAACTCGACATAACAAATGCTGTTTTCTAAAAAATGTTATGAAATGTGCATGTCACCGTAAGATTGTAAAAACCGTTAGATTATAATCTAACTCGCGAAATTCCGAATGTCAATTTTTGAAATATTCATTTTTTTTACGTTTTCTTGTCTCTTTCTTACTTGCACTTAGGTTTTATCGAGTTTAAATACCTATCAGATTACAATCTACCAGAAAATAATGCGTTAAATTCTAATCTTTCGACAGTTTAGAATTTCACGAGTTAGATTATAATCTTACGGTTTTTACAATTTTACGGTGACATGCACATTTCATACCCTGTAAATGAGTTCGAAAGTTAAACTTCCCGGCCTAGGCCAGTAAAGAATGTATGTATTTTCATTACATATCATAAGTTTGAATTTGGAATCTTTCTTCCTGAATATCTTGTAACTTGTTATAATGTTCTTTGGCCTAAATAGTTTAAATTTGGAACTATACCGTATTACGCGTTCAGCACCAGATTTATTTAAGGAAGCAGATTCAATATATTGAAAAAAATAGCGTGGCAATTTCAAACACACGGATTACGCAAACATAGACAAAACACAGGGCCGCACCTTGTTGCTGCATAACACATTATTATGTAGAGTTAAGTCGTGGGAAAAACAACGACCTATACCTTACCTATCATTTGGAAGCTATAATTTGTAAGGATTTTAAAAATAATAATAGGTCCTTTTATGATTTTTACATCACAAGCGATCACAACTGCAATGTAGTAACAAAATTGAAAATTGTAATTTCATCTAGCTTTTGCCCGCAGCTTCGCTTACGTTAAATTCAATTTTCATACCTACACATTTCAAATACTTGTTTTACGATGGGATGGATTTTCAAAAATATTTTCTCGGCATACGCTCCTACCTTTTATCCGGTTTGTAGTTGGCTAAGGCCTGCCTCGATAGGATAGAGGCCTGTGCCAGATGTCTATTTCGGGCTTGGGTCCGCGATGATAATCACCACCACGTGCGGGACCCTAGTCAATGTGATGAATATAGTTATAGGCAGAAATAACACGAATGTGAACTCCGCGCTGCGTGTTATAACGTCACTGTGGACTCCGTCAGTATCATGGCCAGTGGTTCTCGCGTCGTTCTCGCTCTGCATCGATATTATTTAGATGCTGGAGATATTTAGAAGCACAGTGCCAACGGATATCGTATAAATACCGCCAGTTTTTTACTCAAAGTTCCTATTGACAATAATTTCTTGGCAGTAAGCCAACCTGGAGAGTGACATAGGCTACTTTTTATCCCGGAAAATTAAGGAGTTCCCGCGGGAATCAAACAAACTTAAACCACGCGGACAAAGTCGCGGGCATAAGCTAGTGTTACAATATGTACTATAAAGAAAACAGAAGTGGATTAAAGTAAAAAGTAAAAGCAAATAATATCTATCTTCTAAATAATATCTCCAGCATCTAAATAATATCGATGCAGAGCGAGAACGACGCGAGAACCACTGGCCATGATACTGACGGAGTCCACAGTGACGTTATAACACGCAGCGCGGAGTTCACATTCGTGTTATTTCTGCCTATAACTATATTCATCACATTGACTAGGGTCCCGCACGTGGTGGTGATTATCATCGCGGACCCAAGCCCGAAATAGACATCTGGCACAGGCCTCTATCCTATCGAGGCAGGCCTTAGCCAACTACAAACCGGTTAAAAGGTAGGAGCGTATGCCGAGAAAATATTTTTGAAAATCCATCCCATCGTAAAACAGGTATTTGAAATGTGTATGAAAATTGAATTTAACGTAAGCGAAGCTGCGGGCAAAAGCTAGATGAAATTACAATTTTCAATTTTGTTACTACATTGCAGTTGTGATCGCTTGTGAAAATACTAAAATTAGATAAATATTTTATGAAAACGAAATAATTTAATTTTTAATGAGCTTCAGTAGGTATTTTTAACAGAACTTCACAATGATGTCAAGAGATGGCGCTCTGTAAAAGTTTATTCGTTTTTGATCCGCTGTATACGTATTGTCTATGCGCTGTACCCGCTCAGTGCTCAACTGCTCACCGAACGAGCTGTGGTTTTAGCACAGAGTACATTGGTTTTAGTAAAATACTCGTAGGTACAGTTCTATAGGAATATTTCCAAGTGGTGATGATTTGTCCAAGTGTCACTTAATTTTTTTTCTTTAATTTATTTAACGGCCCTGGATACAAGTTCATGAATGCCTTCCTTACAGCACAGCCTTAAGGTTCAATTTATGAGTTTTTAAGGGCTCATAGTTAACATCCAGCTAGTCATCAAGTAAAGCAGAGACAAGTTAACCAGAGAAAGTAAAGTACAGGGACTTCATTTCACCTTCACTAATGTCAAATGTTAATGTCAATAATGTCTTGCGTCGAGCTTACGTCATATCTCTGCGCAGAGACAAGTATCTCTGCGTCAGATTTGGTGATCTTGTCGTGTTTATTTTAAATTAATTTAAATTTAATTCATAAATCCCCGAAATAGTTCCTTTAACTGATAGCCGACTGATTTATGAAATATTTATCAGCAAGCTGTAATTTTCTTGTATAGTTTAGCTATTGTTGAATCCAAAAAAAGTTATTTGTAGTTGATCCACGTAACTGAGAAAATAAAGTTTTCAAGTTGAATTTCATCATTCTTCATAACGGCGGGTCGAAGTGGCAGCATGCGGCGAGCCAGGGATGGCTATCCTTATCAGCCCATACCCAGGGCTCCAACTGACGATGTGCTCGAACACGAAAACGAAAGGATGGCTGGAGAGCTTGGTGAAAAAATATCTACATTAAAACATATGTCGATAGAAATCGGGAATGAGGTGCGTTATCAAGACAAAATATTACGAGGATTGGACGATGATGTGGACAGAAGCTCTGGTTTTCTCGGCAAAACTATGGGAAGAGTGCTGAGACTGGGCAAAGGAAATCACAATTATTATATATTTTATTTGTTCCTCTTTTCTATTTTTATATTTTTCTTGTTGTATATTGTATTAAAGTTCAGGTAATTTATAATAGTATTGCAAAATCATTTAGTATGTGATTGGATTTGGGTTTTGAAGATAAATTATGTACATATAACCTTAATTATTATATTGTAATCAATAAATGTATATAAATAATCTGGTTTCTTTATTATCGGTCTATTTCAATAAATGACATTCAGATATTCAAGCATAATATATTTATGCTTTTACTGTGTAAGAAATGAAAATGTTTTTCATAATTGCAATCCATCCATCCTTCCATCAACCCATATGCATCCACTGCTGGACATAGGCGTTTTCGAAAGCTTGCTACCAAACATGGTCCTCCACCTTCCTCATCCAACCGCTTCCCGCAACAATTGCAATAGGTACTGAGAATTAAAACAGTCTATTGTATTAAGTATACAGATTTTTAATGGGTGAAATAAAATATTTTTATAGTTCATCATTTTTTAATATTCTGAGTTTCTTGCTGGCTCTTCTCATTAGAATCATCTTTCTGAATCGGTGGCAGTCTTAACGTTTCATATGTAACACAAGTTGTCCTACATGAAATAAATCATTTATTATTTAATACTGAAATAACTTTTACTTATCAATATCAAATAAAATAATATGGTATTAATAATTAATAGCCCCTCATAAATTTTGCCCAGCATCTGAAATCTTGTACAATTCCTCTAAGTCCTTGCAGTTATGTTCACTAAATCCATTCTGTTTTACAGAAATGTATACTCTACTAGTCGTTTTTAAATTTCTTGAGCATCCATATGCTGTGTCAATGAGGAAGGCTGCAACACCACATGCATTTTGAAAATTATTGTCATTGCAGTATGCACATAAATCTTCTAAAATGATTGTTGATGGAACATTTTGCCAATCTGGTAATGTTGCCACCCCTTCAATGAGGGTTTGTAAATTAGGAGCATAAAGGAATATTATCATTTTCATGTAATGTCTATCTACTTGATTTACATCCTGGGATAACTGAGGTAGTTCTTTCCATTCCTCTGGCATTATATAAAGAACTTTTCCATACTTTGCACATGTTATTGCTTTATCAAAGAGTATTTTACGATTTTGTTCAGCATTTCTAAAATAAAAGTCGCAAGTAACTTTTGCTTCAGCCATAAATAGGTACAAATGAAACAAGAAAACCAATAAATTATTGAAATTGTTGCACTGTAGGTCTTGGAGCTCCAATTTAATATTACACTAAAAACATTACTTTTTAGTTTTCTTCTTTTCCACACTTCTTTTTATGTTCTTCCATGCCTCTTTTATTTTGAATACTACCTGTTGGATGTCACGGGTCACCGTAAGATTGTAAAAACCGTTAACAAACTACAATGTACCGAAAAATAATGAGTTAGATTATACTTTATCGGTTTTTACAATCTTACGGTGACAGATACACAGTAAAACAGTTTTGGATTTGATTATACCACAGGAATATTATCATTCTATAATCTATTACCTTTGATAAGCATCCTCTCGTACGATTGTAAAAACCGATAAATTAAAATCTATTTAAATTGAAGCTTCCGGTAACTAAAAATGGCGTATGGGCGGAGCTTAAGCTTGGGTGGGTTAGCGCTGGTATTATCGATACCTTTAAACTCGATATAAAATTATCACAATAAAAAGTACCTTTAATTAAACATAATATTTTGAAAAACTGTAGTATTATATATACATGAAAATATTTACAAAACAGGTAATTAGTCACAACCGAAACACCGGAAGCACAACAGACTTCAATAGCTAAATTTGATGACGTCATATGTCAATTGCGCGACACGTTCACGCAGTAACATAATACACCTGTCTCGTTCGAATAACCTAGCTTTCAATTAGTAAAAAAAGTCAAAACATAGTTGTACATGTTTTATTACAAAATGCATCGTTTATGTAACTTTAATTGATTAAAATGCAACATATCCTCTCATAATAATCAAAGTACACAGTAAAATATTTTTAAAACTTTTAAAACCTTCACATTTCAAACCTTGTGTGAAACCTGCATCAATCATTGTTACAGCATAAATTTTTGTGATTGGCTGAATTTATGGTATTCTTGCTACGTCAATGGATTGTGTCCAATAGTGGAAGAGCGTTAATTGCGATCGTTACACTGTAGCTGTTATGTTTAGCCGGTCGTCCTGCAGCTAATTACAGTCTGGGTTTTGACACTGACAATGTGTTTTACTTTGAATTTTTTCAAATCCGTTTTAATACAATCTTGGGGAACATAGAGTAAGAATTTAAAGCTCCTTTGATCTCAATATATATTATAGCAAAGTACAATATATATTATAGCTCTCTGTCTACGTTGGGGAATAAAAAATGACTCAAAGAGTAAATGCTGAGTAGACAGTAAATGACTTTATTTTAATTAAAATGAAGAAAAGTCACAAAACACATACACTCTTAACGGAGACCAAAGTTTGATAATCTATTGTTTGAATTTTTAAACCAACTTCAAAAAAGGAGATTCTCAACTCGCCCTTTTTTTTCTATCACTAGAGTATTAATTACAAATTAACCATTAGAATAGAAAATATATGGCCTATTTCCTTCATTATTTGGCTTAAGATTTGCATTCAGAACGATGTTCTGACTTGTGTGAACTCTGATGTGAAGAAATAAAAAAGAAAGTGGCATTGGTAAATAGTTTTATTTTAAATAAAAACAATGTTTATATACAATGTAACATGGAGTAGATACATTGTTTTAATGAAATACTTAAAATTAACATGCGTAAATGAGTGAATAAGAGGAAAGAATTTTTTTACAATATGTACATTGTTTAGTAAATTATCCGATATTTCCCACTGCGGAAACGTTCTGGATTACATACAATTTGACATGAGCCTAATAGACATGCTCCAGACACAGAAAATGTGTTTCGGGTCATTTGCAGGGACACCAGGTACAGCCAGCGCTAGCCAGTTCGCTGACTTTTGCGGGTTTTCATCAAAGATTTTGCTTCGATTCTAAAGCAGTGTTCACATTAGTTGACACTAGTTTATTGATGTTACTAAATTATGAAAGTAATAAGTTTTACCTAATGTAAATGAAACCTACAACATTGATACCAATTTAATAGCAACGTTTTTAAATTAAATTGAAGTGACTTACTTTTAAGCCTATTTGTGGAAAATAAAACTTAAGTTTAGAGGATTCACATGTAATGATATTTCAGTGAACAAAATTGGTACTGTGTACTAGTGATGTGCCGGATCATTAAAAATGTAAATCCGCGGATACGAATCCGAATGCCGATATTTGTTGTCAATTTCCGCGGATACGGATACGGATTTTAACTTTCTCAATCGATGTCGGCGCGCGTGGCCTGCAAGATGACTCACTACGATACATGTTTGCTATATAAAGACGCCAAATATTTGATTTTAAGAAATAAAAAATAATCAAAAAAGTAACGAATACGGATCTTTCTTCTCCCTCGGATATCCGTGGAAACGGATACGGATATCTGGCACATCACTACTGTGTACCCATTGCATAATGTAAACAATCACATACACTAAATTGTTGTCAATTACTAAATTAATTAGAGAGGAAACTTATTCCGATACCATTTTGTATATAATGACGTTAACATTTTCAATTATGTCAAAAATCTATACTATCTATATATATACATAATAATTATCTATATTTTTCACTTTCAAGTGACATTTATTTTCAAAAGAAAAATGGCTTATCTAGTCCAAAACGAATGAACCGTTATCAGATTGATTAGGTACTGAAATGATTGGTTTTGGATGATAAGTTAAGACATTTTTCTGAAGATTCGTTTCCAATAACCAATTAGGAACAAATTCTGCTGCACACAAACTTTACTACTAAACTGACTGAAATTTATATATCCATCGCATTTTATATTTTATTGACGTTCCAGTGATGGTATCATACCAATATTACCAAGTGCGAAAGTGTGTTCGTTTGTTGGTTTTTCCTTTAATCACGCCGCAACCGAGCAACGGATCGACGTGATTTTTGGCATAGGTATAGTTGAGGAGCCGTAAAATGCCGCGGGAATAAAAAAAACTTCAGCCACGCGGACGAAGTCGCAGGCATCAGCTAGTTTGAGTCAGAGTTGTCAATTTATTTAGGTAGGTGCGAGATTGTGTACCACAGAATTAGTACCAAATCTTGATGCAGGCACACACCTAACATCAGCAATTTTAAAATAAAACAAATGTCTTATCTTGTATACCTACTCTACTACCATTATTCTATTTCAATGGTTGAAAAACATTTGCAACATGCCACCCCACCCTATTCTCTCTTTTATTTATGCTCTCTGATTTGTGATTCTGGCCAAAATTTCGAGCAAATAAGCGCACTTTTATAATAAAAAAGGTATTTTCTTGTATTGTTTTCTTAGATCATTTTGATTGATGGCCATTTCTATTGTGGCGTTGGAGTGAGGTGGCGTGTGACGAGTGTGCTCGGCCCAATAGTGTCACCTTGACAAACATCTTTCGTAGTCAATAACTCAATACACTATAATTCACTCCTGAGCTTTACTCGCTTCAGTTATTGATTCATACTGTTCCTTGTCGAGTTCTGTCATCGTGAAACTGCCGTCCGGTAGAAGCAGCACCACACGTCGGGTACCACCTGTATGAAGAATGATGAAATCATTGATAAACCGTACTATCTGGCGTTTGAGTCGTTGTCAAATAAAAATGCTGTGTTACGAATCCACTCCTATGCAAAGCGATGAGTGCGTGAATTAAGCGTCTGCGAATGTCGTAAGTATATTTTATGGCACGAAAGTAAGGATAGAAAGTACAATGATGGTGCTTTGCAGGACTGAACTAAAGATGCGCGACTGTGAATGATCTTCCATTCGAATAATTTTTGACTACTAATCCACGCATTCGACTTGAAAATTAGTAATATACTAATATTCAGATTCGAATAACAACTACACATTAGTAGGTAATACATACTAGCGACTTTCGGCGTCTCGTTAGTCGCCTATTTGGGATCTTTCGGGATTCGAATTTCGACTCGGCTATCCTCGGTGCGGCTAAGATTGCATTCGATAATAATGACATAAGTTTAGTGTTGCCATAGACAACTAACACTCTCCTGCCTATAGTTATAATCTATGACTAAGCCATGAATGAATGAGGAACTAAACACCTCTGCCCGCGAAATTCAAATTTAATTTCACAATTTGTTAACTAATGCGTCTGAGTAGGCTTATGCCATTCAAATTGCGACAATGGCAGTTTCCTCTTCACAATATGTTTATAATATAGTCTTAATAGCTTACAAGTTTAAAAAAAAAAATTCAAAAATTCTGAATTTAGCGGGCAGATCGTTGCATAGAACATGATGCCTGATACAAAGCACACCCTACTCTACTTGTAGACAGTCAGTAACTCAGTGTAGATGTAGAGTCTGTAGCATGTGCCGACTGCCGAACGCGGCCGGAAAGTGCCGAGTGCTGAACGACTGCCGGTGCCAGTCGCCTCCAAGGCTACAATGAATGATTGACTCCTTCATTCATGTCTCATACTCATTCGACTGGCCGGCCGCGGGGCGGCGACTTACCATTCGTTATTCATTACTGAATTAGTTACTAATCACGTGAATCATTCGATTGAGTCGAATGATTTCACAAGTTGAATAATTCGAATGGGATCATTCAAAGTCGCGCATCTCTAGACTGAACTTTATCAAACTTCGCCCCAAGTAGTCAGAGTTGCTCTGTAGCTTTCTACATTTCCACCTATCGCAGCGCGCTTGCACAAGACGGAAATGCTTCTCCTCCCACTTCCCAGCATCAGCTGCACCGGTTGGGAAGGGTCGGCCACCTATACGCAGGGCGGCACTTACCGGGCGAGGGTAGGTCGGCCTGCACGAGCTGCGCGATGACCTGCGTGGCGTCCTCGCCGGGCTCGCCCTCCACCTGCACGGCCACCTGCTGCAGCGCGCCCGCCTCTCCCCCCGGCATCAGCTGCACCGGTTGGGAAGGGTCGGCCACCTATACACAGGGCGGCACTTACCGGGCGAGGGTAGGTCGGCCTGCACGAGCTGCGCGATGACCTGCGTGGCGTCCTCGCCGGGCTCGCCCTCCACCTGCACGGCCACCTGCTGCAGCGCGCCCGCCTCTCCCCCCGGCATCAGCTGCACCGGTTGGGAAGGGTCGGCCACCTATACACAGGGCGGCACTTACCAGGCGAGGGTAGGTCGGCCTGCACGAGCTGCGCGATGACCTGCGTGGCGTCCTCGCCGGGCTCGCCCTCCACCTGCACGGCCACCTGCTGCAGCGCGCCCGCCTCTCCCCCCGGCATCAGCTGCACCGGTTGGGAAGGGTCGGCCACCTATACGCAGGGCGGCACTTACCGGGCGAGGGTAGGTCGGCCTGCACGAGCTGCGCGATGACCTGCGTGGCGTCCTCGCCGGGCTCGCCCTCCACCTGCACGGCCACCTGCTGCAGCGCGCCCGCCTCTCCCCCCGGCATCAGCTGCACCGGTTGGGAAGGGTCGGCCACCTAAACACAGGGCGGCACTTACCGGGCGAGGGTAGGTCGGCCTGCACGAGCTGCGCGATGACCTGCGTGGCGTCCTCGCCGGGCTCGCCCTCCACCTGCACGGCCACCTGCTGCAGCGCGCCCGCCTCTCCCCCCGGCATCAGGTGCACCGGTTGGGAAGGGTCGGCCACCTAAACACAGGGCGGCACTTACCGGGCGAGGGTAGGTCGGCCTGCACGAGCTGCGCGATGACTTGCGTGGCGTCCTCGCCGGGCTCGCCCTCCACCTGCACGGCCACCTGCTGCAGCGCGCCCGCCTCTCCCCCCGGCATCAGCTGCGCCAGCTGGGAAGGGTCGATGGCGAGGACATCCTAAAACAATTTTCATTTATATATTTTGTACCAGAAACTTGAAAATAAAACATAAACATTGAATGGACATACACAAGGACACTTATCTCTTGAAGAGATTTCTTCCAGATGCCCCAGCTTGTGAGAATAGTGAAATATATAACTCAGTAGGTACATATTATATAAATAAGAGAAACAAAAACTTTCCGGTTTACATTAAAATGAAGATAAATATAGGATAAAATAACATTTAATAAAATATATAAACATAAACAACAGGCATACATATATGTATACTAAACAATACACATTATATAATATATTTTATATATAATGTGTGTTGTATATAATTATGTTACAATTTTACGGATAGCAGTTGAAATTAATTCTGGTGGTCTCTACATACAAATCACAACCACTTATTGAATCATAGGAACAAATCTTAACAAAATAAGATCAATATCTTAGTCTCGATCGCGGTAACGAAGTATTTTACTTTTCACTATAGACCAGATTTTGGATCGCCTGAATAAGCACAGTTTGTCATTCATAAACTAGTGATATAATTAATTACCTGTCCATCTTCTCTGGTGACATACGTAACTCCTTCCCCTTCGCCTTCGACCGAGCCTTCCACTCCCTGAACTGTGCCGTCAACGCTTTGCGTCGCCACTAGTAACGTCTGCAAAATAAATAACTATAAGTTCATTTTCAGGAATTACACCACAAAAATTTACTTTGCGTATTTTAGACATGATAGACGTACAACAACCGTGCCATGTCATAAAATCAATAATCAAAGGCGTGGCAAGAAGCAAAAAACGCCGCCGCTTATTTATAATAAGCATTAATGTAGAAAAACTTCTCGAAACTTAATAACTCAACGAGCTGGGGTCTTGAATGGCAATTGGAAGAACCGATAAACGCCTAACGTCTTTGCCTCACCTGTCCATCCTCTCTGGTGACGTACATAACGCCATCGTTCTCGCCGTCGGCCCCCTCCACGCCCTCCGCCCCCTCCACTCCCTCCGCCGCCACAAGTAACGTCTGACCTGCCTCGTTCTCACCGGCAACCTAGGAAATATTTTATATTGTTGAAAATCATACTAAGTGCAGAATATAGAATCCGGTTAAAATGACCAAAAAATATGAGGCGCATAAATTCAAAATAGTTTGACAAGTGGACTGTATTTTTCTTTGAAAATGATATGATAGTAGTGATTTCACCGTGCTCGCCCCCACCTTCACCTCCGCCTGCACGTTGTGGTACTGACCTGGACGCCGTCCTCGCCGCGGATCATGATGGGCGGGTGCGCCGCGTGCAGCTGCAAGCCCACCTCCTCGCCGTCGTCCATGTCCACGCCGCTCTCCAGCAGCTGCTTCACCGCGCTCGCCTCCACCTTCACCTCCGTCTGCACGTTGTACTACTGACCTGGTAGAGCACGCGGTCCTCGCCGCGGATCATGATGGGCGGGTGCACCGCGTGCAGCTGCAGGCCCACCTCCTCGCCGTCGTCCATGTCCACGCCGCTCTTCAGCAGCTGCTTCACCGCGCTCGCCTCCACCTTCACCTACGCCTGCACGTTGTAGTACTGACCTGGTAGAGCACGCGGTCCTCGCCACCGATCATGATGGGCGGGTGCGCCCCGTGCAGCTGCAAGCCCACCTCCTCGCCGTCGTCCATGTCCACGCCGCTCTCCAGCAGCTGCTTCACCGCGCTCGCCTCCACCTTCACCTCCGTCTGCACGTTGTAGTACTGACCTGGTAGAGCACGCCGTCCTCGCCGCGGATCATGATGGGCGGGTGCGCCGCGTGCAGCTGCAGGCCCACCTCCTCGCCGTCGTCCATGTCCATGCCGCTCTCCAGCAGCTGCTTCACCGCGCTCGCCTCCACCTTCACCTCCGCCTGCACGTTTTAGTACTGACCTGGTAGAGCACGCGGTCCTCGCCGCGGATCATGATGGGCGGGTGCGCCGCGTGCAGCTGCAAGCCCACCTCCTCGCCGTCGTCCATGTCCACGCCGCTCTCCAGCAGCTGCTCTACCGCGCTCGCCTCCACCTTCACCTCCGTCTGCACGTTGTAGTACTGACCTAGTAGAGCACGCCGTCCTCGCCGCGGATCATGATGGGCGGGTGCGCCGCGTGCACCTGCAGGCCCACCTCCTCGTCGTCGTCCATGTCCACGCCGCTCTCCAGCAGCTGCTTCACCGCGCTCGCGTCCACCTTTACCTCCGTCTGCACGTTGTAGTACTGACCTGGTAGAGCACGCCGTCCTCGCCGCGGATCATGATGGGCGGGTGCGCCGCGTGCAGCTGCAGGCCCACCTCCTCGCCGTCGTCCATGTCCACGCCGCTCTCCAGCAGCTGCTTCACCGCGCTCGCCTCCACCTTCACCTCCGTCTGCACATTTTTATTATTAATGATTTTTTTTTATTTAGACTTTACATATTTTGACAAATCTGTCTTAGCAGTTCTACTTTAACACCGTTCATTCGGCAAGTTAAACCCACGACCAACGTGACTATGCACATCAAAGGATTTTCGAGCTATTGGAAAACAGTGATTACAAAGAAAAAGTACTTTAAATTCCGTTCATTTTATAGTTTATTTATTGGCACAGTGTGTGTCAAAAAGTGTGTGCCACACTTTAAATTATAATATAGACAAGCTTTAAAACTCACTCCATCCTCATCAGTCAACACTGGTAGTGAAGGTTGTGCACCATCTCCCTGTATTAGCATGCCTGTCGTACCACCGGGCGACATTTCAACCTGCAAGCAACAGTTCCATTTGAGCAGCAGATCTCTGAATATGCATGGAAGTTATTGTGAAATATCTAGTAAGACATTTTAGCATTAGTGTTTAGCTTTCCTTCATAATATTAACTAGCGACCTCCCCAGCTTTGTGCGGGTAGCATCGATCATCTTTTAAAGCAAGGTGACTTCTGTCCGGTGCTGTGAAGAAGTTTTGCCAGATATCAGCTATAGGTAAGATGGGCAGCTATCAGCTTATCAGCATTTACATTAGCACTGCGATAATAATCTTTATTTCACACGCTATAAAAGTTTGATATTATTTCACTACGTTACCACCCTACAAGGACGTGCCGCCAAGCGATTTAGCGTTCCGGTACGATGCAGTGTAGACACCGAATAGGGGTATGGGTTTAATATAACCCTGCCCATGCCCCTAACAGGTTAGCCCGCTATCATCTTAGACTGCTTCATCACTTACCATCAGGTGAGATCACAGTCAAGGGCTAACTTGTAGTGGATAAAAAAAAAACTAACACGAACATAGCACAGCGGAGATTTTTTATTTATAACATGCAGTAATAAATAAATCTTTATTTCATCTATTAGTATTTAGTGTGTTACTTTAGTTACTCATAAACTATGTTAGCATTTGATATTCGAGATACGGTTTATCATTCGATGGCGTTACCTTCATGAGCATAGTGCCGTGGTGCGTGTCTGGCGGCGGCGTGGCGGGCGGCTGCGGCGGCGGAGTGGGCGGCGGCGTGGGCTCACCTTCCGCGCGCGCGAGCCTGCGCCCCGTCAGCGGACACAGGGTGAGCTCGCGCTCAGGGCTCGGGGACGGAAGGGGGCCCAAATCTTTCGGGAACGGGTCTTCAACGCCGTCCGAGGAGTCTGATGATGCTTCCCACTGAAATAACTGATGTGTATGCTACAACACGTAACTTAGTCCTACGGTAACACCACCAAATTAAAATTCCCCCTAACTTACAACTGCACAATATTATACACATAAAACCCCAAATCAATCATAAACAGCAGGGCGGCCGCGTATCTTCTGCATTAATCATTGTTACAGTATCAATTGTTGTGATTGGCTGAATTTATGGTATTCTTGCTGCGTCAATGGATTTTATCCAATAGTGGAAGAGTGTTATCCAATCAGAGGTGATTGCGATTCACTGTAGCTGTCAGAGATACGCGGTCGCCCGCCAGCTTATTTGGGTATTTGACAAATAGTCGAATCAGCAACTTTTTTCAAACGTCAAAACGCGTCCTAAGTATGGGATTTATATGAAATTCTGAAGTTTGACGTCATTACAGTTCGACGCACTTTTTTACTTCAATCGATTGTTTAAAATGGTTATTCAACATAAAACTATCAGACGTGGATATTACGACTTTTGGGAGATATTTAATAATAATTTATTTATTTGAATAGTAGTCAAATACCCAATACTAAAAGTTTTTTTTTTTAATCCTCTACAAGTTAGCCCTTGACTGCGATCTCACCTGATGGCAAGTGATGATGCAGTCTAAGATAGAGCGGGCTTACCTGTTAGACGCATGGCAGTTATATTAAACCCATAACCTTATTTCGGTTTCTACACGGCATCGTACCGGAACGCTAAATCGCTTGGCGGCACGTCTGTAAATAGCCACGGCCGAAGCCTCCCACCAGGCAAAGTCACTAGTGCGTACAAGTTAATAGTATTAGACAAGTTTTGAATACAACTCTAAACAGACTGATGCGCCAGTCGCCCACCCACCTTATCGAACTCGACCGGGACCTGCTTCTCGCGGATGCGCACGATGTTGCCGGCGGAGGTCGCGACGGAGAAGCCTCGCCCGCGGCCGCGCATCGCCCCGCCGCCGCCGCGCGGGGACGCGCTCGCGCCGCGCAGCAAACTGTCTCCCTGTAAATTACCATACGCTTTAACGAGCCTAGTTAGATTATAGTATACTAGCGAATGCCCGCGACTTTGTACGCGTGGATCGAGGTTTTGTGGTTCCCGCGGGAACTCTTTAATTTTCCGGCATAAAAAGTAGCCTATGTGCTATTCCAGACTATAAACTATGTATGTGCCAAATTTCAGCCAGATCCGTTCAGCTGTTGGGGCGTGATTGAGTAATAAACATCCATACCGAGTTTCTTGCTGGTTCTTCTCGGTAGGAATGTCATTCCGAACCAGTGGTAGATTTACTTGACGATTCAAAAGTACTTGAAAAAGTTTATTTTAATAAAAAATATTTGAATTTGAAATACATCCATACATCCCCATCCGAACTTTCGCATATATAATATTATATATTATTATAATAAATAATATTGTGTATTCAGGGGTGAAACAGGACGATTTCAGACGACTCTGATATGGTGTTTCATCCCGCGGCACACACTATATTTTCATATAATCTGCATTAAAATTGCTTATTTATTTTAGTTGCTAGGTTGTTCTTTACAAATATGATATCTATCAGTTTAGTTGGTGGTTAAAATGACAGTTATAAAGGTTTGAATTAAACAAAAGATACTCTCACAGGATTGAAAGGGGGGGCTGCTACGTCATTCTGCGGGTAGAAAAGTGCCTAGAGCAGAAAGTGATGGTTTACCCGCTGAACGACGCATTCGTCTGAAATTGACTAGTTTCGGATAGCTCAACAGGCATTGAAACTCGCACTTTCAATGTAGGTGATATGAAAAATATTAATTGGCCCATTTTTTGTGTTTTTTAAAAGCTTTTATAATAATTGAAAAGTTTGCAATATATATAATAACTTTAATAAATAATTTGTTTGTTAGATTCAATATTTATCAGGACATTTTTGGGATTTTTGAAAGCTTTTTAAATTTAAACTGTTAAGTGACTGAAAGACGATTGACAAAAATTTTCTCGACACAATTATTAAAAAAAAAACTAAAAAATGTAGATTTTTTAGTTTCAATTGAAAACGGTAAAAGTTTTCTGTATTTTTTTCATTTTGTAGATAATTGAAATTGCGGATTTAAGCTTTTGTAAAAACTGTATGGGAATTCAGGTTTTTCATGATAAAATGTTGTTAAAATTAACAGTAGTAACAACATTTTGTTAAAACTGGTAAGCGGATGGACTGTGAAAAAGTGACAGATTAACGGGCAGACGAGTCACCTGTGCGAGTTTCTTGTTGAGAATAGTGACGGGTGACTTCCCTTCCGGCTGCTGCGAGTGGCCGAACGTACGCTGTATCGTGCGCTGGATGATTTTCTGCCCCGAAGGGGTTATTATCGTCTTCTCCGTCACTTGCTGGCCACTGGAGCCATATTTTCTGATCTGTAACAATATAACTGGTATTTATCTATACTAAATTACAGATCTTTTACTTGATCTCTGTATTTCGAACTCTTAACTGTAGCTCGCGATTCTGTCCGCGTGGATTAAGGTTTAATTTAAAAAAAATATAAAACGTAACACCATACCATGATAAAAAGCCTCCGGAAGTCCTTCTCTACTATGCAAAGCTATCTTTATACTACATTTCAACAAAATCTACCTATTCTTCCTTCACAACCTTTCTCACTGCCATGGGTCACTGGTAGAGATCTCTTATAGAGATAAGTTCCTTATCCACTCTACATATTTTATAACTTTTTGATTATAAATTAATAAAAAATCGGTAAAACAAGTGGGCCGTAAAAAATTACGTTATTAATTGGCAGACACATTTTAGTAAGAGTACGAGCTAACGCCTGGGTCAATGAAAATGGGAATAAAGAGTAGTCTTATGTAATTATAATTTTACCTGCTGTGGTGGTGTTTTAACTGGCGACTGCTTTTTCGCTTCTTCAAGCTTTTTCTGAAACAACGTATATGGATAATGCAAGGATTCCATAAGCAATAAAACTTGCAAAATTTCGCTCTGACAATACCTGTTTGGCAGCTAGAATCTGTTTTCTGATTATGTCCTGATCTATATTCAGCCCTGGTCCTAATTTGCCGGGTGAGTCGATCTTCATTATACCAGAATTCTTGGACATTATGTACACACCTAAAAACCGAATTTCTTGTTAAATACTACTAAAAAATGATTGCTACTAATTACGTCTCTCAGTACTTGAAAGAATATTACATTCAGGTCACTTACCACTTCATATTTATGAAGCTTTTTCAATAAAGTGGCGTTTCAATAATAAGAAAATGTGCATTTTAAAATATGTTTATATATTTTAATGTAAAAAAAAGATTACCAGTAGAAAGGTTAGGCATGTGCTTGGGGTCCACCTTGATAACACCTTTGATGTTGGGCATCCCTTTGCCTCCCAGCCCCAAAGTCTTCACCAGCTCAGAATCAATGTTTGAAGCCTTTGGTGAGGTCTGCCCGTTCAATATTTTCTTCTCGGTTACTAAATACATGTTACTGGTAAGTATTTTATGTTCAATTACTATTATAAATTAACAGCCAATGTGGCCAATTCTGTATAACACAATCTCTTAACCAAACTAAAATGACACCTCTAAACCTAGTTCTGTCCCTTTCTGCTGAGAGTATCATGAAAGGGTTAGCAATATCAATGATGTCATTTTAGTTTAGTTAAGAGATTGTGTACAATAGAATTAGCCCCATTGTGGCTAATTCTGTTTTAATTTTTAAACTATCGCTAATGGGCCTATTACACTGCACTTCAACATTCACATGGGCATCTAAGGGCCCTGTGGTAAGGGTAGGCTTGCCTTTAGAGCGTCGCTTATTACACAGCAATAAGGACCAAATTAGGGGCCCTTTCTCCCTAAATCTTATTACACTACATTGATTCAGGTGTAAAAGGGTCCCTTGCAAAAGTGTAGTGTAATAGGCCTATAAAGACAAAATGTCTATTTTGTATTGCTATCGCCTACATATCCATGTGGAAGAAGATATTTAAGCATATAGATATTTAGGCCTGTCGACTTAGTTTACCTTGGACTAGAGAATATGTTTTACAGAATTAGTCTCTTTTTGTCTAATTCTGTTGTACACATTAACTAAACTAAAATGATAGATCTATATTTATTACCATCTGGAAAGGATAGCACTGATAAGCACTTCGACTTAGTTTAGTTTGGTAAGAGTTTGTGAACAACAGAGTTAGCTATCTGTTACTATTACTCGAAAATAATTACGGCTTATAGAAAATACTTGCAAACAAGAATTCGTAATTCGTATCTACCTTATTTAACTGATATATACTACACAATGAACTGATGATAGACTGAAGCTTAGACGTCACAATATGGCAAACAATCAATATACCTAATTTGAATGCACACTATTATTGGATATGTAGATACCTACTTTCAAGCAGGGAATAATGAGAATTATGCCTAGAGCTTTTTTAACTACGGTAAGCTGTACATTTAAGTCGTGACACTGACACTATACATCACATTTATTCATTATATTAATTTATATGTTTCACATTTATTCTACTAACCTTCAGGAACGGAGTTCACAGGTTTGACATCCGCTAAAAAATATTTATTCAATTCAATTCAATTCAATTTATTTATTTCAGATAACAAAAATCCATATTTATTACAATTTTATATCAATACCATTAATCATTATTAGAATTTAGAAATATATAATAATTATTTTAAAAATCAAAATCAAAGTTTAAATTAAAAAGTCAAATTGCATTCAAATATATATTATAAAATTCGTATGCCCTCCATATTCTGCTACAATGCTTGATTATTTTACGTTATTTATTACGTTATTAAAAATTGTATACCCTATCCTGTAAGCCTGACCTGACATCCTAGACTTTGGGTTTGCGCTTGTGTGGAATTTAAACCTAAGGTTTAAATTCCACACAAGCGCCGCCTTTTCGAGGATATGTGCGTTTTAAGCGTTAAAATATCATTAACGGCGAAGGAAAACATCCTGAGGAAACCTGTATGCTTGCGAATTCTTAAAGGTGTATAAGTCTACCGATCCTTAAGAGGCCGGTGATCGCCACTCGCAATTTCTATTCACCCCGCAAATATAAGTTTGCCGGTATATTGCTATCTCTATTTGGCTCATGACACATGATCGCGTACAAACGCGATAGCAATATAAGCGTACAGAATTTGTTATACGTTTAGTCTTGTTCCGTAAATACCAAAAATGATGAATGATAACTTGTTGTGTTTTTCACTTCGTGTTGTTATTCGGGAACTTGACAATATAGGCTATGCTCCTGGTCAATTAGTACGTAACATATCGTCGGTTTTAATATGATACAAATAAGGAGAAAACATGTCATTCATGTCGTAAAACTAGCAAAACGCTATGCGCTTACATTTAATTTTGGGAAAATATTTTGAAAACATAATTATCCAGGGGCTTAGATAAATACAAGTTCAATCTTAGTAATCGCATAATCTGGTGGAAATATTCTCGAATTACGAATCATTTTGGTATTACGTTTGTATGGGCAATTCACCCTCCGCTGGCACCTTAAGGATTTTTTTCAAAATGTAAATGCGCAGATCAACATACATCCGATAACTTTCGGTAGGAATGTCATTCCGAACCAGTGGTAGATTCACTCGACGATTCAAAAGTACTTGTAAAAGTATATTTGAAAAAAAAAAAACATTTGAATTTGAATTTGAAGAGACACGCGGGGCGTATACAGTATACACTATCAATATCTGACGCGCTGGAGTGAATCCTAAAATCCCCTCTTAAGCTCCCCTACTGTAAGGACACACACGCTCAGTTTATGATCGGCGCGAACTGTGGTAGTTACCTTTGGAGGGTATGGAGTCTGCGTCGGAGTAGTCGTCATCGCTGGACGCCTCGCGCTTGATCTTCTTGGTGGCGGGCTCGTCGTCGGCGCCGCACCACGCCTTCACCTGGTCCAGCGCGCGCGCCTTGCTCGTGCGCTGCAGCCGTCTGCCCACACACACACACACACACACACATTACTTCCATTATAACAGGCACATTTGCTAAACACTCACACATACACACACTCTCACTCACACGCGCGCGCACACACACACTCACACACACACACACACACACACAGCCCCACACACACACACACACACACACACACACACACACACACACACACACACACACACATACACACTCACTCACATTAAATTTAACTTGAATAAGTCCAAACTATACTCGCCGGCATATTTAGCGGAACATAAAAAAAGGTCCATAATTAAAAAAATATGGTTTTATTTTAAAATCTACTTACTACACTTCTTTTGTTATTTAAAGTTTCATTTGTTTTACTTAAAATGAGATCACATTAAGAACAGATTTTGCGAGTTAAGGCTATTTGTGAAAAATGGTACATTTTGAACTTTTCATGTAACCGGGAAAAGTGAAATTTAATATTAAAATAACAATTAATTAAATTAGAAAAATGGTGATTAATATCGCGTATTACCTCCACGTGCTCTTATTAAAGTTTCTACCCGTCTAGGCATACTGAGAATGATGTTATCGGTGGTCTCCTGGGATAGTCTCCGCCATTCCTCAACTACGGCGTTTGCCCCATATATCGGTGAAGATTTTGTTTTTATGCAGGATAATGTTCGGCCGCATACCGCTCGGGTAACTCAAGCGATAAGCTAATAATGATATGAATATCACTGTTATGGAGCGGCCGGCGAGATCACCGGATATGAACCCAATAGAGCACGTTTGGGACTTGCTGAAAAGAAAAGTTAAGTCCAGAATTCCAGCTCCTGCCAACGTGGGAGAACTGCGTATCGCCGTAGTTGAGGAATGGCGGAGACTGTCCCAGGAGACCATCAATAACATCATTCTCAGTATGCCTAGACGGGAAGAAACTTTAATAAGAGCACGTGGAGGAAATACGCGATATTAATCACCATTTTTCAAATTTAATTAATTGTTATTTTAATATTAAATTTCACTTTTCCCGGTTACATGAAAAGTTCAAAAATGTACCATTTTTCACAAATAGCCTTTACTCGCAAAATCTGTTGTTAATGTGATCTCATTTTAAGTAAAACAAATGAAACTTTAAATAACAAAAGAAGTGTAGTAAGTAGATTTTAAAATAAAACCATATTTTTTTAATTATGGACCTTTTTTTTATGTTCCGCTATATATGCCAGCGAGTTTAGATTAAAACTACCCAATAATTTCTGCATTAGGTCTTAAAATTGGTGTTAAGGATCCGACGGAAGGCTACGGTGCCCGTAACACAGGTTTTCCTAGTACGGGTGCTAAAGCACACCCTCTGACCTCAAAAACTTTATTGTTTCACCTTTTCCATTGCATTGTATTGCTTTGTATAATTTCAGGTTCTAAGGGATATTATTATTGATTAATCACATTGTATATTCTAATTTCTAGTGAATGTAACTCAATTGTATTACGAACTGTGACTTTTTTATGGTCATTAAATGATTTATTTATTTATATTATACCACTACCATTATATGTGTATGTCACCGTAAAATGATCTTCTTAAACAGGTCGAAATATACATTTGACATATGATTACGATTACGATTTCCTTACATAATCGGGAACAGGTAGGTTCTATCGGGTTAATATAACTAACATATTACAATCTACCGAAAAATAATGCGTTAAACTGTAATCTTTCGACAGTTTACAATCTTGCTAGATAGATTACAATCTGAAGGTTTTCGCAATCTTCAATGACATATATACATATATTATATAAAAGCGAAAGGTCACTGATTCATCACGATATCTCAGGACCTATAAAGCGTACAAATTAGAAATCTGGAAGGTAGGTTCCTTCTATGGTGTAGACATCAACTAAGAAACGGTTTTGAGAAACTTCACCCCTAAGGGGTTGGAAATTTGTATGAAAGTCCTTTGTTTTTGATGTTAAAGACATGAAAATTGGCAATTAAGTTAATAACTATAATTATTATTGTATATATATTCAGCTGTTCTGGCGTGATTAAGTAACAAACATCCATCCATCCAAAGTTTCACATTTATAATATTTTTAGATATAATATGTATATTTATATATATAAAAGCTAGTTATAGGTATATGCATAATGGTGTGCATGGCGCTATAACAACCCACGGAAAATCCGTGGGTTGTTATAGCGCCAAAATACAAATTTCACACTCATTATCAAATTTTAGTTGTAATTTCAATTTAGCTGTAAATATTTTAGCGATTTTTTAGCGATAGACTGACTGTCAAACATATTGGTATGAAGTATGATAGTTTTTCCTACCATATCTAGGGTAGGGTAGGGTATTGTACTTGATCATACAAAATATCGTATCGTATCGTACAAAGCAAGATTGCGAAGTTTCTGAGGTAGCAACCAGAAGCGTGGTGCAGGGAGTGACGTTTGAAGTCACCCCTCCCTCACCACCTCAGAAACTCCACTCTCAGTTGAAGTAGGCTTGGCAGGCTAAGAGTGGAATCTGAACCTATGACTTTTACTTTTCTACTTCTACTCCGGTTGCATGCAAATGATCCAAGTTTTTAAGCTGAAGACTAATTTTGCGCAACAGAGAAGTATTACATGTGTATCTACAGCGGTATATATGTATTCTAGTATTATGTATAAGTATTGCTTTATAACATGGACCCCCTCCAAACCTGAGATTTCAGAATTACCACCCAAGCGAAGCTAGTGTTCCATAAAATTCTTACCCTGTAGGAGTCAGAGCTGGACTGCTGTCAGTCTTCTTGACCACTTGTTTGACCACCTGCGGGAGTGGCGTACTGATCTGTTTCACCTAATATAAGACAAGATAATAAATATTTGAATAAATCTAATGTTACTTTTAATATGCGGCTGGAATAGTGGACAATTGGCTATTTTATTTTATGAACAGTGTAACTTGTATATATTTAGGTTCGGACATAAATCACGTCATGATCTTTAAGTCTGGAGTAATTAATGATATTTAGAGTAACTTTAGAGGAATATCATTAACACTTTCAATAGCCAATATTATTTTAACTAAATAATTCTGATTAGCTGTAATGTTGCAACCTACTGGTTGTTATTGGTTTTGTTGCTGTTGCTGTTCGGCCTAACGAGCTGCTTCTCGAACGCCTCAAGCAGATGCATGCATGTCTCCACATTCTCCACCGGCTCGCACGAGTTCGGATCACTACTCTAAGGGTTACCTGCACAGGATCTTGTTGCTGTTGCTGCTGTTGTTGCTGCTCGCGCACCGGTTTGAGCTCTTTCTGTCGCGCGAGCTGCTTCTCGAGAGCCTCAAGCAAATGCTTGCACGTCTCCACATTCTCCACCGGCTCGCACAAGTTTTGATCACTACTCTAAGGATTGCTTGCACAGGATCTTGTTGCTGTTGCTGCTGTGCGCAACGGTTTGATCTCCTTCGGTCGCGCGGCTGCTTCTCGAGAGCCTCAATTAAATGCTTGCACGTCTCCACATTCTCCGCCGGCTCGCACGAGTTCTGATCACCACTCTAAGGATTACCTGCACAGGATGTTGTTGTTGCTGCTGTTGTTGCTGCGCGCGCAACGCTTTGAGCTCCTTCTGCCGCGCAAGCTGCTTCTCGAATGCCTCAAGCAGATGCTTGCACGTCTCCATATTCTCCACAGGCTCCCATGTGTTCTGATCACTAATCAAATCATTAAACAAAGCGTTAGGCGTTTAGCAGCTTCTGTCGAAACACGCCCGACAGAAGCAAAGGTTTTACGCATCCAGTTAGTCCATTTCAGACTGATCAGATACGGTCCGAAATCAGACTAGTCGATACACAGAACCGGTCCGAAATTAGACTAGTCGATACACAGAACCGGTCCGAAATCAGACTAGTCGATACACAAAACCGGTCCGAAATCATACTAGTCGATACACAGAACCGGTACGAAATCAGAGTAGTTGGTACACAGAACTAAGAAGTCTTATGAAGTTTATGTGTATTTTGGGGAAGCTTTCGGTTTGATGTTTTGCCCATCGTTTTACTCATCAACGGTACACCGGCAGAGCATGAACATTTGACCTTAAAAATACAAAACTTACTAAGGATTTCCAACTTGAGCAGATATTCAGTGCTTTCTTCGAAAGAGTTTAAGAGTACGGACGCGGCTTTAAACTGCGATTTCCATATTAATATTATAAATACGAAAGCGTGTCTGTCTGTCTGCTACGCTTTCATGGCCCACCTATTCAACCGATTTTGATGAAAGTTTACATCCCGGGGAAGGACATAGGCTAGGTTTTATCCCAGAAAAGTAAGTAGTTCCTGCTGGACGAAGTCGCGGGAATCGTCTAGTACACAATAAACCACAATACTTACTGTGGATAACCCTCCCACTTGAGCAAATATTCATAGTGCTTCCGTCGCGGGTTGAAGCGCTTGGCAAGAATCTTCTCAACGACATATTCACCCGCCTCGGCGCCCGTGCCGCCTTCCCTCTCCGAACGACGCGCAATCCGCTCTTCAGGCGGCACGCGCTCTTGGGCGTTACGTACAGACGTCGTTGAGATATTTTCCTATGACAACAATATAGTTATACGTTTCTAAAATCCATGAACACCTTAAAATAAACACAGTAAAGGAAGAAATTAGGCGCTACAGCTGCAACTACAAGACTAGGCTTGGCAACCATCTAAATAACCTGGGATGGCAATTGACAATGGCACAAGCGATTCATCCTTTAAAGGGCTTGAAAATGTATAGCTGACACTCATGGAGTGCTTTCCCTACACGCCAATCTATACTTCAACCAATCTGCTCATAGTTCATCAACTGAGTGCATGATAATATATTAAAAAAATTATATATAATGCCGGTAGAAGTGAAAACGAATATATATTTTTTTAATTATTAAAAAAAAAACTTATAATCTAAACCTTAAAACTAAGGCATTAAAGTTTAGTTACGAATGTACTATATTTATGACCTTTTGTCTTCGTAACAACGTCGTCAAGAAGTAGAAGTTGCCTGGGACTTAGTCTGCTTGGATTGGGATTTTTTTATTCCGCCGCTTTTCACTGCTTTAACTCAAGCCCAAATATACTCAGTTCGCGCACTTACCCTGGATGGAATATGAATATTCATGCAAAACACAGCCAATCTGTTGTGGTCAACTCTTTATAAATTTTTTGGGATAACAAGTATCATGTCACTTTTCAGGTTATTTACTGTAAACCTGCAACAACTTGACAGTCAAACTATACATAACAACCGAATAAACTCACGTGTTATGTCAGGAAATTGCCTGACTAGTTTCAAACCCACTACACTAGCGGCACGCTATGATGGCCGGTTTGACACATTACAATAGTGATGTGGAATGTCAATTTATTCTCGAACAAAAAACAATTAAGTTTTGTTTTTGTACCTGATTAAATAGGTTTAATAAAACAAAAATGTATATGTTTATTTAATTTATTTGAACGAACTGAATATTTGAACGAAAATGAATATACATACTTTATATGCACACAAGAAACATATGAATACAAAAGATACCAAAAAAGGTGCCACAAAAGGCCATAATTAATCAGATTCGTCCATACTACTATTTTCACTGTCGTCACTGCTATCATCACATACATTAATAATTATATGTTCGTTTTCTATAATATTATCTATTTTCACATCTCTTTCATAATCTTCCCTTATTAATTTAACAGTTCTATTCACAACCTTTTCCCAGTCTCCTTTAGTCACATGTTCACAAGCTTCTTCTAATAATTTTAGCATTTTTTTTGTGGTAAATGGGGGTTCTGTATTGTGTCTTGCAGCATATCCCTTAATTTGAGCCCACACCAACTCAATCGCATTATACTCACAATGGTAAGGCGGTAACCGTATAACTCTGTGCCCATGTTCTAATGCTATTTCGTCAATGACGTATCGGATCTTGGTTGGTTTGTTTTCTTTTAAAAGACGTACTAATTCCGCTTTTAACATATTCATGTTTGCATCTACGCCATTTTTACGAAGCCATGCGACGATATCAGCTTTCTTTTGGGATTGGGCAGGTGGCTTGTCAATTTGCATCGAGTGGTATGGGGCGTTGTCCATAATTATAATAGATGGTTCAGGGAGGCTACACAACATTGAGGTAAACCATTCAGTAAACTTTTCTCCATTCATGTCTTCATGATAGTCTCCAGTGGTTTTTGACGCAAAAGCCATGAGAGAACCTTCGACAAACCCGTTGATGGTTCCGGCGTGACAAATTATAAGTCGCGATCCTTTTCCTACAGGAACTTTGGAAGTAGATGCTGCTGTGTCATCGTTCCAAGAACGGCCTACAGTATGGTTAGCATTAAGCCATGTTTCATCCAAGAACACAACATTTTGCCAATTTTTGATTTCTTTCACTTGCCGTAAAAAAGTATACCTTGCCATCGCTATATCAAATCTTTCCATCAATATTTTGCGTTTGTTACATTTTTTGTATCGAAATCCAATGGTCTTCAAAATCTTCGTTAAAGAACTTTCCCCACCGAAGAATAATCCAGCTTCCTTCAGTGAATGCACCAACTTTTTTCTTGTTGGATACTCCTTCTGTAAATAGTAGCCGTAAACATGTCTTCGGATAGCATCGGCATCAAAGCTATCGATGCCTACGACTGGTTTTGCTCGTTTTCTCTTTTTTGGTGTGTGAAGTTTATTTTCTTCTGTGCCAGTCTCGCCATATTTTTTTTTAGTTATCCGTCTAACAGTTCGTTGTCCAATATTAAGCGCATCAGCTACGCGTTCAACCACTGACGTTATAGGTAAAATTGGCCCTCCATTTTGAGCTTCACGATCGAAATAGTTACGAAGGCGTATTACGAACTCACGTGTCTGACTATTTAGAACAGTTCTCTGCGTACGTTCGGTCATATCGACGAAATCCACAACAAAGGGCTTGAACAGAGTCCAAATTAACGAGCAAGGGTCAACAGTAATGCAGTATCAATATTTGAAATCCAAAGCCAGGTCAAAACTATATCACAATCGCATTGCACTGACAGTTTATACTTTTCGAAGCAACGTCAATTCGAAACTGCTTTGTTTTGCATTGAGCATTGACGCGAGTTTGCCGGAGGTAGTAGTTGTGCTAGCCAGCGATCCTATGTGACGATCGTATTAGATTCCATTTTTAAAAATTTATTGATATTTTTTTGCGATTTCAGAGGTTTGTCCACATAGTGAAAATTGTTCATATTCACAAGTACATTCACCCCTTAAATGGTGCAAACTGATTTTTCTACACTTGTATACATTTAAGAAATCAATTTAATAAATAAATTTTGAGTCCTAAACCTAAAACTACATTCGATAAAATTTATGAATCTCTGCACATCACTATCGTCAATAAAGTAATACAATTATTTCCTTCAAAGTCGTTATCAATTAATACGGAACTTCATGAGCGGACAAACGTCAAACCGGCCATCATAGCGTGCCGCTAGTTTAGTTAGTAGCAATTTCGGACGAACTAGTTTTCCGACATAACACGTAAGTCTATCCGGTGGTTATGTATAGTTAAAATGAATGCGTGATTGGAGGAGAAACAAACAAACGCACTTTCGCATTTTATAACACACCCTTACAACATACCTTTTTAGTGACAGAGGTGGATAGTGGCAGCTTATTGACGAGGGTTTTCATTCCAGTACTGGCTTTCACTTCGTCACTCTCTTCGCCTGATGGCTGCGTCTCTGTGTCGTCCTATAATAGATTTTATTTTTGTAGATGTATTGTGTACTAACTGTTTTCATAGATTCATAATGTTTTAAGGTCTCTTTATCATGAAAACTAGCCCCAGCAGAACCCTTCGAGTACCATTGTATCATACAAGTTTTAACACTTGTACATTTTAAATACTATCGTAAAATCATGTACCTTGTATGAGAGCCCCATTTTTTTATTATTTGTTGCTATAGCTGCAATAGAAATACTCTCTATATGAAAATTTCAACCGTCTATCTATTATGGTTTATGAGATACAATCTGCTGACACACAAATGGATGGACCAACAGCAGAGCTTTAGTAATAGGATCTTCTTGACACCATTTGGTTACTGAACTCTAACAAAACAGTTTTAATCAATCTTTGTGTGTAACAACCAATGAGTTACTTTGGTTCCTGGGCCAATTGAGAAAGAAGACAGTTTTAAAGCTTAGTCCGACTTATACCAAAAATACTGGAACCTGAGATTTAATTAGTTTTCAACTGGCGAATTGTATTGCCTAAAATACGGCTTAACTGTAAACAAAAGCTAAATATATCGAAGACAAACCTTAATTTTTCGTGGTCTGCCTCTTTTCTTAGCTGTTCCATCTGCTGGAGTATTCTGCACTGGAACCAGTTGGTCTTCAGCCTTGAGCTCCATCTAGGTATAATAAACTTGAGTTAAAGGATACTTGGATCAAAAAACTATAAATAAATGGGCTAGCAATCAATTCTAGTGTTGTTTATTCAAATAAACTTATACAAGTGCTTCTGAATCGTCAAGTGAATCTACAACTGGTTGAGAATTTTATTTGTGTCATTACCAGTACTTACCATACAATTTTCAAATAACAATTTACAAATTATAATTTTCATCATGGAAAGTTCCATAACTAATGGAGAAGTTTCATGATGTTGTGAATATAATATTTAACTCAACAGAAGTAAAATATAGATTAAAACTACTAAATTAGTGTATTTTTTAAATCCATCAATAAATGTCTCAGAAAGTAAATATTTAATAAGTTTAATCATTTAATATACACCAATTGCTGTATCTTACTTGAGTGAGAAATTTTGTGAGTGAATTTTTACCTAGTGAATTTAATATTTCAATATTATCTTCACACACAAATTATGTCTTATAATTCAATAAGTCACATTAAGTCCAGTTTGCAAGCGCAACTTTAAAATTCATTTGTTGAGATATTTTAATCATTCTTTCATAATTTTGTTTAATTTTGTCTTAATTTTCATAATAAATTTTCATTAAAGAAATGGAAACTTCTCCATTGCGTAATTTTATTGTATCTTTTAAAATGAGTGTGATTAAGTAGGGTAAGTGCTTCTTGAAGTTTTTCTGGAAACTTCCTTGTAAAACTCCTTGGTTATTCAGTCTATTCTTGAACTGATTTACTGAACTCGAACACCACCACATCCACTTGGACAATCTGTTCCAAATGTGTAAAACTCTGAAGTATAAATTATTGTATTTTGTGTTTATTTTATAGGTTCTGTTGCCTACAATAGAGATTTAAAATAAATAAACAAAAGTCTCATAACTTACAACCATAGCGTGTGCAAACTTTGATAGATTTTGCACGTTAGAGCCCGCAGTGATCCACGCGGTGCGCTGCGCCTCTGGCATGCGGCACCACTGCTGGTACAGTTTCCAGCTGTTGTCTGCGCTGGATGTGGACCCATCACGCGCTGAAGAACACTTCCACAGCAGGAATGCCCACACCTGCGCCTTATTTTCATTCTGTTTCAAAAATTGCGTATGTAACCTTTACAAGCGTTGAATGCTTATAATATTAGTGCTAGTAGCTGTTAGCTTTATATTTCAACTAAATATTACTTACACTATCCCTTACAGGTGACTTTCCAGTGCAATTGCCCGACTCCTTATGTTCTTTGAACTCGTCAACAAAGTGAAATGCAGAATGACACTGTCCACATACAAGGACATCTAGAGTTGCCATTTCTTCATGTGCTTCTGAAAAATTAAAAATGGCAAAATTAAGTCACAAAGAAAATAAGTACTGTAATATTATTGATCAGTGAATAAATGCTTACTGTATATTGTACAATACTAGAAACTGGCCTACAATGTACAGTGGAAGTCAAGGTATAGAAACCTTTCTACAGATATTTTACACGGTTTTCTCACAGACTCCCACTAAACTATTTTTTCAGAAATCACACCAGAGCAACTAAGGCAGATCAATTTATTAAAATTATCTAATACCGTGCAAATTCTCTGAACTGATTTTAATTAAATTGACATAAATGTAGCAATAGCAATTAGGATAATATTTAGCTTTCTATCCTTTAGCTTAATACCCTCAAGTGACTTTAATCATTTTTATTATGTATCCTAAATAATTAACTTATGTAAGTACATTAAGATCTGGGCATGATTATAAATTAGGTGAAAAATAGATAAATCTTGAGTTATCTTATGTAAATTATACTAAAAAAGGTAGTACTCAGATGTCTACAAAGGAATAAGTAAATTAGGTAGAACATTAACAAGCATTATTGTATACCTTTCAGAGCTGTAGGATTTTTGGTTAATTCCTCAGGATTTCCTGCAGGTATTTCCTGTGTTGAAGTAGATTCTCCTTCTTCCATAGTAGTCATTTTTACTTTGTATCCCTAAAAGCCATCATTATAATGTTTTAAAAACTTCTTTAGTTCATAACCTTAGTAAGTTAAGAAATTCCCGCCAACAATCGCTACTAGCATAACTAGCTAGCAGTCTCACTGCACCCAGTTAATTGCACACTAATGCATTCTACATTGATAAATTGTTTACTAATATACGTAGTGAAATATTATCATGCTCAGTACCCTTTCAAAATAAGTTATTTAGTTTTATTTTTAAACAAATAACTAGCACTTTGTAACATCAATCAAATCGACGCTTTTTGGCTTTCTTGTACTCATGATGCTTTACCCGGATAATAAATCAATGTATTTTATTTAGAATTTATCCATTTTATTCACTTTTGAATTAAAAATTAAGCACTTTACACTTACCACAACAATGTCAAATCTCTAATTTTTTTAAATAAAATTAACCCTTGAAAACGCACGCAAAACGGAACAACTGTAGGCAAGCATCAAAATCTATATGAGCAAAAAAAAGCGTCGCCGACACATCGACAATGCCCTATAATAATGGTCGACAAACTGTGTTTTCTACGTCACCCTTTTAAAAATTAGCCAATAGGAGGAAAGATAAATTTCCCTATGGACCAATAGTAAATTAAATTTATTTTGACATAACGTAACAGACTTGTTATTGCCATATTGTCGACATTATTCGCCGAATATTTTTTAAGTCGACACAACTTAACGACATTCTAATGTTTTTTTTCAATAAAGGTATATAGTAAGCAGTATTTCCAAATGTAGTACAATGAAAATCCAATTAACTATTTCCATGTACATGAATAACATTTACATGATTAAGATGCAGAAAATAGCTACATTTTTATCAAACAAACAAGCTGTAACCTGTAACTCGAGTCTCGACCAATTCTCTAAATTAATAAATATTCTATTCTATATTCTATTCACGGAAGAAATTTCAGAGACCCCCTTTTTTTGATGTAGCATCCGTCTTAAAATTGATTTTGTTTGTGTAAAATGTAGACTATGTTACCTACCCGGAGCTTAACACCTCATTCATCAAAATCGTCTCAGTTATTTATGCACTGCGGTGTAACATGTACCTAAATACATACATAATTACTCATCTTAGGTACCTACTCTATAGGTACTAATCACAGGTACTAATACACTAATTAGTAGGTAGGTACTCTATAGGACTTAAGTATAAACTTAATATTAATATTATTATACTAACTTATGCCCTCGACTTCGTCCGCATGGATTGAGGTTGTTTGATTCCTCTGGGAACTCTTTAATTTTCCGGATAAGAAGTAGCCTATGTTATAATAATATAAGCCTAGTTGTAGGTATGTTATTCAGACTATACGTTCAGAATATAACCTTTCTCTGCGCCAAATTTCATCCTGATCAGTTCACTCGTTCGGTCGAGATTGAGTAACAAACATCCATCCATACATCCATCCAAACTTTCGCAGTTATAATTTATAATTAGTATACCTAGATCACGCCAGAACGGTTGAACGGATCTGGATGAAATTTAGTAAAGAGCTCACAGATACATTGTCTGGGATTGACTTGAATAAATAAATATTAATTGATTTATAAATGTATATGTCACCGTCAAAATTGCTAAAACCGTCAGATTGCAATCTAACGCTTTTTATCTCGATAGATTGTGACCCGTTCAATGTTCTGAGTATCAATTTTTGAAATATTAATTGTATTTACGTTTTTTTTCTCTTTCTTCGAGGTTAGGTTAGGGTTTGACATAAATAATCAGGTGATTATTAATAAGTTCTATCTGGATTATATACCTAACAGATTACAATGTACTGAAAAATAATGCGTTAAATTGTAATCTTTTGACAGTTTACAATGTCGCTAGATAGATTACAATCTAACGGTTTTCACAATCATACGGTGACATTTATATTTGATTTATATGTCACCGTAAAATTGCAAAAACCGTTAGATTGTAATCTCACTAGTGAAATTGTAAACTGTCGACAGATTATAAACCGTTCAATGTTCTGAGTGTCAATTTTTGAAATATTCGTTGTATTTACGTTTTCTTCTCTTTTTCTTGTAGGTTATGATAGGGTTCGACATAAATAATCAGGTTCTATCGGGTTAATATAAAGAACATTGACAAAAGAAAAAAGATTAAGTATCGGCATATTTCTGGATCTCTCAAAAGCCTTTGACACAGTCTCTATCACAAAACTCCTTAAGAAACTCGAGAGGCTAGGAGTACGAGGATCGGCTTTATCTCTTTTCAAAAGTTACCTCTCAGAACGGAGTCAATGTGTTACCATGAATAATGTTACCAGTCATGAACGGACACTCAACTTTGGCGTTCCTCAAGGACCTACTTCTCGGGCCTACCTTATTTCTTGCCTATATAAATGAGCTTTGCCAGCTTACACTGCTAAATTGTAAGATAAATACTTACGGCGATGACAGTCTTTTACTTGTTCATGGTAACACATGGGACGAAGCACGTAAGCATGCTGAACTAGCTTTGGCTAATGTAATAATAACGCTTTGGCTGTCAATTAATTTGTTAACAGTAAACGTAGAAAAGACAAAATTTATTGCATTCGGCTCAAGAGGCTCCCTGCCACCTGACTCTTTGTCCATCGTTGCTCATCATTGTTCGGCCACTCTTGACACTAATCTCAGAAATTCAGCTAGCTTGGGTACATTGAAAACCATTTACTTTGCTCGGTTATTGCATCACGGTCTGGGATGGTGCTGGTAAGACAGTGATGCTTCGGTTGGAGAGGGCTCAGCGTGCGGTTCTGAAGGTCATGACATCAAAACCTGTTCGCTTTCCTACTTCTGCTGTTTACAAACTGACCAAGGTTCTCACTGTACGTCAACTCTTCATATTGTCGCTAACCCTTCGAAAGCATGCTACAACTATTTACGCTTAGATTATTTGACGTGTACGAATTCATTGTATTTACGATTCAGAATTTAAAAAAAAATAAGCGGAGGTCTGACAAAGTCTATCAAATCGTACCGTGTTGAACTGCCTTAGCGGTTCGTCAGTCATACTACAAAAATAATAAAATATTACATATTTACCCTCTGACTTCTCGAAAAATTGACAAGTTGGCTTCTTACCCTAAATTATGATGAGACTGAAAATCTCCTCTAATAAACTTTATCCATATTCATACAAAGTTACAACACACAAGTCAAACTCACACACACACTCATACGCTCACCCATGCAACACGTAATCCTAATCTATATTAATTTTTAATTTTTTTAATTTGTCGCTAACACTAATGTTGAAGGAAAGAAAGAAAGAAAAATCATTTATTTTCCAGTTTTGCCACACATTTGTTTACCTCAAGGGTATGCTAATTTTCTGTTTTGTCTATCGTTTTCCTCTGATTTGTGAACCTGGAGGTTGGCGTTAACAGCTGCAACACAGTTTTAAACTAACGCAGTTGTTCCCGTTCCATAGTTTTTATGTATCTATGTTTAAGAGAAAATAAATAAAAGTAAGTAAAATAAAATTAAAAGTTTACAATCTCGCCAGTTAGATTACAATCTAACGGTTTTTGCAATTTACGGTGATATACCTTTACACGTATTTTTGATATACAGCTTGTATATCCAAAATGTTAAGTACTAGCAGAGAAAGCTAGTACCTACTTACCATGATTTTTTTCCATAATCACACCTGGGTGATTGATGTGTTGTGTGATGATGCAGCCTAAGATGCGGCCTAAGATTCAAAAGTGACACAGGCATCTTCTAGGCAAGCGCGTATGCCCTTGTCACTCTTGAATCTTGATATAGAATGAAGATACCCGGAATCCGGATAGTACCTAATTGGTGCGAAACCGTCGATATAATAATATTATATAAGTAAATTGTAGTCGTTGTAAATTGAGGTCGTTGTGCGAAACACAGTTTTAGGTACATTATAGTATTCCAGACCCATACGAATGAAGAATGAAGACGCAAAGCGTTCGTACGTGTGGAGGGATTATGGAACATCAATGGTAGGTATAGGTATAGGTGGAAACTCGCACGGCGTCTTGCGGTACGATGGTAGAAAGGTGAGTGAGGTACAACTTTACAGGATCGAAAAGCTCCTGACTAGCACACTCACCGAAATAATATATCCTATAAAATACCAATAGGCCGGCTACCATGTAATGGCGGTGATCCAGAGTATGAAGTTTCTCCAGAAGAGGTGAATCTTCGCCAATCAATCTCTTAGTCTGACGATCTACAGCGTCAAGAGGCAAGAGCCAAGAGCCGCCATAATAATAATATGTGCTATAGCCGCTAGTCATCGATCTATACTAGAATTACTAGATTACAGATAGGCCCTTTCGACCGACAACTATAGGTATAGTCCCATCAACTTATCTGGCCCGGTGGCCAAAATTGGAACTAATTTTTATGCCTGTTTAGTTTTTGTTTTTTATAGCGACGCTGTGACCGGGTCAGTTATGTTCGTGGGACAAGTGACAAGACAAGTGTTTTTCAAACAAACCATTAAATAAAGTACAAACTTTTATTATTTGCGTCCATCATTGTATGAATCACAGAGTACTTTTTTTAAATGATGAATTATTATTTCTCGAGAGGTTGCACTAGTTAACGAGATATTACTACGATAAAATCACAGGATAAAATATACATATACCTAGTCTACAAACATGTTTGTTTTAGGTGTTAGCCCTAAGAGGTTGTGTGTTTGTTTGTTGGGCACTTTTTTGTTACCATTTCGATTCTGCAATTTGTATCGATACTGCATAGTGTTTGTATCGATGCGATAAAGCGATGCAAAATCGTGGTTACGTCGTCGACCACCAGCGATATCTGGCGGTATTGCCACTGACTTTTACAAAGTCGCCGTGGTTGATTATCCTACCACGGGAACGTTCCGAGTTCCGACAACCTTCCTGGCGCAGTAGTGAGCGCTGTGATTCGCAAGTGGGAGATTCCAGGATCAATCCCCGGCTGAGTCAAGTTAAGAATTTATTATTTCTGAATATTCTCTGGTCTGGTGTTAGTGACCAGTTACCAACACTACCAGTACCCTACCAGGTGAGATCGCTCATCGCAATCATAGGCTGATTTGTGGTGAAATTAAAAATAAACGTTGTTTCTTCGAACTTAAGTTAACGATTCGACTCAAGTCCTAAGAATAATGTTTGCAAAACATTACGTTCACGAGTATGAGAAACGCGACCCGACTCAACAAGTCAGCGACTCGAGTCGACCCGTCACTACTACAATTCTTGGTAACAAGTAACAACACTATTTGACGGATTTGTCAATAACTTGTCTCTGTGTCTGTTGTAGCGATGTGCCGAGTTGTATTTTTTTTGACTCGAGTTACTCGAGTTCGTAAGGCCACTAACTCGATTTGCAACCCGAGTTGACTCGACACGTTGACTGTCTCCCGTCGGGCGTCGCGACTCGAGTCCAAGCCTCAAGGCAAGGCGCGGCAAGCGTGTGCCGTGTGCGGTGTGGCATGAATGGGAGCGACGAGTCGACTCGGTGTCTTTAAAGCCGCTACAGCTATAAAGACCAACAACCAATGCTGCGTAGCGGCGTAATTAAGATTTATGATTCAGGCTCCCAGGATTACAGGTCTTTATAAACGTACAGTATGTTATAAACGAAATATAGTAGGTATTTGTTACTAAAATTATAAAATATTTAATTATTGAAGTCGTACACTTAAAAGTATTAACTATTAATGGCACCATTTTTCAATCTTTAAATAATAATTACCTATTTATTTTAACTAGAACGTGTACAAATCTTAAAACTAATCAATATTACAGTCTTGTGTTTTAGACAAATACAAACATAACACTTAAACGATTTTTTAAATTAAATTTTTAATAAAAAATTTTTTTTATTGTCAAATTAACATAATACTTATTCCTTATGGAAAACTTTGATAATAATTATCAAAGTTACTATTATAATTATTATAATAGTAAGGTTGTGTTAAAATTGACAAGCTCGATGTGCTTGTCAATCAAAACAAAACTAAAATTAAATTACGAATTAATCCGAAGTCCGAACACTGCAAAGCGAGCTCCGAGTTAACAAGGCGCGCGCGGGAACGCGACTCGGTTATCGGAGATGCTCGGCAACTCGGCGCAGGCCGCAGCTCGACTCGAGACTCTCGAGGTAATGCGTCATGCAACGCGAGTCGCGAACCAACCACGCGAGCTGCGAATTCACGACGACGTGAGTACGAGTTGACTCGGGTTGTTAAAAACTGGACTCGAGTTGACTCGTTTACGATTTGACTCGAGTTACTCGAGTCACACTGCACACATCGCTAGTCTGTTGTAACTGGTTGTAACTTGTCTTTGACGCATCGTGGGACGCTTTAATTCTCGCTGCTATTAATTATTTCGTATTTTTTTTAATTATAAATTCAGCAGTCTATTTTTATTGGGGTCGATATAGTTTACTTGTCTTTTTTATATTTCATTTAAAACTTCAAATCTTCTAGTTTCAGATGTCGGGTATTGCAAGTGCACGTTTAGCCGAAGAGAGAAAAGCTTGGCGCAAGGACCATCCCTTTGTAAGTGTCATGTCCATCCATTTCTATGAAACCATTGCTGTTTGCTGTTTTTTTTACCATATTATTTAATTTCAGGGTTTCGTCGCCAGACCAATGAAAAATCCTGATGGATCACTGAATCTAATGACTTGGGAATGTGCGATTCCTGGTAAAAAGGGGGTTAGTATTCAAATCGTATTCTAGAATTACTTACTATGTGTTTCAAATATGAAGACACATTTGAAACACATATTACTTTTAAACCAATCTAGTTCAGAATTGTGCCTTCATTACTAATATTCAATAAGGGGTTGTTTTAAATTAAAAGGATGCATGATTTTTAAAGAAAAAATTACAAATAAGTATTAATTGAACAATTTATTTTAAATACTTAAGTAGTTTAAATTTAATTTTTCTTAATTATTAGCAGTGTGTTATTACTTTCCATGTAGCTGTTAGGGAAGTAGCTATATTTTACCTTATCTACCTACATAGGTTTTGGATATGACAAACAAAATATAGAGTTATTGTGTTAGTTCAAAGTTTAGTAATCTTACAAAATTCCTTTGCATTTTTTCAAAAGTCAGACATATCTTAATGATGGTTATCTTTTCAGACTCCATGGGAAGGTGGTTTATACAAGTTAAGAATGATCTTCAAAGATGATTACCCCTCTAGTCCACCCAAGTGTAAATTTGAGCCCCCTCTCTTCCATCCCAATGTGTACCCTTCTGGAACTGTTTGTTTGTCACTACTAGATGAAGAGAAGGATTGGCGTCCGGCAATAACAATCAAACAAATCCTTCTTGGTATCCAAGATCTCCTGAATGAGCCGAATGTTAAGGACCCTGCACAAGCTGAAGCATATACAATCTACTGGTTCGTTTTATCATATATTTATATTGATTTTATATTTATTGATGGTATATATTTATATTATTCTATTGCGAGTTAGCCCTTGGTACATTTATGCAGGTAGCTTATCTACCTACCTTTTTCTTCCAAGTGATGGCTTTTCACATCCAAAGCCTCCCAACTGACCAAACACCATTTAGATTTAGCCACCAATTGGCCAAAGGAGGAAGTTTCTTTTTTTTTATTTTAACTTTAAAATAAACTCGCCGGCATATTTAGCGGAATATAAAAAAAAGGTTTGATATCAGTATCATATAAGGTTGCTGGCTGGTTTATACGTCATTTAATTTAAAAAGAAATATTTTCAAATTAAGAAAACAAGTGAACATCACATTTTATGCAATTGTTTTAATTTTATTCAAATACACCTTATCTGGAGCGAACTTCGAGTATTTCTTCCTTCTGAGTTTGATTTAAGATTTCATTGAAATACTGTTTTTTGTTAGTTTTTTTTAATCGCGAATCTTTCTGGAGTTGATGACTGAATTATGCCTGACTTAGCCCCAACAAAGATTGCCAGGGCACTCGAAATGCGAAGAAATGGTCAAACCTACAGAGTGATATCCAGAGATCTTCGTTGACCAGTTTCAACGATCCATTGCAGTATCCAATGGTTCAGGGAGACCGGTACTTATGTGAGAAGAACAGGACAAGGCAGAAAAAGACGCACTTCGAGTAGGGATGATCGTTTCATTCGTCTTCGTGTACGTAGGAACCCCCGTTTGACGGCCGTTCAAGCCCGACATGAGTTAGAAGCAGTGCGGGGTGTAACCGTAAGTGAGCGTACGGTACGAAGAAGGCTCGAAGAAGCTGGTTTGGGTTCATTTGTGCCCGCCAAGGCTCTCCAAGGCTCGAGGTAAATCATCGTAGAAACAGGTTAACTTTTGCTCAGGAACATCGACTTCGAAACGCGGACCAATGGAGTAAGGTATTGTTTAGTGATGAGTGCAGAATTCTCTTAAATCAAATTGACGGCAGGCAAAGAATATACAGACGCAAAGGAGAACGATACATTCAGACAAATTTTGAAACTACAGTTGCATACGGTGGTGGATCAATAATGGTTTGGGCGGGCATTTGTTTGGGAGTTCGCACGGACTTGGTAGTGATTGACAGAGGGAGTCTGACTGCAGACCGCTATATCAGAGAAGTTTTAGAAGAAAATGTCGTACCGTTTGCCCCATATATCGGTGAAGATTTTGTTTTTATGCAGGATAATGCTCGGCCGCATACTGCTCGGGTAACTCAAGCTTATCTTAATGATATGAATATCACTGTTATGGAGTGGCCGGCGAGATCACCGGATATGAATCTAACAGAGCACGTTTGGGACTTGCTGAAAAGAAAAGTTAACTCCAGAATTCCAGCTCCAGCCAACGAGGGAGAACTGCGAATCGCCGTAGTTGAGGAATGGCGGAGACTATCCCAGGAGACCATTGATAACATCATTCTCAGTATGCCTAGACGGGTAGAAACTTTAATAAGAGCACGTGGAGGAAATACGCGATATTAATCACCATTTTTCTAATTTAATTAATTGTTATTTTAATATTAAATTTCACTTTTCCCGGTTACATGAAAAGTTCAAAAATGTACCATTTTTCACAAATAGCCTTTACTCACAAAATCTGTTCTTAATGTGATCTCATTATAAGTAAAACAAATGAAACTTTAAATAATCAAAAGAAGTGTAGTAAGTAGATTTTAAAATAAAACCATATTTTTTTAATTATGGACCTTTTTTTTATGTTCCGCTAAATATGCCGGCGAGTTTATAAAGCTAAGCCTTCGATTAAATTATTGAAAGCTTTTTTATTTATCTTCACAAATGACAAGATTACTTTTCCCTTGCATTTCCAAATCGTATGATTCTTGGCCGGTCGACTATGCTGCGACGTTACAGTGACATTATGTGATGTTAGGTGGTTTTGCTAGCCGATGCAGGCAATATCGGGCAGTTTAAACTTTAAAATGGTTATAGTTAACTATCCTTAAAGATGACATGCCATTGTGGACTTTTCTGTGGACCTGTAAAAGAGGAACAATTCCACCATACATTGTTTTGTTATATCTCAAAGGTATTAGACAGCATTTTCGATGACAGCTTCCAGTTAGCTTGATTTTTTCTGACATCTTCATCAATCGTCATCATTATTATTTCAACCAATTTACACAAAACAATGAATTATACACTTAAACCTTCCTCTTAAATCATTCTGTCCATTGGTGAAAGCTGTATGAAAATTGGTTTGGTAGTTTTTAGAGTTTATTGTGTTCAGACAGACAGACAGACTCAAGACAGATTTTTGACCTTATGTATTAGTAGTTGTAGTATATAAGGTAAGCCCACCCCCTCTGTAGATGTTATCATAAAATTGTAATTGAAGAATATTTTTTTCAGCCAAAACCGGTTAGAGTATGACAAGAGAGTAAGGGCGCAGGCGCGTGCCATGGCTGCAACTGAATGAATCCTTCATGCATTCTACAACATTCCTTAATCAGCAGGAATGCCGTGACCAGCTTTGGTAGTAGGGGATTGTTTTGGTTTTGTGTAAAACTAGGTGTCCGCTATTTTTCCCAAACTAGTTTGGTGCACTCCTGCTATAATATAGCTCCAGGTTCAGAGATGTCTGTAAATGTATGGATTTTTACCAAACACATATACAGCTATGAGTGCACACTCAACTTATTTCTGAGCAGAGCAACATTATTCACTGGGAAGAATTGTGTCATTGTATATGTTTTAGAAAATAGTGAATACCCAGCTTTAAACACATTTGAAACAATCATTTAGGCGCAAAACACAAGGCGTGGGGCGGCCGCGGGCCGGGTCGGATGCGCGGCGGGTTGAATTTCTTGTATTTATATGGACGACATCACACAGAACGCGGGCGCGGGACGGGCGCGTGGCGGGTGACGCTGTGTGCTGTCGTCCATATAAATACAAGGAATTCAACGACCCGCTCCCGTTCCCTGTGTGTTTTGCGCTTTAATATTCTACTGTTGCTAAATAGAAGGTTACATTTTCAGCATTACTTCAATAGTGTCTCTTTAACGGAACTATTAAGCAATCATTACAACAATCGCAATAATATATATTTTTTATTAATTCTCATTTTCTGACAGTATTGAACTTGTTGACAGTTTGTACTGATTTTTGGATTTTATTTAATGTGTGGTGATAGAATAGAAGACATAATAATAATAATAATGCTTAAAAATTAATTCCTGTATTGGAGATAGAATTTCATGTTTAAAGTAGGTATCTCCCAAAATATTTAAACTTGGCAGCAATAGAATCCGTTTGTTGAAAGCTGAGAGTGTAAAATGGCGATAAAATTTGGTCCGACATCCCCAAATAATGAACTACGTTTTTTTGTACTTTAGTTTTGTATACATATTTCGTTTCGCCAATATTTAAAAGGTTAAATAAATCGACTCTCCACTTTCACTTGACAGACTATGGCCATATTAATAAACTAATATTAGCTAAGAACAGGTTCTCAAGTATCAGTTTGATTATAAGCAGAGATACGATGATGTTGGTTTATTAATATTGGTCCTATGGAATATGGATGAAATGTTTTAATATCCTCTTGCTTCAAAGTTGGTTAAAAAAAAATAGGTTTAAGTAGTGTTAGAGTATTTCCAATCGTAAAACATTTTTCTCAGTAAATAATTTAACAAAATTTAATTAAAAATCAAACTAGTTAAACACGTTTCTAAGAAGTATCTGTATAACATTCTGATAAAAGCAGTATCAATAATGTAAGAATTGTTAATTTATTTTAAAAAACTATTATTATTTGAACGCCTGTGTGAGTGAGCTCAGTCTCAGTGTAGTTTAATTCCGAATGTATAATGTTTTGTTCTTTCCACTACTGTTAAAATAATAAAAAAATTATTTGATATCTGATATCATCTGCTTAAAATCTCTGGCATTCTGGCAAAAGAATCTACAACATTAATTTTATCTATTTTTGTATTTTTACGTTAGATTAATGTAACAATAAATAAGTAAATTCCAAGTGTATTTTATTGATGTTGATTGTTTTTCCCTATAAAGTAATACAACAATATTGAATAGATGATCTGTTTAAACCTTGCTATCTTTATGTATGAACCTTTAGCGATAAACACTATTAGGGTGTTTAATGCTTAGTGTGCATTTCATTTAATGATCATTTTTTCTAAGAAACATTTAAAAAAAAAGATCAATAACAGTAAACAGAAGACTGTGCTTCTTAGCTCAAATGAGTAAAATAGATTACCAATCTCTCACTCTGCTTCGTATACCTCATTGCTGGAAATCGTGATAAACGGAACTTTGGGCCAAATTCGGTCACCCATCCAGTCACCGACTTGAATCAAAGTTGTTAATCGACTGTTAGGGGTCGAGTTCGTTCGCGGGCGTACTTTGCTAGCGGCAGCGCAAATAAATATTGATTGCAATCTGTCAAAGTATTTTTTTGTTGAAGTGAAACTTCTTTAGAATCGTTGTGGTTTGAAAATTCGATGAAACGAAACGAAAAAGAGACAAATATATTCCTAAATAGGAATTAGCCTGCGAGAGAATGAGGTAGAATACAAGTTGTATTTATCTCATTCTCTCATAGGCTATATGTTTACGAACATATTCTGTAATATTTACATTCAAATCCACTTTGAAAACGAACTATGTTTTGTAACGAATTCAATCGCTTGCTACCGACGGGCACGTTCCGTGTGATGTCCATAATTCCTTAATAGTACACGGCGCTGTACGCCAGACCCGGCCCGCGCCCGATATCTATGTTTGCCCTTAATAGGCCTATTACACTATTCTAAGGGACCCTACCTTCATGTACAGTGTAGTGGAAGAAAAATTAGGGGATCCTATTTCATTGCTGTGTAATAAGCGACGCTCTAATTAGTGGACACGCCTACCCTTATCTTAGGGTCCTGTAGTAAGTGCTGTGTAATCGGCCTTTAAGTCATTTAAGTCTATTGTACGTTTACAATTGTGTGTTCTGTGATCACCGACCTAGGGGGTTACTATGAGCTCCTAAAGCAGGACAGAAATTGAACTGCACTGCATTAATGTACTATGACATATAAATTAGCAGGCCTGCTGCAGGCTTGATGCGTTATCGATTCAAAAACCGTTCACCTTTTTTTTGTATGGATTTTCATACCATGACGCGTTACTTGACAGCGGCAAAGCGTCTGTTGAACGGTGCTTGAACGTCCGATATGTCAAATTATACTATCGAACAAAAGTTACTACGAAACCAACTTTTTCAGCATTGTTTTCATAGATATTAAACTATATACGGATTGTTTTGTAGATTATTATCGAGGTAAGCTGTTTAACCTCTAAAATCACAGGAGTTTAAATTAAAATGAAATGTTATAAATAATCGCGTTCTTATCGTTATTAAAAAAAAACGATAAGAAATTCTGAAGTGGATTTTTAGATTTTGAAGTGCACCGTGGTATCTCAGAACGTGGTATTATTTATTGGGTCAGTGCTTCAACCAGTCAACATTACTTTTTGCCTTTCCTTTAATTTGTAGATGTGTGACGAATATGAAATCTTTGAGTATTTGGAGAGCGAATACCGTATTGAAAAAAGGAACCGACGCCAGCGCACGAGGGAAATAAACAACCCTTTCGATAAGAATGAAAGGGAATTTATGGACCAATATAGGTAATAGGACACTAAAACTCGATTAATAAATACCTATGCTATGTCAATATGATAAATCGAGGTAAACTTTAAGATAATGTTTTCTTAAATTATAGGTTATCAAAGGATTTAGTCCACGGTTTGTGTGAGGATTTGGAACCTATCATGCAAACGAATCCTCATCGATCTAGTGATTTGAGCATAGAGACAAAGGTGAGAGGCGAACACTTGATTATGAAATTAATTAAACTCAATAGGTACCCATAAAATCATTTGCATCAAGCCACTGTCCGACTGCTGGGCTCAGGTCTCCCCTCTTGAGATGATTAGACTGTAGTTTACCATGCTGGCCTAGTATGAATTGGCAGACTTCAAACACCTTCCAGAACTCTATCATCTCACATGTGTTGGTTTCTTTGGGAATCCTTCACGAAAAGACGTAATAATTTTTTTTGTAATAAGGACAGGAGTATTAACAAGGAGCTAAAATAGGTTAAATTAATTGTTTTCAGGTTTTAACAGCAATCTATGTCTATGCACATGGGTCCTATCAGAAACCTACTGGTAGTGCACAACAAGTTGCCCAGCAAACTGTATCTGCAGTATTGGCAGAGGTCACTGCTGCCATAAATCATATAGACATAAGAAATAAATATATAAAGTTTCCTCAAACAGCAGAAGAACAGGATGCAAATAAATTGAGGTACATTATGTCATGTTGTGTATATTGTATTTATGATGAGGTCATATTGTTACATTTTTAATAAATGTTTTTATTAATAAATTAATCAATTTATTGTACATAATATCTTGACGATGTAAAATTAATATTACCAATATTTTGTTGACAGATTTTATGAACAGTTCGGTATACCAGGTGTAATAGGTTGCATTGATGGGACACATGTAGCCATAGTAAGACCAAAGGACCATGAAGAAAGATATTTTTGTAGAAAAAATTACCATTCCTTGAATGTCCAACTAGTAAGTATAATTTCTCATTGGTCTATAATAGCATTAAAATAAAATATGTAAAAATAATAATAGCTTTCTCCATAGTAATATAATTGTTTTAGTACACAGCCTTTAAAATACTTTAATATAATTTTCAGATTTGTAATGCTGACATGGATATCATTAGTGTAGATGCTAGTCATCCAGGAGCCAATCATGATTCCTTTATTTGGTCTCATCACCCACTAAGAACTCACTTGGAGAATCTTAGCAGTGCAGAGGCTTTATGGCTATTAGGTAAGTTACTTATAAAAAAAATTAACAAACTATGCAGTATTATATATACTTCATATTATGAGTAAGTTTAGTGAATGACCTTACAAGCTTACACACAATTAACAATTCTAAACTAGAAAAAAAACTGGATATGGATGCCCTAATCATCCAGCGGTACGAAATATACTTAAATACCTATTCTCATACCTACCAAATATACATAAAAAAATTAATTAAAATCGGTAAAAAAAATTATGTATAAGATTTTTAATTATTAAAGTTAATATTATATCAAATAAAACAGGTCCTATCCTACATTATTGCTATCACTAAGCGGGTACTAAATACATACACTAGATACTAATAAAACACTAGTCTCATTTATTTGGTTATGATTGAACTTAATAAATCTGAATCATATTCTTCTTTTAATCATAATCAAGTTCATAATCTTTTTATTTTTTAATTATTTTAGGAGATTCAGGTTATCCACTCAGGAAAACAATGATGACACCAATTTTAAATGCACCACCACAATCCCCAGAAGCCTATTACACTGAAAAACATGTCAAGACCCGGAACATCATTGAGAGGACAATAGGTGTACTAAAGGCACGATTCAGATGTTTATTAGTCCATCGAGTACTACATTACCAACCACAATTAGCTGGTTGTATTACAAATGCATGTGTGATTCTTCACAACATTTGTAATGCAGCGAACTTGTCTATACCGGAACTCTCAGAAAATGAAGTACAACAAGAAGCTTTCATGCAACCTACAAATACGCATGTAGATCCAGCTAATCGACAAAATAGAGAGTTACAGATTGGCATTGCTACGAGGGAGGACCTTGTGAGGCGCCTCTGGCAACTGCGTCAGAGAGTCTGAAAAAAAAGGCATAAAAAATAATGTAATAGATTATTACTTAAATGACAAAAATCCTTGGGAGTGATAACAAACTGTTCTAATTAGCTATCATAAATTACTTTTAAGTGGCATTATGAGGTGGTGATATTAGCAAATGAAAACCCCGGCAGAGTTTGTTGTGGGCTCTTCTTTGACTAGGTCTCATTGGAACCCTCGTGAACTTAGCTTTAAGTCGACAAATATTATCACCACTAAAAGGTCTTTTTGTTTCCTAACGATCAAAAACGAAAGTACCAGTTTGAATAAACTATATTTGACTTTGTTAAAAAAAGGTTTTGTGTATAATTTTTATTGCAAAAAGTAATTGTTTTACCAAAAAGTAATGGTTTCTTTTATTTGCTTCTACTGTATAAAGAATTGTATGATATAATATATAAATAATCTGTCTGAAATATTAAATTATTTATTGAAACCTTGTACAAGGTTAAACAAAACTGTACTTTAAGTCACTAAGAGATAAATTTAAAGAAATCAATTTTATGACAGTACACAACCAATATACCTATATTTGAAAATCTAGTATACGTGCATAAACACATAGATAAATTCAAGAAGAAAAGTGATTGTCATAATGTCAATACTAGAAATAAAAATAAACTTGTAATGCCTGCTTCTAGGCTTAGTAAAACTAGCAATTCATTTGTTGGAAACGGTGTCCGCTTCTACAATAAGCTTCCAGAAGACATGTTGAAGATGTCTCTGAATAAGTTCAAAGTTAATGTGAAACGTAAACTCATTAAAAAATCTTATTAACATGTAAAGGATTACCTAAATGACAAGGAAGCTTGGCAATGATTTGATCTAATGGCTATGATAGTTCCTTAGTTAAGATGATTTGTGAAGTGGTGATAATAAAAAAAAATAACCCGGCTGAGTTTGTTGTGGGCTCTTCTCAGACCAGGGCGCGTTTGGAACCCTCGTAGCTTTAGTTTTAAGATACCGTTACTGATTATCACCATTATATTTTATAAATAACTGGACGTCAATAAGTGTAGTGTAACTACCTATATTGAATAAACATTATTGACTATTGACTATTGTATATTTTATTTTTATTGCTTTTCCAACTTAGAATTATTTAGATAAGTTACTACTTAAATATTTGTGTTGTAACTTGTAAGCAGTAATATAATACACAATGAACGAAAAATGAAAATGCAAATTTTGTTAATTAAAGTTTTAAAATTAAAGACAAAATATCTCACCCAGATTGTATGTTTCGGAGTACTGAAACTATTTCACTGAGATAATCCACAGCCCTTTCTATAGAACGGCTATTGTTCATCTCAGCTTGTGACCTCATTTCTGAAGATCTAACCAGCTGCTCTCTTGCATCTGCAGCACTCATCTGGTGTCCCTGCCGACTTCTTCGTCTTGTCCGACCCCGTTCTGACAGGGTCTGACCTGTTATGGGTGATGGCTCTGCCTGAACAGGTAGTACAAGGCGCCTTCTTGCACCCTGTCCTGTTGCGCCCTGTCTAGATGGTGATGGTTGTGGATCTACAAGTGTAGGTACAATCTCACGAATTGGCGTCTGACATCGCTGCTGTAAAGCCGCTGAAGTTGTAGCCTCATTTGGGCCACTTTGGAGTTCCTGTAAAAATGAATATACAGGTCATTAGTTAGTGTCATCATAATATTGTTAAATACTTTCATTAGATATATTTAGTCATAATGGACTTACTTCACTAGATGGTACTACTAAAAATATTGGATCCTCAGTTGCAGTAGATTGGGAGGTGTCCGGATTGCTTGGAACTGCAATGTCCTCTTGGATATCCTAGAGAAAAAAAAAGTAAAATAAGGCAAGACATAGGTAGGTATAAGCTATATTATAATGTTCATAGATTATGCATACTGCATTGCAAACTATGGTTAGGTAAACTTACTTGGGGTTCTACCCTGACCCCAGGCAACCCAGATCCATAGTCTTCCCCAAGGATGCTGAGAAACTTTCTCTCGATTTCAGTCAGTTCCAAGTGTGTAGGTGGTCCACCTCCTGTTCTAGTTTGGCTTTCCATGATGAGCCTGTTCTTTCTTTTCAATTTAGCCTTAAAGTCAACCCAGTACTAAAAATAGAATAATAAATTTTTTATCACCAGTATAGCTCAAAGATGCCGCTTTTGTCGCCCGAAACCAGTGAGCAAAAGTGCGATGCTTACCTTCGACCATTCGGATGAAGATTTAGTTGCTCCATCGCCTGTACAATTTAAAATTTCTGCAGCCCTTTCCCAAATTCGCCTGCTATGGTCCCGAGCTTGGGTGGATTTATTATATCCAACTGCAATTTCCCTATGGTTATCCAGGAACTCCCATAAGTGATGAAGCTGGGTCATGCTTACACGACGACTTGTTTGTGTTGCACTAAAAATTAATTACCACATTTTATAAACAGCATTCCAATTAAAATTCTTACTAACATAAAAGCATATTTTTAAGTGAGAAAAGAAACTTACGACATAGTTAGAAGAGAATGCACTGTCGAGAAATGACGACGAAATGGTATGAGCTACACTGTAGTCTTTGCTTCACTACAAGACTAACTGAGAAATCAAATCCTCCCCAGAAACAAAATATTAAAAAAAAACACTTATCAATATGAAGTGGCTATCGCGTTGGCTATTTACTTCGCGACGTCAAGTAAAAAATAGAGTAGTCAAGTCCAACTGCGAGTTCCTAGTGGAATCGGCGAAAAAGTCAAGATGATTTTAAACAAGCGCGCCAAAACTAGAAAAAATGCATCTACTTACGTCCGAAAACAGTTAGAATCTTCAAGGTTAAAAAGTTGTTACGATCGCAAAACATGAAGGTTTTAGTGATGTATGATGATGTATTTTGGTAATTATAGTAAAACATAATCCTAAAAAAAACAAATATCTGAAAAAAAATGAGTTTACATTATTTAGAGAAACCGGTTTATGAACACGCAATGATATCGGTAAAGAGATAAGTTTTTGAACGTTACAAAATAAAAAAAGACATTCTCATTACAGCAGACCACAGACAAGCATAACCGTTCAATTGTCGTTCACCTTTTATGATGTCATAGTACGATTTTTAGCGATTCAGAAGCAGCCCTGCTTTTGGACTGGCTGGAAATTGCACGGTTTCCTATAGGGTCATAGTAAGCCTCCTGAAAAAGAAGTTCTCAGTTCTGTGATGGTGGTCAAAAAAATTTCTAACCAGAGACAAGTAACATATAGGATTCTAACTATGTAAAAAAAATAAATAAGATTATCTCTGGATGTAAACAAAGTTGTGTTGTGTTAAACTACAAAACAAAATACAATTTCATCTCGTTAACTCATAATTTATTTACGGTAATTTAAAAATTCGAAAAACGACTTCTACGCCCAACGATTACACAAAAAATGGCTGATGATGAGCAGGATCCTAAAGAATACCGGTGGGAGACAGGTTATGAGAAAACATGGTAAGTAATACTTAAAACAACATTTCTTAATTTTCCTCATTAAAGTAATTAAAATATTAGCCCAGTAAAATGTACTTACTACCATACTAATTATTTTAAATAAGGACGAAGGTTTGCTGCCGCAAATCTCTTCTTTAACCTATCCCTAAATACGAGAGAACCCCTTTAAAAGCAAACTCAAATACAGTTGTAAAATCTGAATTTTTAAAGGGAAGCTATCAAAGAAGACGAAGATGGTCTTGTCGAGGGTCTGGTCGCGGAGTTTGCACAAAAAGCTGCACGAAAGGCGGCCGCGCCTCGCCGTGGGCCCATACGTCTTGGCATGATGAGACATTTACTTGTTGCTATAGACTGCTCCGAGGCTATGACGTCACAGGATTTGAAGCCTATGAGATTTCTATGCACTCTAAAAGTAAGTTTTATTTTATCAGCCATGCTTATATTTCGTTTGGTAATCAAAAAAGGATTAAAGAAAAAATACTAGTAAATGTTGGATAGTAAATCCATACTTCCATACTAATATTATGAATGGGAAGATCTCTGTCTGTCTGTCTGTCTGCTACACTTTAACAACTCATCTTTTCAAATGAATTTGATGAAATTTGGTATAGAGATTGCATGGTTGCATCCCAGAGTAGGAAATAGACTTTAACTCAATAAACTAAGGAGTTCCGGCAGGTATAAAAAAATTTATGGTTGGGTTATAGTATAGGTACAGCCCGCGAAGGGGGAGGGAGGGGATATACCCCCCCTCCATGTAAGACGTTCCGAATTGTATTAGATTCTGAGTTTTTTTTTTTTTAAATTATGAGGTTAGTATTACCAAAATTCCTGCTTAACTGTGATAGTTAAGACGGAGAATGGGTAAAAGTAGCTTAGAGGGAGGGAGTCAGGGGGAGGGGAGGGGGTAGGCTGCCGGGACACCAGGAACCTGTGTCCTAACACGGGGAAATGGGTGGAATGGTTCAATTTATGGACCGATCACCCGCCTGGGCGTCGCCTGTATAAGTACATACATACAGTACAAAATATTTAAGTGCAAGGCTTACCACATCAAGGTCTCTTTCTGTAAGAAAAACTAGGACATCCAACTCCATGGGCAGTAAACTATAGCTGAGCCCTTGGTTTGCTGTAAGATCAGTCTGAGTCAAACACAATCTGCAAAATAAAGAATTGGTTTGTCTGCTTGATATTATAATGTATCGGTGGGAATCTGGGTGAGTATTTTTTTTTCTGATACTAATAGTCAATATTGGTTTATTAATATTTTATAAACCTGTTTAAGAAATATTATTAAGTTTACAGTTCTAAAATTAATGTCAAATGGAATTATAAAACTTTTAGCAATAAAAATTGGTTCTAGTTGCTGGAAAAATTTGTTGAAGAGTTCTTTGATCAAAACCCACTGAGTCAGCTGGGCATAATAGCTATGAAGAACAAAAGAGCAGAAAAGGTGACGGAGCTGTCTGGAAATGTTAGGAAACACATAAAAGCTGTACAAGGGTATGTTTGAAAAATATAAAATACCTGTTAGAAATAACAATATGGCGTTGACATAATATAGACTAGATGATGCCCACAACGTTGTCCATGTCAATTTAGGTTTTTGAAAAAGCCTTAGCCTATGTCCTGTCCCAAAATCTATGTACCAAATTTTGTCAAAATCGGTTTAACTGTGAAAGTGTAGGGGGCAAAAAGACACACTTTTGCTTTTAATGACTAAAACATGAAGGTTTGCTTAGTGTCTCATATCTATATATGAGACACTAGGCAAGCGATTAGCCGCCTAATTACATAAAATGACAGGTACAGTGTAACAACATCAACCATCTCGGATTGGTTAATACTCTTCTGCTGTTGGACAAATGCCATTGACACAACAGGAATACTATAAATTCAGCCAATCATAACAATCGAGACTGCAACAATGATTAATGCAGGTTTTAGATAATAAACTACTGGGCTTTCTTTAACAATATCAGTTAACCTGCAAAGATATTGGATATATAGTCACTAAACTTCTAAAGTACCACTAGCAGCACACTATTTAGAATCAGTCTAATGAAAGCTGAGAGAGTAGAAGTTTTGCTAAATTATGTACCTAAGTTTTTTTTTGTTTGACTTTGTGCAGTGTTGCCAGTATCACAAAAACCTACTCGACCTTTTAAATAATGCAGTGTTGCAAGTATCAAGAAATCCAACAGCTTTCACTAGAGTGACTAGACTTTTTAAATATGTAATATGTAAATTCTTTTACAGTTTGTCAAATCTATCTTTAACTGGAGAGCCATCGTTACAAAATACCCTTGAATTGGCTGGAAGGATTCTCAGACCCCTACCAGGTCACGCTTCTCGGGAACTTCTAGTGCTGTTCGCTTCACTCACTACTTGCGATCCTAGTGATATTAATACTACCATACAGGTGGGCTGTGCATGTTTAAATAATAACTGTTATTGAAAACTAAACATCTTTAAGACTAACTTGATTAAAAATCATACCCAGACACATATTTTTCCTGTAGATTGATAAATAAACGTCTTTGTAACACGTTATTATCATTTCAGACCCTCAAAACAGATGGTATACGATGTTCTGTGATTGGTTTAGCAGCTGAGGTGCGAATATGTAAGAAACTGTGTCAAGATACTGGTGGAGAGTATGGGGTTAGTTGTTTATATGACGCTAAATTTGCATAATATTGATTTGTTATTCTATAGTTCATTATAATTAATAGTTAATAAATAATAATAATAAATAATTAAATTAATAGTTCATATTTTAAATGCGAAAGTGGGTTTGTTTGTCGGATGGGTTAGATTGGGTTTATCTTGGAATTATGCCGCAGCAAAGCTACAGTTCTATATGATTTTTTTGCATGGGTTATAGTTGACGATCTGGAGAGTGATATAGCCCACTTTTTAATTTTTATCCTGGGAAAAAAACAGTTCCCATGGGATTTTGTAAAACCTCTAAACCTAAATCCACGCAGATGGAGACGCAGGCATCAGATAGTTTACTCATGCATAGCAAAAATCATGTCAATCCGTAGGTCTGTTGTGAGGTGATTGAAGAAAAACTAACGAAAAAATACGTTTGAAATCTTGTGATAAGGGTTCAGTGCACTGAATGCATTTTTCTTTCTACGAAGGTGGTTTTAGATGATGTCCACTATCGATCACTGCTGTTGGAACAGACGTCGCCGCCGGCTCGAGCGCGCGCCCTGGACGCAGGGCTGGTCAAGATGGGCTTCCCGTACACGCCGCCCCCGGAACAGCCCGACGCCGACCCGCCCATCACTGTGTGCATGTGGTGAGTCTATACAATCTTACTAATCTTACTAATATTATAAATGCGAAAGTTTGGATGGATGTATGGATGTATGGATGTATGTATGTATGGATGTATGGATGTGTGGATGTGTGGATGTATGGCTGTTTGTTACTCAAGCACGCCTCAACGGCTGAATGGATCTGTGTGAAATTTGGCACAGAGATAGATTATAGTCTGGAATAGCACATAGGCTACTTTTTATTCTGGAAAATTAAAGAGTTGCGGCGGGAACCAAAAAACTTCAAACCACTCAGACGAAGTCGCGGGCAATCGCTAGTAATATTATAAATGCGTAAGTTTGGATGGGGTGGATGGATGTTTGTTACTCAATCACATCAGAACGGCTGAGCGGATATGGATGAAACTTGGCAGAGAGATAAAATTTCACGTGTTATTTAAAAACCTCAATTCACTCGTACGAAGACGCGGGCATCAGCTAATATCTTATATTTTGAACCAAATTGGTTCAACACCAACAGAATTTCTTACGCGGTTGATAATTCAACTTTATAAATATGATAGCAATAGGATGATAATAGCAATAGGATTTAAAAAGGAAACTTTACAAATTACTACAAATTATTTTGGATTATAAAATTTACATAATTTTCGTTATCTTTTTTTTAAATACGTAGGCCATCTTAGATTCCAAAATGTACAATGTAGCACTGTAATAAAAGTCAAAAATTTTTAAATTACAAATGTCACTTACTGCTCCAGTAAACTCATTTTGCCCCTGTCAGCCTGCAGCGTTGCTCTGTATGGGCTATAATTGACGTGTCCGCCGTATGACTTGTATAGTAAACTATAAAGTCACACGCCGGACAAAATATTGACCCCTCATTCACCCTTTATGTTGGGGTAGATAATGTACCAAACCTTGCTTAATATTATAAACTCCTTAGTTATAAGAAGATATTACCAATCATGATTGTGATAACAATGGCGGTGATGATGATTATCTCAGTCACGTGGAGGAAGGCGAAGGAGTAGGCGGCGAGGGCCACCTGTGTCCGCAGTGCCGCAGCAAGTATTGTTCGCTGCCCGCTCAGTGCCGAACTTGTGGTCTGACTCTCGCCTCCGCGCCGCATCTTGCCAGGTGAGCTCACAATGCCAGTCACTTAGAGGAGGGCGAGGGCCACCTGTGTCCGCAGTGCCGCAGCAAGTATGGTTTGCTGCCCGCTCAGTGCCGAACTTGTGGTCTGACTCTCGCCTCCTCGCCGCATCTTGCCAGGTGAGCTCACAATGCCAGTCACGTAGAGGAGGGCGAGGGCCACCTGTGTCCGCAGTGCCGCAGTAAGTATGGTTCGCTGCCCGCTCAGTGCCGAACTTGTGGTCTGACTCTCGCCTCCGCGCCGCATCTTGCCAGGTGAGCTCACAATGCCAGTCACGTAGAGGAGGGCGAGGGCCACCTGTGTCCGCAGTGCCGCAGCAAGTATGGTTCGCTGCCCGCTCAGTGCCGAACTTGTGGTCTGACTCTCGCCTCCGCGCCGCATCTTGCCAGGTGAGCTCACAATGCCAGTCACGTAGAGGAGGGCGAGGGCCACCTGTGTCCGCAGTGCCGCAGCAAGTATGGTTCGCTGCCCGCTCAGTGCCGAACTTGTGGTCTGACTCTCGCCTCCGCGCCGCATCTTGCCAGGTGAGCTCACACTGCCAGTCACGTGGAGGAGGGCGAGGCGGCCGATTGGTCAATCGCTTGGCGGCAAGAAGTTTTGAAGGGCGAAAGTTACGTAATACAACAGGTTTTTCTTTTCCTAGTAGGTAGTTACTTTAGCTCTATATTATTACAGTGTGGCCTAGTTGAGACAGCGCATATATGGTGAATATCAGTCGATTGCAAGCTAAGCAATGTTGACCTTAATTCAAAATGATAAATGGTGCGCTAGTTGCAATGCAACGTTGAGTTAAGCTAATGAGGAAAATGGCACGAGAGATGAGATAGATATAAAATGATTCTCTTTGCAGGTCATATCACCATCTATTTCCTGTGGAGCCGTATGAAGAGTTGACCAACGAAGGTCAAGCACAGTTTTGTTTCTCCTGTTTGAGATCCTTCACCGATTTAGATAAACAAGTAAGCCCATGTTTCTTAGTTTCCCTAACTCTTGTATAGGAACTTCTTAGTTTCCCTAACTCTTGTATAGGCTAGGTTTGTCTTAGGTTGGATTTTATTTGGATATGCCATTTGATATCTTTTCACGGCCTATAAAATTAACGGATTTTAATGAAGTCAGGTAAAGAAATAGGTTGCATCCCGGGGATGGGCATATCATAGAATTAGTATTAATTCTAGGAAATTAAAACATTCCTACGGGATTGAAAAAATCTAAATCAACGGGGACGATGTGATAATCAGCTAGTATTCAATTCAAATTATTTTATTCAAATATACTTTTACAAATCCGTTTGAACTGAACGCGTTTAAATTCGCTACTAGAGGCGCTAGTGTAGAGTGAGGTTTCCGAAATGTCAAATATGTATTATCACTGGGCCTTTATCGCGGGTCTAATTATTTCATTAATTTATTTAGCAATACCGGATTAATTAATGAATATGTAATATTAGCTCCGCTTTGAAAGCGGAGCTAAGAAAAAAGTGCAAAATTAAGCGGGTTGAAAAAAGAAGATTTCAGAAGTTAGTACATTATGTCCCTGGTTCCCGTGTGCTTACTATTTAAAAACGCACTTTTTGTCAAAAGTATGATTGTTTACCGAATTTACAGCTATAATAAGGACCTTACTCGCCAGTGGCGCCAACTAGTGAGCATAAAAACGGTAGCCCTCATTGTCAAGTGAATCTACCACTAGTTTAGAAGGCAACGGGCGGTTCGTTTATGGAGACCCCCGCATTAAATCCTCAGTCGATTGCCCATTTTGGCATGAAACAAAACTTATACAAAAATATCCATATACAAGTTAGGTAATTATATTTTATACTTAAGACTTAAATTTTATGACTGAAAATTTTCTGGATTTCTTTTTAAAATAATAGCAGGTAGTATATTTATACTCAAAACCGAAATATCAAACGAAATAATCATTCAGAACATCGATATTTAAACCGATTTTATTATCAAACCTAAACTGCGTTTACGCGATAATGTACCTTGCTGTTTTGACATTTGGGTATAGCATAAGAAACCTTACTTCCTTACTGATTTTTTATTGGATATTTATAATATACGTGTAACTCATGATACTTTATCATACAGTAAAGTTTCGTCGTCTAAAGAATTATTGTTGGGGTCCACTAGTTTTATTGCCTAGACTAGAGTACATAAATTATGTTGCATACATAATATATTCACGTTAAGCCTGACGGTGTAGACGCAGCATTATCCGCAGGCAAACGCAACGCACAACAAAGATCGTCAATATTTTTCGCTCAGTTACAGTTGACATTGGCATGAATACTTGACTGATGCAATAATTATTGTGATCGTTTCAATTAGTCTCATAGCTGATACGGCATTTAGATGTAATTAACAGTTTTAATAGCAACTTCAAATTAGTTGTTGAATGAATGAATTATTCCCATTATAATAACATGTATGTGTTTTAATTGTATTGTATACTATGTACTAATTCTTACGTCTTGTAAAAGTGCATGTAAAAAGCATTTGAATTGAGGCGTCCTTAGAATGTCGACTATATTATAGTATAAATGATGATACCTTGCGATCCGATGGTAGAAACTAGAAAGGTGAGGTAGAAAACATGGGCTCTATTACGGTAAAATGATTGATTGCTACAGTGCAGTGCAGATAACAATCGCAATCTACTTGATTTCGCTATCTCTTCCTCATTTCTGATATTAAAAGATTGTGAAATACTAGATGACTTCAAGTGGATTAAACATTTTAAATTTTGCGGGAAGTCTTATTTTTCAAATATAATTTTCAATCTCGATAAAATGTAGCCTGTTTTTAATTCAGGGTTTAAGTTATCTCCATGCTACTTTTCAGCCAATTGTGGCGCAAAGGAGTGATACATACACACAAAGTTACAAACATCCAAACTTTCACATCTATGTAAAGCATATATAGTATAAATAAATTGTAGAATGCCGAAGCGCATCATTTCAGAAGTGGTAAACCGATTCTGATGGAATGTTTTGAGTGTGTTTGAGTGGGTCCTGCTCCCCTATTCTGTAACTCAGTGGCTATCGAAAAATGAAAGCCACTGACATTTATATTTTGTCCATTGAAGGTTTACTATGAAAAAATGAAAGAACATTTCATAGTAAATCTTCAATGGATAAAGATATAAGTCGGTGGCTTTCATTTTTTGATAACCACTGAGTTACAGAATGGGGCTGCAGGGATGGTTTATATTCACAATTGGACCCGGTAGGTGGCGCTGCTATCGAGTTCTAGGTTCAGGGCAGGTCAACGTCTGCCGGGCCCACTGGTTTATAATATTAGTTAGATGAATTGTGTTTGTTTCAGATATACCGTTGTGGTCGTTGCACTGAGCACTATTGCTGGGAGTGTGAGAGCCTGATATCCAGTACACTGCACGTGTGCCCCGGCTGCGCCTCCCGACCTCACCTCTACCAGCGCTTGCCTGACACCTCGTGACGTTCGGGAGCAAAGTTGAGCAAAGTTGAGTCCGACATTTCAGAAGCCAACCTATACCTTGTCCTTGTAGTTTTACCGGCAATTCGATTCAGTGATGTTCTAATGCGATACTGATTCGATTTTTGATAACAATCGACTTTCTTTATGAAGAAATTTTAATCAATTAGACACTTGTAAAGATTGTTGTTATCTTTGTTCAACATTTTTTTATGGTTTTAAAAACATACCCAAGCTATAGACTAAGTATATTATAGTATGTTAAAGTATATATTCAAATAAATCATTTATATACCACAGTACACTAAATATACATGAATCCGTCAGGTCATAGAAACCATCCATCGCCAAAGATGTAGGTATGGTGCTTAAAGGAAAGAAAGAAAGGTACAAGAAGTATTGAAGCTCCGTAACTAGTTTGAAAAAGAAAGTCGTGCTTGTATTTATTAGATTAGTATACGAGTTACGAAATATCGAATAAATGGGCATGTTGCTTCATTATTGTAAAAATTATCTATTCGAGTAAATCGACCATCAAATTATACCGTTTGGAATAGGCTTTACTCTAAATAACTCCTTTATCATCTTAAACAAAGAATATAATAAATGTAATTAATGAAAGGTGGTGATCTTAAGAAAAATGTGATTGTAGCCGATTTAAATTAAGTGGAGTGGAGAAAGCCAGCAAATCATCAAAAGTTCCCACCTTGATTCCAATTATATAATACTTATTTGTACAATCTTTTTGTATAATGCTTTGCATGGGATTATACATATTTTTGTAATCGATCCGATTAAACAGATGGACCTAGTACTTTCATTGGAAACGTCTTCTCTTTTTCTTACTTCAAGTAAATTACAACACTACATACTCTCAGAATATATGCTTCCATAGCGTATGTTTAGTTCACTAAACTTCCGGCGAACAAATGATCGCACACCGTGTTCATGGAAAGTTCTCGGCGGACATTAATTTGTCCTCCGCGGACATTAATTTGTCCTCCGCGGACAAAAGTCCCTCGTCTGAGGAGGCCCTAAGGTTTCTTGTCGGTCTTGCGGCATGAAAATATAGTCAAAAGCGATCTTTAAACTACCGCCGGAATGGCTGAACAGTGGGCAGGGCTCCTGTTATATATGTAAATGACTTTTTTTGCATGTTTTCGAAGTGATTGTTGTAAAAATTATGAGGATTTAAAAATGAAACAGATAATATGATTAGATCTTTATTTTTTATCACATTTTTTTTACTTTTTAGGCGTTTTAAGAAAAATAAAAGCCTTCACAGCAATAACATTGTTTTAAAAAGCACCTTAGAGAGATAGCCGTAAAATTTGTTATGGATCAAAATTCGAATAAATCATCTCAAATTGCCGCAGCTAACCCTTATGGCAGGCTAAAGAGTCTTGGGCGAACCAGCACTTAGGATCGTATTAATAAACCGACAGCCAAGAATAGATTCTCAAGTATCGGTCTTAGGCATAGAATGACCGATACTTCAGAACGACGTGCTCTTAGCTGATATCGGCTTTTTAATATGGACCTTAGACAGCGTTAAAATAAGTTTCCAAAAATAAAATCAGTCAAATTTAAAAATTTGAGCGAAATGTTTCCAATTTGGAATTTTAGGTGGGAGAATTTCTTACAGATATTATGGATCGATGTATATCGATGATATTTTGTGTATATCCATAGCAAATCTTTGGGTTGCCTCATGACTTTGTAATAAGTATTTTATGGACTACAATATGGTCATTGTATAAATCACAGATTAAATCTCATATCACATGATGTTTGGTACATTTACGTCGCACACTGCATTATTAAACCTATATACACATGGATGATTATTTTATCCGTTACATAATAAAATAACGGTTTTTAAATATTGGCCGATTACGTCGACCCATTTTGTTTATCCATGTGTATAAGTACAGTTTTTAAGTTTTAATCATTAAACTAAATCAATTCAAATTTGGTTCCAATAAGTTAAATTTAATAACACACCACAGAGCTATACCACGAACTACAAAACTATCATCAATACAATAATTTCTTACAATATATAAAACGTACCTAGTTATAAAAATATTAATACTTATATAAAAATGTATCGGGCTACATAATAATATAATATTCTTCAGAAAACGGGCAAGATAATTTAAGTGGAAAAAATGTACATTATAAAATGTTTTAAAAACACAGACTTTTAAAATAATATGTTACATAATGCCTAATAGCTTCCACATTGCGTAAGTTCCTTAAAAGATATATTTTCTAATGAACAACATTTAATTATAAGTACATTTGGATAACATTTTTCTAAATTATCATGAGATTGGTGACTGGAAACCATTATATTATGTCACCGTAAGATTGTGAAAACCGTTAGATTGTAATCTATCTAGCGAGAATGTAAGTTGTCGAAAGATTACAATTTGACGCATTATTTTTCGGTAGACTGTAATCTGTATGGTATAGGATTGTTTATGTTAAACAATCGTCGAATGCTAACATAACCTACAAGAAAGAGACGAAAACGTAAATACAATGAATATTTCAAAAATTGCCACTCAGAACATTGAACGGTTCACAATCTGTCGACAGCTTATAATCTAACGAGATAAAAAGCGTTAGATTGCAATTTTACGGTGACATATATAAGTAGTATTTGTAGTAAGGTATTCCTACCTATTAAATATAGGTACGAAACACCAACGTATTCGTACATATGTATCACATCTAACTGGTTTAAATGCTGTCTGATTCGAGAGAAAAGTACCAACTTATATGTAAGAACATTAGCAATAACGTTCAATTGAAAATGAACTTTAGCGTTCTAATCGTAAGACATACTTGCTCTAGAAAGTCAAACCACTCTTGTGACCTACACTTATGTATACACTTTACCTACTTATATATCAAAAGAATACTAATCAACTATTTCAAACGTTTTGTGTTTCAGCGTTTTTCTTGCGTGTTACCCATAATATATTTGGTTTCTGATAATACTGTTCAATTTGGATGAGAGATTTGCCCTTAGTTTCCGGTAGTAAGAGGAATAGGACGACGGTGGCTAACGTAGCCGACACTCCGAAGAGACCGAATACGCCAGTCATTCCTATATTATATTTCATTGTATGGTACAGTTTAGTAAAGCCAAATAGAACAGAGTTGAAAAGGCAGAATATGTAACCTCCGCAAAGACCGCGGACTTTGGTTGGCAAGAGTTCCCCAATCATAAGGCCGGGCAGAAGGAAGAAACCAAGAGTGTTGAACGCGACGTAGCCTAGGATAAGCGTTGGTGGAGTGATGCCGGTCCCTGGGCCTTGAGAGAGGAGGAATGCTAGAGCGAAAGTGCATACCGCGGTGCCTACACCCGATACCAATACTAGAGCTCGTCGGGTCACCTTCAGTAAGAGGATGCACGCTAGAATTGTTACGCCGAGACGTACGCACGCGCTTGCGTTAGCTGCCATCTGTAAGCAAACAAACAAATCCATTAATAGGCCTATTACACTGCACTTTTTACAGGGCCCTGTTGTAAGGGTGGGCGTGGCCGCTCAGTAGAGCGTCGCTTATTACAAAGCAATAAGGACCAATTTAGGGACTGTTTCTTCCTAAATCTTGTTAGACTACACTGATTCAAGAGTAAGAGTCCCTGTAAAAAGTGCAGTGTAATAGGCCTATTAGTACTAATTATTATTACTTGTCAAAAGATTTTGACGATAAATTACACGGACACATTTCTTTGACATTGTGTGTTCAACACAATCTGGCGTGGTTTTCTGAAGGCTTATGGTCGGATTCTACAGGAAAAATCAGCATAACTAATTGGTACCACGTTGATAAAACGTGCTGCCTTAAAACAACAGCTATTTTGGTTAGTGACCTTTTTATACGACTGCCTGATAAAAGGAGTATATTGTTTTCAGGGTATTCCACCATAACTTCTATACGCCTGAACCGATTTTGATTAATGAGGTATCGTTAGAATCCCTAGCTTATTCCGGGTGACATAGGCTAGTCAAATTAAAAAAAATTGATGGGGTGACCATGGTCCCGCATTAAAGACTAAATTTGAAAAAAAAAACGAAAATATGATTAACTATATAAGCATCATCTAGAAAATGATGAATGGATTCCAAAAATATATAACACTATAGTTCAATATCTAGTGATTCACAAATATCATTTAATAATAATGTGAATAAGATTCTAATTTAACTAGATTAATTTAGATTTTTAACTTTTTAGTTCGTTTTTTGGCAAGGCAGTTGTGTTTTTTATTTTTTTTAATTATGACTTGTTCGGCAAGTGACATTTGGACGACAGTCGTAAAAGGCGGAGGCAAAAAAATAATCTGGTACCTAGTAATATAATAAGTCTATGTCTGGTACTAACTGTAAATTGCCGAAAATCATCTACAGCATGTTGAACGCATTCATCAGACTAGCGTTGGGAGCGCCTAGAGAAGTATTATGGAAGTAAGTATTACTTACATGAGGACTGAGCGACCCCCCAGAATCTTTGACAATGTCAACGGCGTAGAATATAACGATATAGCTGCCTGACAAAATCTGGAGCATGTTGAATGCGTTGATCAGCAGAAGCGGTTTGAGCACGGGCGGCCGCAGCACCGTCGCAAGAAAGCGGATGGTTTCCTCGCCGCGCGCCTTTTCCTTTTCCCTTGCTGATATTAGTTCGTGGAGCTCGCGTTGCGCCTGTGTTGTGAAGTATGCATCAGTTAATTGTCTGTAGATTAGCTTTCCTTATTGGCTATCTTGGCTGTTATAAGTTTACCACATGATCTCAAATCAAATAATTTTCAGTTCTAGACCGTAACCGGTAATTAAAAGAAATGATAGGCGTCGGGGTCCTAAAGTGCTATAGTGGCGATTTCGCACTGAAAAGCGCAGCGTTGGCGTTCCCGAGAAAAGGGTGTTGACAGACACAACGAAGTGACCCTAAAAGGGTTCCTTTTTTCCTGTAGGAAGGTAGGGAACTCTACGGGACGGCAGCTCCACTTCACGCTGCTATGCCTTGAGACAAGAGTTCCCGGGGCCCCTCATTATGAGCTTGGATGGTCACCGAGGGGGTTTTAGTGGGTAAAAATTCCACATAACCCGATCCTATGTGGTCGGGTATCTATGGAAGATTTCACCCCCGTAAACAAAAAAAAACCTAAAAAAGTACTATACTTAGTCTTTGAAGTGAAACTTCTTTAAAATCGCGACTTGAAAATTCGATGAAACGAAAAAGCGACACCAAAGAGACAAACATGCATTTATTAGGATGAGGTAGAATACAAGTTCTATTTATCGCATTCTCTCGTAGGCTACTTTTGTGTAGTTTCACTTCTGCCGTGTGTGAATTGCACACACACTTTATTTATTGATTTAACCTTGAGTTTTGTATGGCCCCAGTAATGCCAATAGGTATCTAAAATATAACCGGATATGAAGACTCTATACCTGGAGTCTTAAATGAAATTTAAATGTCAAATTTCACAATTAGTTGTAACCAATGTCATTAGAAATCTTATTATTATGCACGAGTCCGTGCATTGTGAAAGAGCAAGAGATTACATTTACGATCCATTGAATTTGTAATTGTAAGTTGTGAACACATTCGAGAAACATGACATCAATTGCCAAGTGTGTTCTTATTGAGCATTATTAGTGGCGATTGGTGGAGCTAACATGAATGTTCCATTGAAGTGTTTTAATAAAAATAAACTATTTAACTCGATTCGGAATGTCCACGCTATCGTAATAATGATCCATAACGTTGGTTGAGTAGGTATTATTAATACTTTCATCAAGATCTCAACACAATTCCGGCCTGCCGGGTCTCTTTGCAGATTGAGATGGGTTAGGCCATAGGCCACCACACTTGCCAAATGCGCGGATTGTGTAGATTAGCAGATTTCAAATACCTTCAGAACATTATGATTTATGAAGAACTCTCAGGCATGTAGGTTTCCTCACGATTTTCCTATAATTTTATGTTTAAACATTATAGATTCCTAACATAAATATAACAAGTTACTGCATCAATAGGATTAGGTAGAAATTAAGACACCTGCCTCCTAATTACATTAGAAAAAAAATTAAATTGAATGAAACAGGTTCGACACTCTACAATGTAGTTTCCAACAAGCTAGAAGAACCTATATCAACAATCAGTTAAAGTTCAAATTAAAATAACGCGCCAACTTACAGTATCAGGATCTCCTCGTAACCTCGACATAGCCGCCATAGCTTCGTGGAAACGTCCTCGACGTGCAAGCCAAGTTGGACTTTCTGGTGAGAAGCATAGAGCTGCAAATGCTAATGTCGGAAGCACAATGGACAAGTGTGCCACTGACCGCCATGACATTGCTCCTCCAAGGGCATATACGTAGAGTACTCCTAAAGAATATGCTACGAATGGTGTTCCTATGAGTAAGCCTCTTAAACGAGGCTCTGAGATCTCTCCTAAGTACACCTGGGAAAAGAAAAAAAGTTGATAAGTAAATAAACTTTATATTTATATCAGTGAGAGCCCGAATTATAATGAACTAGATGATGGCCGCGACTTCGCGTGAATTGAGGTTTTGATTCCGGAATTTTAAAGCGCCCGCGGAAACGCTTTTTTACGTATAAAATGTAGCATGTGTGCTAATTCAGGCATCAAGGTACAAACTATAAAAGTAACAGACACCCAAAAATTCAAACTTAAAAACATTCAAACTTTCTCATTTATAAAAATTTTTAATTGGAAAGGACTATCTACCGCAACAACCACAACTGATGGCAGTGCAGGGTAGTTGTGTAATAACCTCTGTAAACTGGTTGAGGAAGACAGGTACAAACTTGTGAAGGTGCCGCAAGGATGCCGACTGCAAATCCGCACACGATCCTCCCCAGTAGCAGCAGAGCATGGTGTGAAGCCGTGCCGATGAGGATCCAGCCAATCACGAGCGGCAGCGTGGAAACCTGCAGGGTCCGCCGCCGCCCTATCGCCTCCATTATCGGCCCTGACAGTATGGAGCCGAGCGGTGTGGCCGCCGAGTGGATGCTAGCTGTTGTCAAATTACAAAGATAATAAGAGTTTTTTTGAAGTTCGACAAAATGGCACGCCGGTTTCTCTATACAAACTTATCCATCCGTGGTTAATTACTATAGAGAATATTCATCATAAAACACGTGCATATGTCCCTGTTTCCTTTTTTTCGGTAAATTAATAATGTTAAGAACATGACCATCAAAAATTGCAAAAATGGCCCAGTTTTCGCACCATCATCAGACATTCCGCAAATAAATTTTAATCACAAAAAGACCACATATACCGACATAGCCTGAGACTTCTTAAATTATTCTTGAAAAAAAATATCGGTTCCGTTTTGAAGGAGGAAACAGGAGAACGTAGAACAGGAAATACGAGAAGAAATCAATTCGCGGTCATATTAGCAGGCTAATATGCCCGCGGGTATCGAAATAAAGTGTAAGATCCACAGCTCAATTGGTATATTTTGTGGCATGCCTATGATCTCGCTAATTTCACTAGTAAATTGCTTCCTCTATATTTCTCATTATTCTTAGTTAAGAACTTGACATGCTAAATTAGTGTAACTGTTAAGTACTTAGGAAACAATACGCAATTGTAATTTATACTAGTTTAAATAAATACTACTAATAATATCGTATTGGTATATATATATATATATAGTGAAAAACTAAACTAAACTAAACATATATATATATATTCATGCCAGATAACTTTGTAGATCTATAGGTCTACAAATAGGTAAATACCTTTCTAATTAATGTAACGCTTAAATTTTTTAAACTTGATAGTTTTTACCTCCAACAATCAAACTTCGTCAAATCTTTGAACGCGTTGGCCGTGGAAAGAATACAGGTTGCCAGACTACAATAAGTTATAATATCTGTGCCTATGCATTGTACCTAATCTAGCTTGTAGTTCAGACCATATTTATTAACTAGCAGATGACCGCGACTTCGTCCGCGTGAAATAGGTTTTTTAAATTCCACCGGGAACTCCCTAATTTTTCGGATTAATATATAGCTTAGGACACTCACAAATAATGTGGCTTTCTATTGGTGCCAGAATTTTCAAAATCGGTTCAGTAGATCCAGACATTACCCCCTACAACTTCACAAACTTTACCTCTTTATAATAATAACGGGTGATTCATTTGGTACCTCCAAACTCCTCCTTTTTTCAAAACTAAACAAAATATATAAAAAACAAATTTATCGGGATATCTTTATTTTCTTACAAAAGAACCATTCTTGACATTTATTTTTTTAAAGATTATTTGTTTCAATTAATGTTGTCTATATCTGCAGTTCCATGACATGACCGAGCATTTCGATTGGTATTTGGCAAATAACGCGACCGGTATTGTGCCATCATACCGGACTATTTGTTTTCTGAAATTGAAGCCAGGACATTTGGAACCAACAAGACGGCGCCACTTGCCACACAGCACGTGAAACGATGGCTTTATTGCGAGATTTTAGTGAACAGTTAATTTCGCGCTTCGGAAACTACTGTGTGAGATCCTGTGACATCACACCCCTACAATTTTTCTCTGTGGCTATTTTTCTTTGTGAAGTCCGCTTACAATTGAGCAACCGGAAGCCAACGTTACTCGCGTTATTCGCCAAATACCACTCGAAATGCACGGACGCGTCATCGAAAAATGGAACTGCAGAATGGACCATGTTAACTGTAGTTACGGACAACATTTGACATAAATAATCTTTTAAAAATAAAATCAAGAATGGTTCTTTTGTATGATAATAAAGATAAACCGATAAATTTGGTTTTTATTATTGTTTTTAAGATTTCGAAAAAGTACCTCTGAATGAATCACCCGTTATTAGCATAAAAGTATAGACTTATGTATGACCTATACTTTTGGATGGGAAATGCATAACTAGCCAACGACTTCATCCGCGTCGAATCAGTTTTTTAATTCCTGGATGATCTCCTTAATTTTCCGGGATAAAAAGTAGCATATGCCCACCTACCACATTTCATTAAAACTGGTTAAAGCGTAGCAGACATACCCACTTTCGCATTTATAATATTCAGTACATAATGTAAAATGATCTTACCAATCCAAGTTCCCATGTCCTCGTCAATTCTCATGGTAGAGTTTTCTATACGCAACTGTGGAAGGGCGACCGCTGAAAAGCCGATGGGGTGACCAGCGCCCGCCGCTAATATCAGCACAGCGCATGTTATTAAGCACTGGAACAAAATGTACCTACTGTTAATTATAGTCACAGACTTCTAACTAGATTTTAATATAAAATATTATTTACTACCGCGACTTCAACCGAGTGGTTTTTTTGTCCTTCCCCGGGATACAACCTATCTTTGTACCAAATTTCAGCAAATATAGTAAAAAAGATAGGCCTCTAATGCGTAGCAGACAGTTATACAGACAGACAGACAGAGACACTTTCGCATTTATAATGATACTAGCTGGTAGTTCACGCGCGTGGATTGAGGTTGTTTGGTTCCTGCAGGAACTCTTTAATTTGCCGGGATAAAAATTAAAAAGTAACCTATACGTTATTCCAAAGTATAATCTACTATTGTGTAAGTGATTGAGTAACAAACAATTATCCATCTTTCGCATTGATTGACCGAGCGAAGCGAAGGTCTCCGAGTCTACTTGAGTAATTTTGCGCTTGTCCGTCCGTCCGTCTGTCAGAGCCTTATAACTTCTGAATTACTGAAAGTAATTACTTCAAATTTAAATTTAATATATAAAAACCGATGGCCTCCAGCCTTAAATGGCTTAAAAAGTTATAAAAATCTTTATTTCAGGGGGGTCTCATAGAAGCGAATGCGAAGTAAAATATTTTTTATAGCGTTACATAGAGTTGCGCTTATCATTTTAAAGATAATTAAGAATAGGAATTAGTTCAAAAATATTATTTTTTTAAATTTATCCCCTAAAATTGACGAAATGGGGGGCTTTCAAAGTGGATATTTTCTAACGTCCAAAGCTGACCTCAGAACTCTTAATTTTCTGAAAGGTTGAGCCATAAACTAGATCAATTATTTGAATTATATCCTGTACTGGAACCACAAATAAGTACTAAAATTAGATAAATATTATAAGGAGACGAAATTAATTAATTTTAATGAGCTTCAGTATTTTTAAAAGAACTTCACAATGATGTCAATAGATGGAAAGTTTATTCGTTTGTGCTTACAAATAATAGACGTTAGCACCATCTTACGTGGAATAAAAAAATATCGCGAGGTCTCAGTTCGGGGCGAACCAATAGTAATTTAAGTATGGATTTAGTGTTCTAGTTTGTAGTTTGGAGGCTGTATTGCTAGTTTACTTTCATGAATTATCATTCATTCATTTATTCATTCATTTATGGTCATTTTTAGTTATTGAAATTATATAACATACTCGTATATTAAATAATGTTTTTATTAGCCTTGATTTTATTGTCTCGCGAGGTGTGAAAAGTAGACTATTCAAGGCAGAGGTAATGCTGTCTTCGTATTTGGCGCCCCTAAGCCCCGCGCTTCACTTAAGATTCTAGATGCAACAAATAAATCCCTCGTTTCGCTTGGGATTTATCCCGACGCCCGTAACGTAAGACTCTGCATTATTTACATTACCCCCATGTTGAATTATCTGCTAATTCATATTTTAAATTCCGACTGCGGATGGAAAGAACTACATTTCCGCCACGCGCGTGCCAGCTAATGATTTCAGAAAAGATGATTCACATTTTTTTTAAATAAATAATTTACGACCACCAATGAGTTTGTACCAAAGAGGTTGTATATATGAAACCTTAACCAACTCTTTGTTAACAATCATAATTTTTGCTTTAAAGTCTATTCTAGTATCATTACATTACAATCTTTCTCTAAATTAAGTTTTATCGCAGAGTTTTATTGAGACTACGGCCACACCTGATGTAACTTAGTGATGATTATGGTGATGGTGCAGTCTAAAGCTTTGGTCTCCGGATCGTAACGCACAACGCTGCGGTTACATGCGGCTCAAACGCAGCGTCACGACGCAGCGTTACCGTCTCTGCGGAGAAGTGGTCAGTTGATTTTGCCGCAGCTACCAAAGTAGACGTGTCAACATGAACAATATTTTTGAAATTTGTGCTTTGCTCGAGGAGGAGGAGGAAGAAGAATTTATACTGCTTCTGGAAATACAAAGAAACAGCCCGAGAAACATGTTTTTACACCGGAGGAGTGAAGGTTGTTACGAAACTTTAATAAAAAGGCATTTAAACGATTAAATCTTGTTTTTTGTCTTTGTTTTTATATATAGAAGGATAATTGCGGACTAATTCTATTAAATTATCTTCAAAATCGGAATAGACGGATTACCCGCTCCCCACTTCGATGGCAGCGGGCTAACAAGAGGTAAGAAAGAAAAACTATTTATTCTCACCATTGTACCACACGTTACAATACCTTAAGGTAAATGGCAGGTAGGTATGGCAGTTTTATTAAACCCGTACTTCTATTCCCTAAATCACTTGGCGGCACGTCTACTCTTTGCCCATATAGTGGTAACTAGCCACGGCCGAAACCTTCACCAAGAACTAGGCCATATCAGAGAAAATTCTAAAATTATAAATTCCCAAATTGACCCTGTCATGATTTGAACCCGGGTCCTCCCCACATTATAAGGCAACACTCAATGCTGCGCCAGGAATAGAGTACAAGTATTATGTCCCAACCCAAATGTGCTTGCCTATTTACTATTATCTTAAAAGTATTGGTCGTTCAATTACCTACTTAGATAATTGAACGACCAATACTTATAAGATAATAGTAAATAAGAAAGGATAGGTAAATAAATGACCGTATTTCAAAACTCGATTTCAAAATTATTTTATCACGTGAACTTGATGTCATGTAAGGTCTCGAGTACTATGAACTGTCAATAGTACATGATAGACGCTATTAGAAAATGCCGTCCACTTTAAATTAATACTTACGTCTTTCTTGTTAGCAATCAACTTAATTGGGATCAAATGTTGTTTGCAATCTCACTGTAGCCACTGCCTTGTGTAAGCACAATAGGCATGATGACAGTATCCAAGAATTAATGAAATTATGAATTTATCTAATGAAATAGGATTCCACCACCACAGCCCATTAACGTCCCACTGCTGGGCACAGGCCTCCACTCTCATGAGAGAGAGGGAATTAGAGCTTAGACCCACCACGCTGCTCCAATGCGGGTTGGCGGGCTTTAACGACTATTATCATGTTAGTGATAATAACCGGGATCGACGGCTTAACGTGCTCTCCGAGGCACGGGGGTGAAACACCGCCAACTTCCTAACTCCGGGCTAGTACTGAGAATCTCTAGTCAGAAAAACCCAATACTTGTTTTGGCCCGACCCGGGACTCGAACCCGGGACCTCGACGGCCGCAGTCGAACATGTCAACCACTAGTTGGTCTAGTCGAGGCAGTTAAATATAGGCATTCAGATGAGAGTAATTTACAGTCTAATACGAGGATTCGTGTCGAGTTAATAAATAGGATTCATGGATTATAAAAAACGTATTTATTTTTCTATTTCGAGTGAGATTGTTATTTATTTTGATAAAATAAAACAATAAAATACAGCAATCCGCCATATTGTATAAAACACCACTGAAGCGAATGACGTCACAATTATTTTCGAGCTTTGACAATCGACAAACAATCTCTCTAAGTACAGGTGTTTTAAATGTATTTTCGTGTTTTTTTGTTTCCCAAAGATCATTTCCTTGATCTAGTTTTGTTTTACCGAATCCAAAATCAAGCAATTAAAAATCGTTAGCCATGGGTCAAGAATTTACCAAAGCTACTGGCTCTAATTTGCCCAGGGTTGATTGATTGGTTGAGAGTATCTTGCATCAAACAAAGACTTTTGTTCAGCGGAATTAAGCAACGTCAGAACTTCCATGTAAGTACAATAATAACATAATGAATAGATCCTAAACCCGTAAAATCTGTTATTTTATATATCATGATAGTTATTAGAGGTTATGAAATGTTGTTTTTTAAAACTATACCTACCGTATAACTTAGTATGAGCGGTGATCGCCTAGTGACTATGACGTCTGCCTCCTATTCGAGGCGTCTGGGGTTCGATTCTTGGCACGCATCTCTAACTTTTTGCAGTTGTTTGTGTTTTAAGCAAAACAGCATCACTACATAGTATAAAACCAAGTCGCTTCCCGCTGTCTGTCCCTATGTATGCTTAGATCTTTAAAACTACGCTTCGGATTTTGATGCGGTTTTTTTTAAATAGATAGAGTGATTCAAGTGGAATATTTATATGTACCTTTTTATCCCGGAAAATTAAGGAGCTTCCGCGGGAACCAAAAAAGAACGAAGTCGCGGGCATCAGCTAGTATTAGAATAAAGCAAAAACTTACGTCAAAGTGATCTTCGCAGAAATAAATAGTAGAATGTAGCCATATAGCTGTAGGATCTCGCCGTGCAAGATTAAACCACTTAGATCGCATTGTTTTTTTAAGTGGCGCTTGAATAAATAACTTGCTTGGAGTTAATTTTGATGTGTTATCACACTGGGGGACCGCACACGACTTACACACTTTAGAATTCATATTATTCACACAAAATATCTAAATTGCTGTGCGAAGACTTATTGTTTACTGCACACAGGACATTAGAGTACATTGGTAAAAACAATAGTGACGTCACAAACGACGTCATGACACCCGCGAGCATTTTGGCGTGATTTTTAAAATTTAAATTTGAAATGCCAATTTTATCTACCAAACCTTATTTTTCTGCTGAAATATTATTAGATATTTAGTCGAAACAGTAGATACTTCCGAACATAATTTGACCATTTTTCAAAATCAGTCGTCATGCCTATTTAATAAGAATTACGAACGGTAGAGTTTACAAGCGTCATAATAAATAGAGTTATGGTACCTACCTATTACATCGCGTTGTCCACTCAGTTGGCGTGGTCACGCGATGGAAGGGTTTCTGATTGAGTCGAGACTTCTAGAAGCGAGAATTCCTGAGCCCAAGAAAAAAGCGACGAGAAATCGAGATCTTTTTAACCAGGAAAATTAAGGAGTTCCCAACAGAAATACCTAGTCACAATTTCAATCTACAGAGAGAGCCTGTCTCAAACCAACTGTTAGTCTGGTGAAAGCAGAAAACTACAAAACAGAAACCTGAACAAAATCATTTTGGGAATGGGATACTATGATACCAACTCAGATCAAGGATACCTGATCGTTTTTTTTAAATTTACCGCTATTTTAATTATCCATGGCAATTGTTCGCGCTAATTTTATTTATCTATGGCAGAATTAAGTAATAGGCCTATTACACTGCACTATCACAGGGACCCTTACAATTAAATCAGTGTAGTGTAATAATATTTAGGGAAAAAGGGTCCCTTATTGCTGTGTAATAAGCGACGCTCAAACTAGCGGCCACGCCCACCCTTACCACAGGACCCTGTAAAAAGTGCAGTGTAATAGGCCTATAAAGGTAGTGACTGATGAGGTCATACACCCATGGAGAAAAAAAAGTATTAATGGCGCGGAAAATTACTGAAAAATTTAATGCGAGATCATTTTATTTTTCACCCTTTTTAAAATTATCAAAAACCTTATAAAATGACAGACGAACAAGTCTCTATTGTGTTGCTTAAATATAGCATGGAAGACATAGAAAGTGCTATTGTTGCCCATGTAATAATTAAGTACCTAGATAATTATCATTTATTCAGATCTACTACTTACTGTAGATCAACGTTGGGTTATTTGCTAGGTAACGGTACTTATGGATTTTTTCTTTAAAGCTTAAGCCGGGCCTATGCGAAGTCGACAAAGAAAGCAGGCGACAAACTGAAAAAACCCTTGAAGCAGTGCGTAAAGCTCGTTCTGTTGATGCCGATGTAAATGCCGTAAAGGAGGAATGTGGTTAGTAAATTACTTAGTTACTAACTCTAATTTATGTAGCGAAGCTTCTATAACTAACAACAGGTAGTTAAAATCTACGAAAACAGCGATAAAATATCAGTCCATCTGCTGTGACCTAGGCAGCGCGTCTTATAGGACAGCGAGTATCAAAAGCCGAGAATGCAAAAACTCGGCCACAAGTACCTATTAGTTCATATTAATATTTAGGTAAGTAAGTACCTACAATAAATACATGAAAATTTAGAGGGAAACAAAAATCAGTCACAGGGAGAAGCTTTCTATAACTCCAAAGGGCATATAGGCAATACATTTATTAAATGTATATAGATAGGTATAACCTGTGGTATAACGACCCGTGGTCCCTTGCCTTGACCCATTGATGGAACCACGGGTAATTTTATTTACTCGTGGTACATACCGTGATGTAGGTATATACTAAATATGTCACCGTAAAATTGTAAACACCGTTACAACGCCACCGAGATTGTGAATTGTCGAAAGAATGTGAACTGTTCAATGTTCTGAGTGTCAATTTATTGTAGGTGTTTACGTTTTCTTGTTCTTCCTCTTCTTGATCTTTTAGGTTAGGTTAGGTGAAGACATAAAAATTCTGGTAGGTTCTATAGGGTTCTATCAGGTAGGTATAAGGTATCTGTACCTAATAGATTATAATCGACCGAAATAATGCGTTAAATTGCAAGCAGTATGTTACGATTCACATTGACAATCTCGCGAAGATAGATTATTATCTAAAGGTATTTACAATTTTAATTTGACATATAAATACGAACGTGTATATCACAGGCATAATATGTTGAACAGCTCGTCTATCAGCCAGCCTCCTGGAGTATCGGCGAGAGTGTAGGGAACTCGCCGACTTGGTGAAGACAACTAACGAGGATTTGATAGAACTCGAGCGATTAATTGAACAAGAAAATATTGCTGCAGATCTAGAAACGTATGTTTTAATATTATCTTCAACTAGATGTCCCGACCCGGTTTCCCACGGGTGGGTTTACCTTATGTACATCCAAAATTGTTAAAAATCTACTTTTTATCAAGGTAATTTTGTGCTCAGTTAAGTAAAATAATTATAATAGTATAAAGAGTATACTAAAGTATTGCTTTCAATGTTATGAGAATTTTTGACTTTAAGCAAAGCCAACTTGACAATTACTCTTAAGTGCTTTGGACTAGTGACTAGTTTTTGATTATTTTTAGGAAAAAATATTTGGCTGGAATGGAAGAGATTATCGAAAAATTTCGCTTATCTGCTGATGTTTACGTGAGTATAAAAACTAACTTTTTATTGTCTATTATTGGTTTGTCTTATAGGCCGCACTTTTCACATGGACCCTTTAGCAGATTCAGTGTAGTGTCATAAGGTACAGGGAGTAAGGGCCCCAGATTAGGGAGAACGGGTGGTCCCGGTCAGCCTCTGCAGACCGGGTAGTGTAATAACATTCAGGGCGGTTAGGGACCTCAGTTGTCGCCCGACCAACTTAGAGAGTAGTTGTCTCTATGGCTCGCGCGTGCATTTTGTCAATATATTATCGTGAGCTAAAGAAAAAGAAGTTTGTTGTTCTGATAGACACATGTACAAAGAAATGCCTTATTTATGGAGAAAAGAACATAAAGACTATATGAACTATACTATAGAATACTATAGTAATTTGCTATACTATATGAACTACTAGCTAATGCCCGTGACTTCGCCCGCGTGTATTGAGTTTTTTTTGGTTCCCGCGGGAACTTTTTAATTTTCCGGAATAAAAAGTAGCCTATGTCCTTCTCCGGGACGTAACCTACCGTTGTATCAAATTTCATCAAAATTGAATAGATGGGCCTTGAAATCGTAGCATATACTAATATTATAAACGCGATCCACGCGGACAAAGTCACGGGAATCATCTGGCTTATAATATTAGTATGGATACTACTTTTTTTTGCATCGATAGCATGGATGCCATAATCAGTGGACGATAATAAACATACTACGATACACGTCCAACTCTCTTGACGTTCTCGTTCATACTGAGTTAGGGCCCGGTAGTCAGTGCAGTGTAATAGCGACGCCAAAACTAACGGTCAGGCCCACCCTTTACACAGGGCCCGGTGAAAAGTGCAGTGTAATAGGCCTATTAGTTTGTCACCTGCTGTCTAATATTGAAAAATTATTATAAATTGAATCTTATTATCTTATGTTTTATTCAAACCAGCCGTCAATGTCGCGCGATAGTAGCGCTGCTATCTCTATGTACCTAGGTATAACGTACGTAAACTCGTCCATTCATGCCAATGGTCAAAAAGTAGGTACCACAATGATCTTTTATATGTGACACACAATGTTAGTGGATCGACGCCCATACAACTTCCAGACTGTCTATTAAGCCTTAATGTCCGTGCATGGACTTACTTCTTTATTTTGTGGTCCTGCTATGTCAGAAAAATTTCCACAAGTATTGATACCAGCTGTAGGTACAAACTTTCAAATCAATCGGTTGAACAAAGCTCTGAAAAATAGATAAAGAATAGACAGACAGACAAACATTAAAGGAGATCATCCATTTTCCAGCTAAGCTAGAGTTTTCTTTAGGTAAATAAATAAATTTTTTGAAATTATTGTTGCTCTTACACCAAGGACAAGGAAAAAATGACACGCAAAACAATAGAAGCAACTAAAGTATTGTCAGAATTATTGCCCGAAAAGGAGAGACTACAAAACGAACTGGACGAACTTAGGAATACCCTCGAGAACCTGAAACCAGATGTCCCTGAAAACATTTTGGAGAACATGTATGTATCAGATTATTATAAGAACATGGCATAGAAATAGATACTAGTCCGACAAACTTATCTGACCCGGTGACAGCGTCGCTAGTATCTATGAAAAATAAAGTAGAAATAAAAACTAAACAAGCATAAAAGTTAGTTTCAATTTTGGCCACCGGGTCAGTTCTTTGATTTTATTTATAGGAGAGGATATGATATGAAACATCATATTTAAATTGAAGCTTTCGGAAGGTAAAAATGGCGTATGGGCGGAGCTTAAGCTGGGGGTTAGGGCTGGTATTATCGATACTTATATAATTGATATAAAATTATCACAAATAAAATTAATAAATAATTAAACATAATATTTTGAAAAAACACTAGTATACATAAATTAAGAATACTAGATTCGTATTTTCTAATGAACTAGCTGATGCCCGCGAATAAAAACTAGCCGGCATGTTATTCCAGACTATAATCTATCTTTGTCCCAAATTTCATACAGATCAGTTTAGGCATGATTAACAACATCATCCATACATCCCAACTTCGCGTTTATAATATGTGTTAGTATAGATTTATATTATTAGTTCATGTGGACCTTACAAACAATACTGTTTCATAAGAGAAGTTGGAATTCCTTGTTATTATGAAAAAAATGTTACTGAATGTGATGATATGAATAATAAAAGTAGACTGATTTTAAAATTGATTTATTTCATAAATTTATAAAAATGCATACAGATGGTAAAAAAAATCACGATTGCAGCGCAGCGTTGTGGACTTTGACCATAAAATATATCTAAGAACTTTCTCACAAGCTAAACATATCCAATGCAAAAAACCGCATCTCAATCGGCCCAGTACTTTTTGAGATAAATGGTAACATTGAAGAATAAGAATCACGATTGCAGCTAAACTTCATGGACTATGGTCCTACATATCTAAGAACCTTCTCAGAAGTTATGCATATCTTATATGCAAAAAACCGCATAATTATCGGTCCAGTAGTTTTCCAGGAAAATGGTAACAACAAAGTGCACAAACTAACGCACACCTCTTAAGGCAAACGCATATACCGTCTCCGTTCCGTCGTGGGTACAAAAATGATTACTCAGAAATTAAAAAATAGTGTTACAGAGCCGATTAAATGCGAAAATCAAGAAAGAATGCCTAAGAAGACAATAGTTGCATTTGAAAAAAAAATCCTTAATGAAATAACTAAAGGAATATATATAAGAATAAAGGAATATCCTAGTACTATATAGTAGTAAATCAGTTATTTATTTTTAATATTGACGTATCGGGGATTGGAGATCGGGTGTCTTAATCAATAGATTATCATCGCTACAGTCTAAAATGAGTTTGGCAATATTATAAGTAGAATCTGACTGTTCAATTTCATCTCTACCCCTCAGAGTGAGAAACAGTAAGAGTTATATAAAATTTTACTCTATAAAAACGAATGAAATAATACACTTATAATACACTCTATACAAAAACGAATGAAATAATCAAAATTTTTGGGGACAGCGCAAAAATTTACGTGTTATGGATTCAGTAAAGAAGAAACTAAGCTATAATTAGTCGAAATAACTTAAAATAGTAGCCACAAAAAGAAAAACTAGACAACTTTGTTACTCACCTATGAAATGAAATTCCTGGGCGTTTTACAATATTATTATTACGACACCCCACAACTGAGCACTTCACCATAGTTGATTATATAAAACTAAGCAAAAACTCATGAAAATATTCAAAAAAACAGGTAATTCACAATTGACACACCGGAAGCACAACAGACGCCATATAAAGCTGGCAAAAAATTGGCTTCAATAGCTAAATTTGATGACGTCATATGACATTTGCGCGACACGTTCACGCAATAACATAATACACCTGTCCCGTTCTAATAACGTAGCTTTTATTAAGTAAGAAAAGTCAAATCATAGTTTTACATGTTTTATTAACAAAATGCATCGTATAACTATAATTGAGTAAAATGCAACATATTTTCTCCTATATATAAAATCAAAGGGTCAGATAAAGAAAAAGGTACATTTTAGGCCTACTCTTGTACACTCTACCATGAATAGAGGAAAATACATAGATTGTATTAAAAATATAATAATTTAGAACAGTAAAGTAAATAACGAGCAAAAAATAAAAATGTATTTCAAGTTTTCGATACGTTTCCAAGATGGCAACCTTCAGCCATAGAGAAGGCAGCAGGCGCAGGCAATGTATCAAATTGGTATCAAATGTCATTTCTACATATTAGTCACTGTCAAAATAACATGTTTTTCTTTTGAAAACGTCAAAAAATATGAATCCGCCATTGTTACCCAATCATGTTTAGTGTTCCGTGTCTTGGAAAGATTAAATAATTTTATCTATTTTTTTTTTTTTTTTTTTTTTTTTTTTTAATCTACGGCGAATTCGTAGATTTGACCAATAAAATCTGGTCTACTATTTTATTTTCCTTCATTTCTCTCCTTGTACAAGACTTGGCCTACACCCCATACAAATGTGAACCGTCTCCTTTGTGGTACTGTAAGTATGTACATACCAAGGTTTGATCATAAGTATTATTATCTTATGTTTTTCTTGCACAGGGGTAAAACAGAATTGGAGAAGAAATTGCAATATTTGCAAAAATTACATGCAAAATTACGCAGTGAGTAGAATTAACAAGGGAACATATTAAATAAAAGGTATTATCGAAGTCGATACCAATACTGAACCACTTAGAGAAATTAAAAAGTATTTGATCGAAGTAAAATATCGTATAACAAAGTAAAAATACTGATTTTGTTTTTCCATACTTATAATGAAATTAAATACATAAAATATTAACAAAAATATTGTATTTATTTAGACCCTAGATCGACATCACGTTTTATATCGTAATTTATTTTAAAAGGCAGCCAAAACGTATAATTTTGGTAAAAATCTTAATCACTTAGGTATAGGGAATTCTAATATTACAAAATTCATCAAATATCAAAGATTTTGAATAATCAATATCCATGGATATCCCTAGGATATCTTACGCTATAAAAATGAAGCGATTCTAAAAGTCGTCTTTGATGGTGAAAATCTCGTACCTGATTGAATACGCCTCGCACTGAAGAATAGGTTTCACCCTTCACGTAAGGGGGTAGAGTGGCTGTGGAGCTGATGCTGCGGAGGAAGCTCTGGAGCGCTTCATACTCGTCCTGACTTTTGGCTTCTTTGCTCATCACCTGGGGCTTGCGGCCCTTGGCCAGCATGATCTCGTGCGCGCCATCACTGTAGAAGTTTTTTAATTATTAGGGATTCGTACTAAAATATGATAAGAAAGGATGCGTTATGGTGCTATTATGTGGTGTCCCAACAAATATTATTGCCTACTTAATTATACAATTATTATTGCAAAAGGGGTCGAAATTCCAAAGTTGGGTTATTGGAAACTAGACGTTGACAGCGACTTCGTTCGCGCGATTACAGGATTTTTGGTTCTCGATTTTTGGAACTCTTTATTTTCCGGGATATAAAATGTAGCCTTAATTTTAACCAAATCGGTTCAGTCATTGGAAGCAAGCAAACACATTTATTATAATAGGTAGTAGAATAATTAAATATAGAGCTGGCGTGGGGTGTCATATGAAAAGGCAACTTTGCTCGTTCCAAAATAGATTTGGATTTATTTCTAAGCACCATAATTTTGACATAATAAGTATGCAATGTGACAAAAATCCCGCCAGTTTTTTACAAATCAACCAAAAACATTTACAAACGGACTAATGAAGAATTTGTGTACTTACGTTCTTAAAAAGTGTACTTACTTACATACGAGTACCTACATTATTAATTATTATGATGTCTTAAACACCCTAGACTACAGATATTACCAGTTCTTATATTTTATATAATAACTAGCCGGGTACCCTAGGCTTCGCTCAGGGAGTTGATATGAGATTATGTGGTAGTTGGAATAAAAGGATAAACTTTAAAATGTAAGACAAATATTTATTTAAACATTATACATGTTTATATATAACATATTTCATTTTATTATCCGGAGTACATAATACTAATGAACAAATTTTTCGAATTTCCTACTCGAGAGCCAGCTACGAGTACATTCTTAGAAGACCGTGAGAAAAGCAGTGTCCTCATTCCTCACGCTTTGTTAATTGTAGAACTATAGGCTAATTTGATTGGAAAAAATTAGCAGTCTTTAAAATTGGAATGGCAGTTCAGTAGAGATCAGTAGTATTCTTGAGGTAGTAGTTGTTTGACGATCATCTTTTTTTTACTTTGACTTTTTGTCTTTTGGCCTGAGGGCATAGTGAATCGACTACCGTCGCTATAGGGAAGCGAGAGAAAAATCATTTTTATTTTGTATTGTTTTTATTTTTAAACATTATTGTATTTTATAATATGAGCCTTGTTGCCTCAATAAATGAATAATAATTACATAGTTTCGGTGAGTTGAGAGATATGACCACTGAGCGGAGATCCAATTTTCATATTTAGATTGTTATCTCTGGATTAGTACTGTCACTACCATCCTCCATCATTTTTGTAATGTGCATTTTTTAAATTTATGTTTTTAATAAAACAGATAATAACATAAAGTCGTGTTCATAGACTACTAAGCAAACAATATATTACATAGTGTGTTCCTATATGTTCAACAATGATGCTCTCTATCGTTTTTATGGTATGTCATGTGAGTTGTCTATAGTAATTTTCTGCATAGTTTACTATTACTTTAAATTGCTTGCAATCAAATAAATTGGCTGTGCAAAAAGGATGTAATTATATCCAACTGTGATGTTCAATGACAACCTATCTACTAATCTACTGAAGCCATGACTTAAGCCTTTACGGATCTAATCGTTGACGAAGAAGACGACCTATAAGCTATAATACCTATAATAGTTGTCATTTGCCATGCTCAGAACGCAGAGGCACGCCATACTAACTTTCATCATCTTTTATAAAACACCTTTTTTAAAAAAACTTGGTCTACAGCACGTCTACTTGTTGGGAACCGCATCCGGAACTTCCCAAATATGAGACATCCTCCTTAGTGTTCTTATGTATCCTTAATTCCTTACCTATGATCACATGAGTTGAATACTTTGCCAAAATTTAGAAACGCTGAAGGCACGCAAAAATAGGTGCAAACTGCCAAGTTTAAAAATAAGACATCGGGAATGTGTTGGACATATTTAAAGTACCTACAAAAAGCCTACAAACTGAATTAGAAATAAGTAATCCCTAGTCTGGTACCCTACGGCTAAACTGAATTGCCTGTGGCCCCGCCAATGGGTCAAGTCATTGAAAAATGTGTGTAAAAATTTTAAGAACAGTCACAGTGTAATGAAAATAAACATTCAAAGAATTTACCTAGTCAAGTTTTAAAGTTGGTCAAAAGATTATATGTAGTAATATCACAGTTTACTGTGGTAATATGGGTATTTTATTCTTACTGCCCTCGACTTCGTCCGCGTGGTTTAAGCATTTTTATTCCCGCGGGATTTCCTTAATTTTCCGGGATAGTTTAAGTATATATGTCCTTCCGCGGGACACAAACTATGCCTGTGCCAATCATCAAAATCAGTTGAAGATGGGCCATGAAAGCGTAACAAACTCACGTGCGCATTGAAAATATTATAAAAGTTAGGATTCTGCACGAACAAATCATTTGCCTATAAACTTACAATATACCTAGTACTAGGTATAATGGAGAAGTTGCATGATGTTGTGAATATAATATTTAAGACAACGGAAGTAAAATATAGATTAAAAGTAATAAATCAGTGTTTTTTTTAATCCACCAATAATTTACATTTGCATCATTATATTATTATTATTTCATATCATTTGGTTTAATATTTTCATCCGCATCATCTATATATTATAATTATGTGCCTAGGTAAATTTTCGTCGCATCGACGGTCGTTGATCCGCATGGATTTAGGTTTTTAAATAAATATCCAGTGGGTAATGTTTCCAGGACAAAAGAGTATATCTGTCACCGTAAGATTGTAAAATCCGTTAGATTATAATCTAACTCGCGAAATTGAAAATTGTCGAAAGATTGTGAACCGTTCAGTGTTCTGAGTATCAATTTTTGAAATATTCATTGTATTTACGTTTTCTTGTCTGTTTCTTGTAGGTTAGGTTAGGATTCGACATAAATAATCAGGCACTTAGGTTTTATCGGGTTAATAAACCTAACAGATTACAATCTACCGAAAAATAATACGTTAAATTACAATCTTTCGACAGTTTGCAATTTCGCGAGTTAGATTATAATCTAACGGTTTTTACAATCTTACGGTGACATATCCATAGTATGTCCGTCCTTATGTGGTACCTATGCCATGCAAGGCAGGTTACCCCTGTTCTAAATTACATCAAAATCGGTCTGTCTGTCCGTCTGTCTAGACGTTCAGTTGGAAACAGTTTCGCATTCATAAATATATAGTACCTAGTACCTACCTAGTAGAGCAGTGGATTATTATAGTAATTGTATCAAAAATATAATGTTTTTAGCTTGTCGTTTTAAGTCCATTTTTCATTTGTTGAGATACCTATTTTAATGTTTCTTTCATATTTTTGTTTTATTTGGTCTTCATTTTAATAATAAATTTAAAAAAATGGTAAACTTCTTCATTGATTGCCAGTTTTTGACCGAGTGAAGCGAAGGTCTCTGAGTTTACTTGAGTGAATTTGCACTTGTCCGTCCTAGGGTTGCCAAAAAAAATTGTCCGTCTGTCAGAGCCTTATAACTTCTGAATTACTGAACGTAATTACTTCAAATTTAAATATAATATGTAAACCTATGGCCTCCATCCGAATATGGCTTAAAAAGTTATAAAAATCTTTATTTAAGGGGGCTCTCATAGAAGCGAATGCGAAGTAAAATATTTTTTATAGCGTTATAGGGTTGCGGTATATCATTTTAAAGATAATTAGGAATAGAGTTCAAAAATATATTTTTTTAATTTTTCCCCTAAAATTGACGAAATGGGGGGCTTTCAGAGTGGAAATTTTCTAACGTCCAAAGTTGACCTTAGAACTCTCAATTTTCTGAAAGGCTGAGCCTGAAACTTGATCAATTATTTGAATTATATCCTGTACTTGAACAACAAATACTAAATTAAGATAAATATTATAAGGAAACGAAATTATTTAATTTTTAATGAGCTTCAGTATTTTTAACAGAACTTCACAATGGCGCATATATATAACAATAGATGGCGCTCTGTAAAAGTTTATTCATTTCTCCAATAACTCTTTCGCTCTTTTGCGTGTAAAAGTTAACGATTACAATATATATTATAGTTAAAACTATCTTATGGATATCGCGAGCTCTCAGTTCGGGGCGAACCACTAGTTATTAATCACTTGCCAATAAACTCGCAATTCATTGCGATTTGCGGCACGTGTCTCTGACGGAGGTTTCTTATAATGTGTTTTTTGACACATACCTATTTGTTACGTCATTTCAGCGTCATCTCACTGGGTTGGGGTTGGGACTTCGGAACGCCAATGTATTTATCTATTGGGATAAAACTATTGTAAAGAGTTAAATACATATTATACATAGTTAAGTCTCCAGGTTTAGATACGTTTGACGCTTGTACAAATCTAAATTTGATCTATAATCTAAATCATTCCACGAAATTCCAGCTATCTAGCCATCAAATAGCTAGAACAATATTTGTAGGGAACTGTTTGTTTGTTTTGTTTTTTAGTTTTTGTTTTGAATTAGTAGGACTTAACTTTCCTAATAAGCTTCTTAATCGTATGAGTCGGGTTAAGCTCTATTTAGGTAAGTAGAGTTTGATCCGACTTATCTAATTAGAATATCACTCGCGATAAAACCGTTTGTTTGTTGGTTTGTTTTTCAATCACGCCGCGGTGTTTCTCATTCTAAAATCGTGCCTGATTGTTGGGAGTTTTGTATGGGTTTTGCGAACCTGGAGCGTAAAGGAGGCTTTGATAGTAAAGACGATGAGTGAAAGATGTGAATGAAATGATGAAATAATCTACCCGCAAAGTAAGATTCTACCTTAAAGTTAGGTACTTTTTAAAATAAAATAACATAGGTGACAGGACCTATCTATAGATACATTACGTATCATTTGGATCTAAGGTATATTTTAATATTGACATGAGATTCTGAAAAACCAATATGCAGATTCATCGGAGCGCTAACAATATCAGCTGACAACATGCTCATTGCTCATCAATATCTCGTTAGATCGTTCAACTATCAACTACATTGTACTATAACAAACAGTTTAACATTCTAGTTATTATTCTGTGACATTACACGACAGAGCAATTTGGTCACGTCTCGTGAAAGTTATCGACAAAATACAAAAGGTACCTGCCTACCTATGATAATATGTACCTATTCTGTGCCTATGTACTTCCAGGTATCGTGATAGCAATAAAATTGAACATCTACGAGTACCTACCTGATTACACTCTGCCATTGGATGATGTTTCATCCAAGTCTGTAACCACGTTGTTGGTAAATTTTAAGAATCCTACAGCTATGATAGAGACATAAATAGACAAGCTAAAAACATTATATTTTTGATACAATTACATTAATAATCCACTGCTCTACTAAGTACTATATACCTATTTAGATATAATTACGAAAGTGTGTCCAACTGAACGTCTAGACAGACGGACAGACAGACCGATTTTGAAGAAATTTAGAACAGGGGTAACCTGCATTGCATGGCATAGGTAGGTACCACATAAGGACGGACATACTACGGATATGTCACCGTAAGATTGTAAAAACCGTTAGATAATAAACTATCTCGCAAAATTGTAAACTGTCGACAGATTGTGAACCGTTCAATGTTCTGAGTGTAAATTTTTGAAATATTCATTGTATTTACGTTTTCTTGTCTGTTTCTTGTAGGTTAGGGTTCGACATAAATAATCATAGTGCCTTCGTTTTTATCTTAGTTTTAAAACCTAAATCCATGCGTATCAACGACCGCCGACACAACGAAAATGTACATAATTATACCTATACCTATCGATGATGCGGATGAAACTACTATCACAGTAATTACTGTGCTACTATACCTACTTATCAATGATGCAGATGAAATTACTACATCACCTACTACTTAAATAACTTTTTCTTGTAATAAAAGCTATTAGCCATGATTGGTCTTACGTAACTTTTCCTACCCAAGTCATTTATTTTAATTAATAGGGCCAGGGTCAGCGGAAAATCTTGCAAATAATATACAATTAATTTCTCTCATTTGTATAGGAATCACCTATTAGGTACATAAATATATATAAATACTACACAAGTTTGTTTTTTAAATCTATTCTTCGATAATTACTTACTTAAAGTTAATACCTATTATAAATGCGGAAGTTTGGATGTATGGATGGATGGATGTTTGTTACTTAATCACGGCTGAACGAATCTGGATGAAATTTTTCTCAGAGATAGATTATAGTCTGGAATATATATAAGCTACTTTTATCCTGAAAATTAAAGAGTTCCCGCTGGAACCAAACAACCTCAATCCACGCGTACGAAGTCGCGGGCATCAGCTAGTAATAAGGTAAAACTTCCACTTCCTGCTGAGAAGGACCCAAGCAGCCGATGGTCAGGATTCCAGATAATAATAATAATGGCACCCGATAACCCGCCTGCAAGAATTGTTGAATATCATCACTGAGTTCAGTAGTTCTATCAGGGTGGAGCTTGGGCTGGACAAGTATGCGGTCTTGCATGTGGTGAGAGGGCAGGTTACTCACTCGGTTGAGATGAATCTCGAGCCATTGAACATCAGGACATTTTCTGAAGCTGAATCGGATCTGGATGTTCGGCGCTTGCTAACACTGAGTATCTGCACAGACACAACCAAGCGGCCTAAATCCTTCACCAGGAGCTTGCTCTGAAATACGGTCTCCTGGATGAGAGGCTGCCGTACTACAAGTACACACCGGTGCTTGTACTCGAGCGTGACGGAGTCCGGCTCTATTGGGTCCATCATCACGGACAGGACCATTCTAGCGAATAAGCCTGACATCGTGCTGTTGGACCGGGCACAGTCACGGGTGTTTTTGGTGGACATCACCATTCCATATGACGAGAACCTTGTGAGAGCTGAGACGGAGAACAAACAATCTGGCTCACGAGGTTTCCGCCATGTGGCATGTGGAGTCCACTGAAACCATCCCAATCGTTATATCTGCGAATGGTTTAATCTCAGTCAGCCTCGCTCACCATCTGAGGCGACTCGGGTTCCGGAGCAGTTCGCTCGCAGCCAGGATGCAGAAAGTGGTGTTGCTAGACTCGGCTAGGATAGTCCGCCTATTTCTCAGCCTGTCCCCCTGACCCCCGGCCGTCTGGTCTCCCCTGCCGGGGTGTAATCCTCCGCCCGCTACAACTATGTATTTGTGTATTTGTGTATGTAAGTTTGTTTATTTCCACTTATTTATGTATGTTTATTATAGATTTTTGGCCTTATAGGTATGTTTTTATTTTGTATGCGGGTGTGAGAGTTAAATTCATAACGATAATAATAATAATATTATCTGACATAGGTATCTATCTGATAGATAGGTCTAAAGTGCCATATTTATCCGCAGAGAATGATAGAACTAAAGTATTATTTAAAGAAGCTATAATAACCAGGGCAGCCTCATAATTATCTGACAGACCAGGAGCCCCAACACAAGCCGAGTGACTCACCTGTTGAGTGTTGGAAGAGTTGCACTGCTGTACAAACTTACAATTTACGATAGGTACCTATTTAGGTAACTCAGTTTTAATATTTTGTAAACAAAATAAATCGAAATTAAAACTCTCGATCAAGTAGGTATAATTAAGTATTAACATAAATGTGTCACCGTATGTAAAAACCGTTAGATTATAATCTTACTCGCGAAATTGCAACTGCATGTCAGGGATTTTAAATAAGTATGAATGAATTCATTACTTGTATTTAATTAAAGTAGGTGGACTGATAGTTACATAAGTGATATAATAATTTACTCAGCTGAGTCAATATACCTAAAGAAAATGTCTGTAGGTAAGTACTGATTGAATTAGATGGATTCTTTGATCCAATTTATTATTACCCACATAAAATAAAGTAATTAGCAATACCACCGGGAATACCACGAATAAAGAGTAACTACCTACCTACCTACTTTTATGTTCAGTAGGAAATAGGGTTTAATAATTATTAAGTATGTCTAACAATTGGGTATTTGACTACTAGTGAGATAAATTATTTTTTAATGATTATTAAATAAAGGATCTCCCAAAACGCGTAATATCCACATCCCCTGCTAGTTTTATTTTGAATAACCATTTTAAACTATCGATTAAAGTAAAAAAGTGCGTCGAACTTTGATGACGTCACAACTTAAAATTTCATACAAAATCCATACTAAGCACGCGTGTTGTTGAAAAAAAAGTTGTTGATTTGATTCTAGTTGTCAAATAACCAATTGGACTCTGCACTCTGCTAATGCTACACTTGTGGGGCACGCGTGGATCGAAAAATATTAAATTAATATATACTATAATTCAATATATTTTCAAGTATCGGATCACAGGAAAACATGATTTTCTCGATAGAAAAAAATTCCAATGTCATGAAATGTAAAAGAGCAAGAAGGTTTTTCTCTTAAATGGCTTGGCCTTTATGAACGAAACTTTCAGTATACATGTAAAACAATCAAATTAAAATTTCTGATCAAGTTATTTTGCGGTATAATATCGTTTTTCAAATTGATTCTTGATTACTTTATTTCTCGGATGTCGCCATCAAATGTTCAAAACGAGTACAAAGAATTGTCAACCCTATTGCTTGAGAGTTATGGGCACAGTATTGTATCTGTCACCGTAAGATTTTAAAAACCGTTAGATTATAATCTAACTCGCGAAATTCTAAACTGTCGAAAGATTGTAAACTGTTCAATGTTCCGAGTGTCAATTTTTGAAATATTCATTTTATTTACGTTTTCTTGTCTCTTTCTTGTAGGTTAGGTTAGGGTTCGACATAAATAACCAAGTAGTGCCCGGCCACAGGCCGGGCACTTAGGTTTTATCGGGTTTAAATATCTATCAGATTACAATCTACCGGAAAATAATGCGTTAAATTCTAATCTTTCGACAGTTTACACTTTAGAATTTCGCGAGTTATATTATAATCTAACGGTTTTTACAATCTTACGGTGACATATCTGTTTACTGTGGTTATGGGCCGTAGTTACGTTATCTTGTCAGTAACATCGCTTTACGATGCCAAAAAATGCCATAGAGTAACGAATTCAGTATGGTATCTTATTAGAAAATGACAAAGTAGGTAATGTTAAATAACTATTTATACCTATTAAGATGAGTTAATATGCAGTTTATTTATCGTATTAAAATAGTAATACAAAATCATATCCAAATGCTATATGGATGACAGTTAGTAGTTGTGTTATAAAAACTTGTTCAGTTCGCCAGAAATACAAACAATACAATACAATAGAAATAATACAACATAAACTTTATAACATTTTAGCTCGCACTTATAAAAATAGTTACTGGTGTAAAAAACTTGTTTTAAAACTTAATTTGTTATGTTTACTTTAAAGTATAAATTGAATTGTATCAATAGTTTTTGTTATTTTTTTATTTGATTGAATTTTAAATTCCATATACGAATTAAACAAGAATAGAATTCAATAAGAAAATTATTGCAAATAAGATTGTTTCGATCTTAGACTATAATGAATGAAATAAATGTATGCTAAAATGAATATTACTTTAACATAATAAATAGGTACCTAATATATTTTTTATCAAATAGTACATTATGATACAATTGCGCGAAGTTGGTCATTACAGTCGAGGCGGTATTGCACAGCCCGAGCCGCAAGGCGAGGGCTGTAATAGAGCCAAGACTGTAATGAACAAAGCACACGCGTATCATACGACGTTTTTCAACACACTTGCGAGGAAAAAAACAATTAGGTAGGTATAAAATACATTTTAATTATTAAAGCAATTATTGAAAGTACAATTATTAAAATGATACGCAACAGTTTTTGTTGGATGTTGCACAGTATGTGTTATAGTATTATTAAAACTTTTACTGTGGTGTTCTTGAGTAACTGTAAATGTTGGAGATAGTGAAACATTCCCATAGGAGGTGGATGGGCGTTCTAATTCTCCTTTAGTCAGAGTAGGCGGCACACAAAAATCACTGGCATATGAGGTAGAAGGTTGCGGTTCGGGACAAAACTTCTTAGAAGGTGGCTCCAAATTGATGGCTTGTGTTATCTTGGCACTTATGTTAACTTTGTTTTGAATTGAGTCCTCAACATAAGATTCTGCGACTGTATTAGACCGCCACCCGCCATGGCGCTTTAATGTTAATATATCAGCCCCTGCATCAGCTAGCAATGTAGCTGAGGTTCTTCTAAAACTGTGTCCGGTGTAACATTCAGCATCCGGTAATCCCAGAAACTTTGCGATTTCTTTTGGCATGGAACCAAATTTATTAACACCTATAGGTTGACATGTACATTTTCCTTTTTGGAAGTTTTGAAAAAAACGGTCACTTTTAGCTTTATTTGTACGCAAAGCTTGATATTTCTTTACGATATCATAAAATTGACCGTCAATAGTGAACGATCGTGGGATTTTGTTCTTGGTGTTTGGGATTTTCACAAGAAGCATTTCCCCGTGATTCTTGATGTCGTTTGTTGTAATATTATTAAGCTCTTGTCGCCGACATGCGCCTTGGATTCCAAATATTAATGCAACCTGAAAAATACTTATATTTATATTTTTTAATAAATCTTAGCCTTAGATTTTTAGGTTTAATTTAATTTATAGTTAATTTTAGTTTAATAAGTAGTTTTCGATTGTCACTCTATTTATTGATTAGATATCGGTAATAGGTGGATGCTTAATACTTATTTGGGTACTATGTTTCGTATACAAACTTAAGCTACAATAGATAGTATTAGTTTACTGACCTTCGTTGCTAAATATTGGCTATCTGGGGCTTCATTTAAGAATTTTTCGACATCATTAGGTGACAATACTTTAGATTTTCTGCCAATATAGCCATCCGACCGCCTTTTCAAGAATGCCATCAAATTCGTTTAAGTTTTTATGTCGATTCCATTTTTTGTCCGAATCATACTTCTTAACATGGAATAAATACACCACAGCGTGTTGGGCTTATATTTGTTGGCTAACTCATTAAAGTAAGCCAAAAACACGTTCTCCGAGAACGACTGGGCTTTTTTGTCGCATTTCCATTTCATGAAATTTTCGTAAGCCCGTATGTATTTTTCTCTTGATTTTGATGGCAACAAACTGTCACTAGCGTTTTGTGCCTCAATAATAATATCTGGTGGCGTCGTATCCAAATCTAACTGTACTTCGTCACTTGTACTCGACATTTTTCAGTCACAAATCAGCAATTTTAAACGAACAAATGTTTGCACAAAATGGCGCGGAGGTTTATTTTTTCGCGCGCCGTATCTTTGGTTGAATAACTATGCGCGCGCAGGTTAAGTCCAGAGGCACCGAACACCGCCATTCAGCCACAATATATTAAACTTTATTAGGTTTTTAAAAGGTACACTTTCCTCTATTAGGTTTTTTAAATGTGCATTTCTTTCACTGATATATTGTAAACAAGGTTATATATTACACTCCTTGTTCAAGATTGTAAAATTAAAAAAAAAAATTAATTAAATATTTATTTACAAAATAACAAATCTTTTGGTAACAACCTCTTTACGGATATTAAAAAAAAAGTGGAATAAGAAAAACACTAGTGCGGATATGAAAAGTAAAACGAACTAGTGTGTAATAAATCGCATACCGGGCGTAAGACTAAAGAAAATATAGCAACTTTACGAGCAAGTGTGTTGAAAATAATATTGCCCACTATTTTAGACTATGAAGATATTTATCGTATATCAGGTATTATGATTAATAAACATAATTATTAAGTTCACGCAAACTAACAGAGCAAACTTGAATGGAACTAACTACGAAGTCAAGAAAAAAACGCAAAGCGGTGCGTCGTTTTATTAATATTCTACAACTGTGGCCATACAGAACAGGTAGCAGATGTTGGAGTGAGATAGCTTTCTCTCAAAATGAAATTTCGGCTTGGGTAGCATACAGCGTAATTTGTGTACTTTTTTTTACAGCATTAACATTATAAACGGCGCGGCGTACAAATAGACTTAGGAATACTTACCTACGTAAGAACGTACCTCTGGACTTTAACAATCCGTAGTCTTCTGCGAAAATATAACGCGTATCCGAATAATAGAACCACCATTTTATAAATTACAAATTATCAATATGTTTCACAGTTCTGCGTCATTTTCCTGGACACGTTGAGCGAGAATGATATTTTTTATCAAACCAACCCTTCACCCCAGTTTGTTGATAACATTGTAATACTATAGACTTCCCGCCTCAACTTCACACGGATGTGCTTTCGGTAAATGTTTTATTGTATTCGATCCTACGTAATTATTTACGTTCCTCGTGAAAAGTTTCCAATGATGATGAAACCAGTCAATATTCGAAGGGACCCACATGTTTTTCGGGATAAAATATATTAAATGTTTGCTAAGCAATTGACATACTATACCTATATGTACCAATTTTTTTTTTTACCCAAATTTGTATACCCATTCCATAGCAGCTTTATAAATAAATATTTCAGGGCTTTAGGTAAAACGAATCTTTCTGGATTTCTTGTATTTCTAGCAAATTTATCTTTTGCCTTTTGAAAAAAGTGTTATTAGACTATTAGACATGCATGGTAACATCAGCACTTGCAAGTTTTTAAATAATGGTACGCAATCAGTCGATCCGTTGAGGCTTTGTTACAAATTGCGCGAATGCATCTTTGTTGTGCTAGAAATGCTCTATTAAACTCTTTAAGTGTAGAGTATCTCCACAATATAAGACCATAATCCAGAATCCAGAAGACCAGAATTCAAGCTTCTTTGTTTAGTTCCTTTACTCAAAATAGGAGTGGCCGTGAAAAGGTAACAGATCAAACGCATTGATTATAAGATGGATTGATTAGTATCCCTATCGTAGTATCCCTATAGGTATAAATAAATAGTAGGTTATTAGGTTGCGTAAAGATTAAAAATGTACCTAATTATAAATCGTAGACGCAATTTATATTTTACTCTTACGTCTTATCTTATTTCTTATCTTACTAATATTATAAATGCGAAAGTTTGGATGGATCTATGGACTATGGATGTATGGATGTTTGTTACCCAATCACGCACCAACGGCTGAACGGATCTGGCTGAAATTTGGCACAGAGCTAGATTATACTCTGGAATAGCACATAGGCTACTTTTGTCCCGGAAAATTAAACAGTTCCCTCGGGAACCAAAAACTGTTTATAATTTCGCTAGTTAGATTACAATCTAACGGTTATTGCAATTTTACGGTGACAGATATAAGGCAACTTTCCATATTTAAACCATTATGGCGTTTTAAGACGTCTTATTGAGTCAAACGTCGTCGCACCAAAAGGGTACTTTTTACCATTTTCTTTTTTTTTCTTTCTTTTTCTTCATATTTTACGGAACCGCAAATTATGAAGTACGTTAAAGGTAGGTAAGACGTAAGATATTTAAATGAAATGACTCATTTCAAAATGTAGAGATCTAAGTACCTATTACGTGTGATATCAAAAATGAAACAAATACTTTCTCCGGCCGCTAGACTCAAAATGATAAGAAGTGAACCTACTGAAATCGACAATGTCTGGTTCAATATTTTGGTAGGTATTTGGTAAAGATAGTACTAATTGCTATGGTAATATTTTTTACCGTCGTAACTATAATAAATTATCACTGTCGGTCTGTGTTTGGATGACCGGCTTGTAATTCGTTGACCCTTTAGTCAATTGCCATGGCATTGGCCCATGGCGCACGGATTCCATACTCACGGTGAAAATATCATGACGCTAAATGTTTTAGGCTGTGGCAAAACTTGGCTTATGATTTCAGTCCTATGTTATTGATTTATATCGCGATTTAAGTCAAATGGCGAGCTTTATTAGTTTATTACTTTTTGCTAGACAAATCACATGAACGTTACGTTCATGGCTAGACATAAAGAATTTCTTTCCTACAAAAAGAACGATTATAATTATTTAAATGTAGGTACTTACTCGTACCTACACCTACTGTTTTACTCAAAACGATAAGTATGTAAGTAAGTGAGTCTGCGATTATATTATTTGGAAGTCCATGGCAAGAATAATATTTTCCAACACAACCCTCGGATGGTTACGACTCTCGACCCACGAACAATACTTGACATACCTACCTAATAAAAATCCATTTTTGGTTTTGAAATCCAATAGGTACGAGAGTTCTGAGGTAGGTAGAAAGATCTCGATTTGCGAAATAATTAATTCACGTCATGCTGTTTTTGGGGTCGACTTGCTCAATATACAATTATTCACGCTTTTTTTGGGTGTAGGTTCGACTGTAGGCAGCACATATGTCCACACACATGTCCGGATGGTTAACATCAAAAACTGACGCAGTTTACTGATGTAGGTACACTACCGAGTAAGATTTTTTTAATCCACTACAAGTTAGCCCTTGACTGCTTAGATGGTAGCAAGCTAGCCTGTTAGGGGCATGGCAGTTATATACCTACACGTACCCACCTATTCGGTTTCTACACGGTATCATAACGCTAAATCGCTTAGCGGCACGTCTTTGCCGGTACTAACTAGCCACAGCCGAAGCTTCCCACCAGGCCAGACCAGGAAAAATTCAGAAATTATAAATTCCCAAATTGACCCTGCCGGGTATCGAACCTGGGAGTTGGGACCTGCGCACGTTAAGACAACAGCGATCAACACTACGCAAAGTACGTATAAAGATTTACACGGCTATCGAATAGGTACGAAAATTGGTTGCATTCCATCGAATCGCGCTCCAACATAATAGGTATGCCTACGGTAAACAATAAACAGACAGGCAGTCATTATTTACAGAGCTCATGAATGTTATCCGCCTTTGTATAAAGTGTCGCACACGCCAAGGTACGAGTATTTGTCGTCAATTCAGTTTCTGCAGCGCTGGTTGCATGATCATTAACCTTCAAGCAGGCGCGTAGCCTTAAAAAACGGCAGGCGGGTAACATGAACGACCTAATGCAGATTTTAGAGATTAAAAACACCGAATAATTCAATAATATTTTTTTTAAATAGTTAAGACAATTATCTTTCAACATAGATGTAGAAAAGTAACTGCTGTTAAAATGTCATTTAAAAGAATATATTTTCTTTGAGTTGAGTCTTCATAAAGCGCATAAATCTTACTTACCTATTTGTTAAAATTAAATCAAATGTGTATCTTTTAACACATAAATAACAGATAAACAAGGTATGTATTGCCCTAAGGAAACAATAAATATAGTAAAAACATGTAGGTATTTGATTATAAAACAATTAAAGCTAAATAAATACTTACAATAGGTAACTAGAGACAAAAAAATTGGTAGGTATGTATTAGTTTTCTTCCTCATCAGCATCTTTTTCATTCATTGGAAAACATTGTAGTGAGCTTCCTTTAAGTATTAATTCTAAGATAAAATGTGCATTATGTCTTAGATTGTGGTCAGGGTTGATGGACTGAAAGGTGGTCAGATACTTTTGAACCTTCATCACTGAGCTGAGAGCTCAGTTTTACTCTTTATGTGTGCTTCCATTAGTTGCATAATTATTTCGAATTCACTGACGAATTTACGAGTGATTTTTTACATTAACAATATCAATAAAACAAAAACTTAGTTCAAAATAAGAAAAAATATTTTCGCAAATAGAGCCGCGCGTAATCTTTTTAACGACGGGCGCGTGTAGTCTTATCGACGACTTCAAACAAATGGAATTTTTCAATACAAGAAGCACCTGCAATGGAAGTATATAGTTAGATGGTTTTGTTTATAGTGAACGTTTTCAGAATTCGGAAAACTTCGTCGAGTCTTTTCGTCGCCCATACCGCAGTGCCTGAAGACTAAGGTCTTCGACCAATGCGTCCTACCAGTAATGACCTGCCGAAACGTGGACACTGACAGCGAGACTGGTACACCGACTGCAGGTCGCTCAGCGTGCTGTGGAAAGAGCTATGCTCGGAATTTCTTTCAGGGATAAAGTCCGGAACGAAGTGATTCGCCAAAGAACAAAAGTGACCGACATAGCTCTTAGGGCTGGCACGCTGAAGTGGCAGTGGGCTGGTCACGTGTGTCGGAGGACCGATGGACGTTGGAGTCGAAAGGTCCTCGAGTGGAGACCGCGTCTTGGTAAACGGAGCGCAGGGCGCCCCCAAGGTGGAGCGATGATATCCGGAGGGTGGCTGGCATCGATTGGATGCGGAAAGCCGAGGATGGAGCACGTTGGCGCTATTTAAAAGAGGCCTATGTCTAACAGTGGATGCATAATGGCTGCTGATGTTAGTGAACTTAGAGATATAGGCTACTTAAGACGAGAAATATTTATGAGGAAAATATTCGAACTTGTTGACAAAAATGTAACAAATTGATCATTAATTCATTAGACTAGGTACATTGGTATTTGGTAGCGCTGCGCTGCTGATTGACTATTGAGGAGTGGAGGGCGCTGTCTGTAGAGTGATCATTATTGTCCGCAGGTTTGCGCGTGCCTCTAAAAAGACTGTTTAGATAGAGTATAGAGCATATTGTTCTTTTTAGGGTTCCATACCTCAAAAGGACAAAAAACGGAACCCTTATAGGATCACTTTGATGTCTGTCCGTCTGTCTGTCAAGACTCTTTTTCTCAGGAACGCATGCAGGCTGAAATTCATATTAAATACTCAGGTCTACTCTCCCTTGCAGCTGTGCAAAAATACAAGGTACTTCCTGTGCACTCAGAATCTTGAAATTTGGTACGAAGCAACGTCTTATAGCACAGATAAAGGAAAAATTGCGAAAAGCATAAATTTTTAGTTACATCATAATATAATAAATATATTTTTAATAATTTTAAACTACAGGTTTGTACGGAACCCTCGGTGTGCGAGTCCGACTCGCACTTGGCCGGTTTTTGTATTTAATTTTTTGCATGGGCCGCCCGGCAGCTTCCGGTAAGTTTAAACTCCGACACAGAATAATAACGAGTACTAGACTCGGACTAGGCCCTACAAATAAAACCCTGTCGGGACGCTTCCCGGACGCCCTTTAAACTAGACAAATCCAGGGAAACCCGGACGATTGGCAACCCTAACGTTGAGTAACCGTTGCTACGCGGCATCGGAAGCTGTTTTGCTAAAGACAAAAAAAAGGATTCGGAGGCGGCGCAGTATGGCCAGTTGCGACAGCGCATGTTGACAATCAATAATATTGTGCAAGTAACAACGAACTAACATATTATGTCAGAATTTTAAGATCAAAGTTTGGCTTGTCTTGAACCTTCCTCGGAGAGCCGGTTCTGGTTAGCCTAACATCTAGGCTAGGCTAAGTGTTCTTTAAGAGTTCCCATAGCCCCTCATTATTAGGTCCTTACATATGAAATTGCCGTTTTGTCGTACTGGCCACTTTGATCTCAAATATCCCCTCTTTGGTTAGGAATTTCAATACAGCTATTTACTCTTGATTTTGTGTTTTGAAAACACCTATTCATTTGTTTTTTCCTCTTTTGGTTTTTCTTTGCGTCACCAGTTTACAAAATGGAAAACTTGAAATATCGCGTTATTTACGAGTACGAGTTCTATCGTGGTACCAGTGCTGCAGAAACGGCTCGAAGGATTAATGATGTGTATGGCGGCGGTGTCGCAAAAGAAAACACAGTGCGTTTTTGATTCCAACGTTTTCGTTCTGGAAATTTCGACATGCAGAACAAGCCCCGTGGACGGCCGGAGACCAAAGTTGATAATGAAGAATTGAAGGCTATTGTGGAAGCGGATCCATCGCAAAACACGTCCGAGCTAGCTGCAGGTTGCGGTGTTAGTGATAAAACTGTTTTAATCCACTTGAAGCAAATTGGGAAGGTGAAAAAGCTTGAAAGGTGGGTACCTCATGAATTGAGTGCAGCAAACCGACAAACGCGCGTCGACTGCTGCGTTACATTACTCAACCGGCACAATAATGAAGGGATTTTAAATCGAATTATAACATGTGATGAAAAGTGGATCCTGTACGATAATCGGAAATGTTAATCGCAATAACTGAACCCTGGCGAACCAGCCAAATCCTGCCCCAAGCGAAAATTGACTCAAAAAAAATTACTTGTGAGCGTTTGATGGACTAGTGCCGGTGCTCGTTCACTACAGCTTTCTTAAATCTGGCCAGACGATGACAGCGGATGTCTATTGTCAGCAACAGCAAACCATGATGGAAAAGCTATCTGCTAAACAACCGAGGCTCGTCAATCGCTCTAGGCCACTGCTGCTTCAGGACAACGCTTGACCACACACTGCACAACAGACAGAGGAGCTTCAGTTGGAATGTCTAAGACATCCACCGTACTCCCCGGACTTTGCTCCAACAGATTACCATTTTTTCGAAATTTGGATAACTTCTTGCAAGGGAAAAAATTCAACTCCGATGGGGCAGTCCAAAACGCCTTCATAGATTTTATTGATTCCCGTCCGAATGGTTTTTTTAGTAAAGGGATCAATGAACTACCCATTAGATATGGCAAAAGTACATAGATAACAATGGTACATACTTTAATTGAATAAATATATTATATTTAAAAAAAATCGACTTTAAATCCCTCCCTTACAAAACGGCAATTTCATAGGTAAAGACCTATTATAAACTGAGGACGGTCACCGATAAGGGAGTCTTAGTGGGTAAAAATCCCACATAACCCGATCCCATGTGGTATCTCTGGAAGATTTCCCCCCGTTAACAAAATAAAGGCTAGGCTAGGTGTAGGCTAACCACGATTTGTATGGAATTGTTCGAGCGCCAGCAGTCATCTGTCACTAAGGGCTTGCTTGTATGCAATTTACCTGATTCATGTACATGTACTTATGTAATTTGCTTCGAAATATTACCATTGAATAGGTACTGAGGTTTGGTTAACTTACCTACTCTAAACGTTATCCTTGTAAAGGTAAAAAGTAGAGTCAAATGAATGTTATGTAAATAAATTAATATGACTTATATAAAGCTTATCTGCTAATTTTCATGGTAATAAGGTTTACAAGACATTTATAATAATATAGAACCCATTTAGGTATATGAGTTTTGACACAGAGTAGATAGAGCTCAATAGATCTTGCATTCTAGAGATGATAGACAAAGGTCGGTGGTACTTATCTAACTAAGCATTACACTTTGCATTACACTACTTTACACTATTGGTTTAAGGTAACACTCAAAATGTAATTAATTAAATAAATATACAAGTAGGTTCTAGACTACAAAGTACACAGTTATAGTCTAGGAGTAATTTAATGTAGTCCATCTGCTTAATCGATTTTGATGAAATTTGGCATAAGTAGATGTAACTGACAGCCCGTGATAGATTAATCTAGGCTACTTTTATGCCGGAAGAACAAAGAGTACCAGAGAAATTTAAAAACTAGCATGATAGCCTACTTATACTAAATACTATTTTTAATAAATACTACCTATTTATCCTTAGTGATTTTATAAAAAGCAGTAACCTAGGGAAATGTTATTAAAAAAATATTGTGCACTTACCTTGAACTCGTATCCCTCATTTTTCAGCAAATAAGTAATATGAACGCAACTTTAATAAAATGTGCTAACAGCTCTAATTCTAAAGTATCACTCGGAACGGAACTGGTAATAAGACCTCTTTATAAAGCACTTTTTTGTTTAAATCACCCCCGGGACGTCAAAACATAGTGACGTTTTTATATCGAGGCGATCGATACAGCGCGGTCGGCTGGCGGTCGCACCGCTTCACGACTGCGGCACGGACCAACGGATTGCTGAAAAAGCAAGCCATGTGAAGCTATGTGTGTAGGAATTCCAGACGTAGATGCGGGTTATTTGGGACATTCATAATTTCCATTTATTTTAGTACCTTATTATCATTCAGCATTAATTATTATTATTATCACTCCCACACCCACGTACGCAATAAATGAGGCCAAAAAGACCTTACCTACAGTTTTTTGACCTTACCTACAGTTTTTTATACATCAACATACTTACCTAGCAATTCAAGTTGCAACTTGCAAACTTTGTAAAAAAGATCTCGAATCATTAAAATTCTAATGTAGGTACGTCAATAGTATCTATACTAATATTCATAAGGAAGTACGGATGTATGGATATACATCCATACATCCATCCAAACTTTCGCATTTATTATATTAGTAAGAATTAGTAAGATTGCATTCATTTATATCTAATTGCATTCAAGTCTATACAGAAGTTTTACCGTGATGTGCGTTCATACAGATAGACATATTATAAATTAGTTAAAGATAGACAAAAACTTAAAGGTTCTGCGGTCTACGTTGATAATACTCTGTAATTTTCCTCCGAACAACAAAATAAAAGTAATAAACGGTACCGAAACTGTCTACTAAAACTAAAAAACTAAAAACTAAAACTACAGACGGTACTTATATTTATAATATGTACCATATTATAATAGTGATGACTAACATGCGCTGAGGAGTTGAGGACGCAAGATATTTTTAAATGTCTTTGTCGTCATACCAGTGAACGAGTCATACGATAGACGTCCACTACTGGCTGGCTACCTGACTTATTGTTGATTGTCTGTTCGTCGAGTGACTACCTACGTACTTAATACTATTAATAACACAGTTTTTAAGTATATAATATAATATAATATAAGTATACAAATTGCACCACACCTACACTATATACTGATTTTAACGACCTACGTGGCGCAGTGTTGTCTTAACGTGCGGAGATCCCGGGTTCGATCCCCGGCAGGGTCAATTTGGAAATTTATAATTTCTGAATTTGCCCTTGCCTAGCCTGGTGGGAGGCTTCAGCTGTGGCTAGATACCACCCTATCGGCAAAGACGTACCGCCAAGCGATTTAGCGTTCCGGTACGATGCCGTGTAGAAACCGAGTAGGGGTATGGGCTTAATTTAACTGCCAAGCCCCTAACAGGTTAGCCCGCTACCATCTTAGACTGCATCATTACTTACCATCAGGTGAGATCGCAGTCAAGGGCTAACTTGTAGTGCATAAAAAACACTGATTATTTAATTGAAAATTCTGCCAGCTTGGACACATTAAGTATACCCTTCATCGTTTTGCCCGTATCACCTCGAAGCGTTCACGTCAAAAGTCTAGATTAAAAATCAGTGACCCGGTTTTACCCAGGGAAGGTACTTATTATTTAGGTAGTTATTTCTTTTCCATCAGAAAAAGAAATAACAGATCAGATCAGATTATATTAACATAGATCTATTTCAGTTAGGATAAGCAGAGCATGTGGCTCAATACTCAATAACAATTATTCAATATAGGTACACTGTAGGCACACTTATTGACGTTAAAAATTACTTACTTATAAAACATGATGGTGATAATTGGTTACGTTATCTTAAAACTAAAGCTACGAGGGTTCCCAACGCGCCCTGATTTTATTATTATCACCATCTCACAAATCATCTTAACTAAGGAACTATCAGAACCATAGAGCATATTATTGCCAAGCTTCTTTGTCGTTTAAGTAGTCCTTTACATGGTAATAAGATTTTTCAATGAGTTTTTTTTTTACGTTTTACTTTAACTTTGAACTTATTCATAGACATCTTTAACATATCTTCTGGGAGCTTATTGTAGAAGCGGACACTGAAAACCTGTTTGCCACTGCTAATTAATAAAGGGACAATCCTAAAAATCCAGTAGGTATTGCCACCGTACACTGGACGAGTGTTTCGTGTAGAGTTGCCTCGTCACCTTGAACTGCCACATTGGTGAGATTGCTTCGACGGACTCTGCAGACGTATACTCATGCTGTTAATGTCACCGTAAGATTGCAAAAACCGTTAGATTGTAATCTAACTAGCGAAATTGTAAACTGTCGACAGATTGTGAACCGCAGAGCGACCGCGTACCTATCTTCTGCATCAATCATTGTTACAGTATCAATTGCTGTGATTGGCTGAATTTATGGTATTCTTGCTGCGTCAATGTATTTTGTCCAATAGTGGAAGAGTGTTATCCAATCAGAGGTGATTGCGATCGTGACACTGTAGCTGACAGTTTTAGCCGGTAGCCCTGCAGTTCAATGTTCTGAGTGTCCAGTTTTTTAATATTCATTGTATTTACGTTTTCTTCTCACTTTCTTGTAGGTTAGGTTAGGGTTCGACACAACCCTGGATGCGGAGGTATTAGCGGAGATGCATCAACAAGGGTTGGATGCCCACTCACGGGGGGAATACCTCACCTCCGCGGAAATCGGAGGGTGGCGGCGAACTGCGCAGGCCGAGCTCCTCTACCAATGGAAGGGGAGACTAGTCTCACCCAGCGCAGGTCACTTGACCGTGGCGGCGATCCAACCCGTTCTCCAAGAATGAGTTGAGAGAGCGCACGGTGAACTCACCTTCCATCTTGTGCAGGTCCTTTCGGGGCACGGTTGCTTCGGAAGGTACCTGTGCAAGATTGCGGGTAGAGAGCTCACGGAGGAATGCCATGAGTGTGGTGGTGCTGTGGACACGGCACAGCACACTCTGACTGAGTGTGCAGCGTAGGCGGAGCCACGAGAGGCACTCGTTGAGGTGGTGGGGCGGAACCTCTCGCTCCCGGCTGTGGTGAGAGCAATGGTGGGAAGCGAGAGCTCTTGGAAGGCGATGGATTTCCTTCTGCGAGAGCGTAATGTCGCAGAAGGAGTCAGCGGAGCGGATGAGAGAGGACGACGTGAGCTCTCATCCCATCCGGCGTAAAAGAGGCGGTCGCAGGCGTGCTGCCCATGATCGCCGCCTGCCCCCATAAGAAGGGCTTCCGAGCGACAGACATGGGGATTCTGTCGCTCATTAGGAAATAGTCCTCGAGTCGGGAGGCACACGTTGGTGTTCCGGGTGTGCTTCAGACGGTGAGAAGGGAATTATGAAGTCCCGCGGAGGAGGGTCGAGTAGACGACGCTGGTGGCTGGGTAGCGCGAATTCCCCGGTCCCTATCCAGCCAAGGCGTTGGGAGGAACACCGTGGGGTTTTAGTCGGTAAGAGTCCGACATAACCTTTGCATTTCCCCAGATGCAAAGGTATCCTTGAGGATTTCCCCACGAAAAAAAAAGGGTTCGACACAACACTTAGGTTTTATCGGGTTCATATACCTACCTAATAGATTACAATCGACCGAAAAATAAAGCGTTAAATTGTAACCTGTCGACAGCTTACAATTTCGCTAGTTAGATTACAAACTAACGGGTTTTGCAATCTTACAGTGACATAGGCATATATGTGATAAAGCTGCTGTTACGTGATCCGATAAGTATCTTAGTTATAACAACGTATTATTACTAGTACAGCAGTGGCGATTCCTGGTTTGGCTGGCTGGTTTATTTATTTATTTTGTATCGCAATAATTCGTTTTGACGTGTGGATACAACCGCGAGAGCGACTAAATCGAAACTGGGCATAGACACCGAGTTTGCGGCGCGCTAGAGGTCGTAATTTTTGCCAAAAATAAAAAGTAAAAAACTAAATGCTAGGGCTGAATACCCTCTACAAATTTGATAATAGACATTAATTCGATATCTTTCACGAGAAAAAAGAAAATAGCAAAAAACAAATTTCACTACCTAAATTTTTGGTTTTTTTGATTATCTCAATAACGATGAAAGATAGGTGAAAAATGTAAAGAATCTTAATTGTAGATCGTAAAAACAAGCAACAAAAAATAATTAAATATCACAATTTTCGTATCTCAACGGAGAACCGAGATATTGTGAAAAAACTGAATTTACTCCTTTTTTCAAGATTTCGATTTTCGGATAATGCACATAGGAAGTTTTGGTCGACAATTTGAATGAAGCTTTTCTAGGCCTCCCCCACGTAATATCCAAAATTTTGCTTTCTCGGTTCACATGCATTTCTAACCCGTTTTTTCCGACGTAATGACTGGACTATACCTATATCTACCCAATGCGTGTTCTGACAGTGACCAATTTTATTTACGTAATTCAAATCTAAAGGAAGATAGTACTTAATCTACACATAATATCGGCTCTATATTATTGGTAGGTAATAATAATCCATACTACTAATAATATAAATGCGAAAGTGTCTGTCTGCTACGCTTTCACGGCCAATCTGTTCAACCGATTTTGATGAAATTTGGTATACTTAGGGATAGTTTGTATCCCAGGGAAGGGCATAGGCTATTATTATCCCGGAAAATTAAAGCGTTCCCGCGGGAATAAAACCGTGATCCACGCGGACGAAGTCGCGGGCATCATCTAGTAACTAATAAAGTTTCAATCGATTTATTGTACAGAAATAGTCCAGTTACAGTTTTATTATAAGTACTTAGGTAGGTATGCAACGGTTATAAGATTATGAAATACGACCGACTGATATGCCAATTGATGATAAGTTGTGGATGAATAAGCGCTGATTTGTACTTAGTTAGGTATTTGAGTGGTTACTATAATTAGGTAGGCGTTATACCTACTCATAAAACCTACATACATAACTAATTTTGATAGGTATGGGAAATTGGGATTTTCCAGCGGACAATTTTGGGTAATGCAATGATAATAAAGGGGAACCCTAAGGGATAACCATTACAATTTGTTTTTATGGGACCTTAAATAGGTACGAACTACGAATACTAGGTAGGTACCTAAGTAATTATTTTCAAGATTTACTTTCCCCTTCGATTTCGACCTCGATGATAATAAATCATAATAAGAACTTCTATTTCTTCGAATATTTACCGTTTTGTTTAACTTTGATCGGATATTTGTTTTATTTAAATTACTAGCTGATGCCCGCGACTTCGTCCGCTTGGAAAAAGGTTTTTACATTCCTGCGGGAACTCCTCAATTTGTCGGGATAAAAATGTCTACCTAACCTAAATCAATGTGTATTGTGTGGTCTATTTCACTCTCCGTCCTCAACTAACTATACCCATGTAAAAAGTCACGTCGATCCGTTGCGGCGTGATTGAAGGACAAACCAACAAATATTCACACTTTCGCATTTATAATATTAGTATGATTATTTTAGATAAGGTTTTTCTGCATTTGCATGGCCTATTATAGGCGGCTTATATATCACTAGCTGTTGTCCGCGACTTCTTACGCGTGGAATAAGTTTTTTAATTCCCATGGGAATTCCTTAATTTTCCACTGGGTCCACTGAGTCATGTCATGTCTCAAAAGTTAGAGGTGCGTAGCCTGTGATCGAACCAGCGCTCGCGCATATAATTAAGCACATTTTACTCAAACAATAAAACGTTTCGCATTTATAATCATACTAATATTATAAATGCGAAAGTGTTTTTGTTTGTTGGTTTATTGGTTAGTCCTTCAATGATACCGCAATAGAGCAACGGATCGACGTGATTTTTGGCAAGGGCAATGGGCATAGTTGAGGGCCTGTAGAGTGAGTGATAGGCTACCTATAATCCCGGAAATTTAAGGAGTTCCCGCGGGAAAAAACTTAAACCATGCGGACGAAGTCGGGGGCATCAGCTATAGTTAGTTAGCTAATGTATGTTGTATGTCTAATGTATGACACATACAAAAGCTCTGCATTCAATTCGCGCACGTACTGTAGTGAGCAACCATCACGTAAGTGTCGACAGCAGCTGTGCGAAGTTTTAACGCAATAGGATGAATTCTGCTCGAGTATCTAATTAAATGTAGCCCAATAGTCTAAGGCAACGGGGCGGTTCGTTGTATTATGGAGACCTCCGCATTAAATCCTCAGTCGTTGTAACTTGGCAGGTTTGTAGTATGGCATGAACCAAAACTTATACAAAAATATCCAAAAAAATACTCATGCGGAAGTTACATAATATTTATACTTGAAACTTAATTTTAATGACTGAATATTTTCTTTATTTCTTTTTAAAATAATAGTAGGTAATATATTTACACTCAAAACAGAAATATCGAATGAAATAATCATGCAGAACATCGATTAACCGACTTTATAACCAAACCTTAACTGCGTTTACGCGATAATGTACCTTCCTGCTGTGAAAATTGGGTATAGCATAAAAAACCTTAGTTCCTTTCTGGATTTTTTTATTGGATATACGTTCTAATGATACTTTATCATAACGTAAAGTTTCGTCGCCTGAGGAATTATTGTTGGGGTCAACTAGCTTTATTACCTAGACTACAAGGAGTAGCCTGTGTTATAACGGACATAACATACATTTTTATAATATTATTTAAATATAGCTAAGATTTACGTAATAGCATTGACTGTGCATATAATAATAGTTATGGCCTACGTAAATAGCTCTCGATTTCGAAGAAGTTCGGATTGTTTGTAGTTTTATGCTTTATTGCCGATTTATCTTTGTCTGACGTATTGGCATAATACAGTTATGCGTAAACTTGTGCCACATCTATAGTCAAGTTTTTACTTATGTACATGCAGGAAAACATACGCATTCAAATTAATAATAGGATTGAATTTCCGCCATATTGTGACAACATAGCTGGAAATATATTATTGATAGGCTATTTGTTATGTACATATTTTGTAGAAGGTAGGTGTTACGTATAAATAAATAAATTATTTATATTATAGGAAGTATTTTCCTTGCAAACCGTGATTTTCGTGCACGCGATGCACGCGTACTTAGTACCTAAAGTAACTACACTTTTGTGCTCTCGGGTAAATGGTTCTCTCCTTCTCGGGGTCAGGTAAGGGCCGTCAGGCTATTTTAATCTTCGACATACCCGCTTAAAAAGTGGGGACCTTGTATATGTCACCGTAAGATTGTAAAAACCGTTAGATTATAATCTAACTCGCGAAATTGTAAAGTGTCGAAAGATTGTGAACTGTTCAAAGTTCTAAGTGTCAATTTTTGAAATATTCATTGTATTTACGTTTTCTTGTCTGTTTCTTGTAGGTTAGGTTAGGGTTCGACCGCAGGCAGGTTCAGGTAGTGCAGTAGTCACTACCTGATTATTTATGGATATTAGGTTTTATTGGGTTAATATACCTAGCATATTACAATCTATCGAAAAATAATGCGTTATATTGTAATCTTTCGACAGTTTGCAATTTCGCAAGTTAGATTATAATGTAACGGTTTTTTCAATTTTACGCTGACATATACATCATTAACCTTAAATCACAGCAATTCTTCAACATTCACCATTTTAATACGCTTTCCAAATAGTGCAAATTCTTAAATGATTTCCTGTATGTAGCTAATTCAATATGTTAGTACTTGTCTGATATGATCTTGATTCTTGATACCGAAAAATTATCATGAAAAACCAATTTTTGTCATGATATTTTTTTAAACCAATTTTTTCAAAGATCTTGATACTTAAACAATTTGTTTCAGTGTCTTAATTGCTTATTTCTATAGATATTTAATTAATTCTTAAAAATATTTGAAAAGGTCAAAGTCTATTTTTGTCGACCTTCATGGCGCAGCGGTCTTATCCTCAAAATATGAAGTGGGAAGTCCCGGGTTCGATCCTCAGCAAGTTAAATTCGGGAAATTATAACTGGTCTGGTCAGCTGGGAAGCTCGGCCATGGCTAGTTATCACCCTATTGGGAAAGACGTGCCGCCAAGCGATAAGTACTTTTGATGCCGTGTGGAAACCGATTAGGGGGTAGTTATATCCCCAACGGGTTATCCCCACTAACTGATGTTACACTACATCATCGATCACACATGACGAAAACAATTTACCGGTCTCAAAAGTATGGATGGGACTATAGCTACGAACGAAGATGCGATAATTGGAAGCGAGCGTATGATCCGTTACATTTCCTAAAACACATTTATACTGTAAACAAATGCACAGTAATGTGTGTTACCAGACTAAACATGGCACCCTATAAAAACGAGACACCAAGACCTGCAAATTAACATCGGGATTAGCTTTCAAAGTCTTCACAACGCCTTGAAATAAATGAATTCATTATTCTAAATACAAAATGGATTTCAGTGCTAAGGTTTTCAGTGTTTTCGCACTTTTTTTCTTAATTTTTGTAGTTCAAAATCAAACTCAGCCAATAGAAGAGGCAAATTCTGTAGCAGACGTGTCAGATGGTGAAATGATGGAAACAGCAGAATCTCAAAATCCTTTTCTGCCCCGTTTCGCTATGAGAAAGTTAAAGGAAAGGCGGGAAAAATCTCGAGCCGAAAGAAGAAATTATCAAGCTCAAAGACGATACCAACCAGTTCGGAGCCAATTACGATGTTCGCATTATGTAAGTTTCAAGTTTCTTTTTTAAGAAAATTGTACTTGAACTCCTAAATTAATTTAACCAAAATGTTTGTTTAGAATGTGTTTATCTTGAAAAATATTATAATAGGTTATTGACATCTATTAAAGGTGTCAGCTAAATGTTCCAATTAACATCTTAAACATATTTTGTGTCATGAACAACGGTCACCTTTCTTTGACCCAGAAAATTTTGTAATATAAGGTCTGAATTTTCCACATATTTCATATACCATATCTGACATTCGTATCACTTGTTTCAGAAAAAATGAAGAGCTACATAATTTTAGTGTTAACAGTGGCAGTAGGGTTTGATTTTGTCGTTACGAATACAGTTTTAAAACAAACCGTTGCGGATAAGGAATTACTATTGTCTGAAAATAATGACTCAAGCACGAATCACGAAGAAACACTTTCAAACAATAGCGAAATAGAACAAAAGAATATTGAAACAAACGAAGATGGTGAGACAATCGTTGAAGAGGAACGCCCACACGAAGAAACCCTGGAAATTGATATTGAAGAAAAAATAAAGGATCCAAAAATTGATCAATATGATTTTCAAGAGGCTATCAATAATCAAATAGGCATACAAGAGGCTTTTAACAGTAACCAATTTAATCTAAAAGAAGATATGGATACAGATCTAGAAAATGAGTTTGAATTAGTAAAGGAAGGTGATTACTACTACAACGATGTACTTTATAAGGATCCTAACGAAGTAATGGACACGGCCGCTGGATTCGTGCCAATTCCTATATTCCGTAAAAAACAAAAGCAGCCACTTCGTCGCAGACAGTATGCCACTAGAAGGAGGTATAACAGAAGACCCTACGCCAATAGAAGGCAATACTACTTCTATCCATATTACAGATATTATCGACCAAGCTCTCTAAGGTATTATTACTATTAATACTTATAACATTGTTAGTTTATTATGCTTTAGTTTAATAAAAGTACAAACTATGTTATTTAAAAAAATAAAACAAATATGAAATACGACTTCAAATACATTTATTGCTAAAACCTTAATTAGTACTTGTATTTGCATAATATGTGTAAATGCTTTATCAATTCATTGATCAGATTTCTGTAATAATAATACTTATATATATATATTTACATACACTTTTACATAACCCATTATATTTCTATAGTATTATATTATCACTTAAAAATAAAAGAACACAAATAAAAGGTAATTTCAATATTATAACATTATACAATAATTGTATTTCATTCATGGCAGTTTCTAGCAACTTTGTGGCTAATTCTGTAGCACACCATATTTTAACTGAATTGGCAGCTTTTAATTTAGTGCTATCCTTTTCCTCAGGAAGCTATATGTAAGGGATAGCCTTCCGATTTAGATTCGTTTGTTGTACAATCAAATTAGCCAAATTTACTATTTAAAAAGTTCTTCAGGAAGCTGCGTAGCTTTTATTTATTATTTTCGAGATATATCTACCGCGCTCGGTGCATATTTGGTCAATCATATAGGCATATTGGTAATCTAATAAGAGTTTACAATTCGACGACAACAGCGTTGGTCAGTTTCGGACATAGAAACACTATAGCATCTGAGTAAAATGGCCTTATAGCTGCTTGTATTATAGTAGTTTACTTTTTACTATGGATTTTTATAATATTCAAGAAGCGTAGCTGGACTAACTTAAGCTAAGAAAATTATTCATTAGAGATTCAATTTACTCTGAAAATTAGATATCTGATATTCCGATATCTAAATCTATATCTATTACGTTGTTAATTCGTACATACTCGCACGTAGGATATTTCAGGGTCGCACGGGATAATTATCAAGATAATTATCAATCATGATAACGCTGACCAATATCAATGTTATGCTTATTGCAAAATATATAAAGGTTAACCTTTATATATTTTGCATAAGTCTATAGCGCGTGTCAGCCTATAGTAAGAGAAGGGGGGATAATTCGCTCTTGACATATTGAATAGAAGCAGGCGTTACTTTGCGGAAGTCCATGATAGTGAATGAACTAGAAGTTTAATTCGCTATAATCCGCTACAGTAGACAAATCTGTGTGGTACAGTGCGTGTCTTTTCATTCAACTTTTCACACAGATTGACATCTCAAAATGCGAGAATGACGTCATTTTCACATTCTATGGAGGATTCGTAACTCACCGAAAATATTCGCTTACACTTGGCGTGGTGACTGGTGAGCTCTCACGTCGAACAATCGTATTTGCAATGTTAAAATTCGGAGTAAGCACACTGAACAGTGTGATGCGCGAACATAATACACGTACACACACTGATAACATAGTTTTGCAAGCACGAATTTAAAACAGGTTTATGTAATAATAGTTTTAAAACATAATTACATAAATAATGATAAAAGCGTATACAACAAAGCTTAAACTAGTATATAAATAATTTAAAATTAGTGTAAAGAATATATTATTATGCCATACGCAACACTTCATTGTTGTTATTATTTCCTACTAATAAAACAAGCTTAGATAAAATAGTTTACAATAGTCGGTAGAAATGCTAATTGAACTAACAAAACAAAAGACTTTAATTGAAAAAAAAAATAGTGGGTAAACAACGTTGATTTACCATGCTTTTGAGTGTTATTTTTAAAAAGGTTGGGTTACGTCATATATTATGCATATGTCACCGTAAAATTGCAAAAACCGTCTGATTGCAATCTAACGCTTTTTATCTCGATACTTGTAAACTTTGTAAACTGTCGACAGATTGTGAACATGCGAATGTTCTGAGTGTCAATTTTACGTTTATTGTATTTACGTTTTCTTGTCTTTTTCTTGTAGGTTAGGGTTTGACATAAATCAGGTAGGTTCTATCGGGTTAATATTCCTAACAGATTACAATCTAACGGTTTTCACAATCTTACGGTATATATTGAACATAATAATTTGAAAGTTTGGGACAAGATAAGTTAATGAAACATAAACATCTAAATCATTTAGAATTTCTACCAACGATGGTAAGTTCATTGATTACATAGCGATTTCATATTTCCAATAAATTCAGTTAGTATAAGAGTATTTGTTTATCTCCAAAACCATAATTAACCATCAATTGTCTTTTTCAATAATTTACATAATTATAATTTCACGCGGTGACTAAAAAACCAGTTAAATATTTTTCATAATTAAAAATAGCATTACATTGAATATTATTATAAAAATTTTAATGTTAGGTACATTAATGTTTTACTTGTCATGTCATTAAAATCGAGGAAAATTAAAATATTGTAAAGCTCAGTCTATTTTTTACATTTCTACATTTTTCTACATTCTACATTTTTACATTTCTGAACGTTGCATGATCTGTGTTATTTAAAAGGGATAAATAAATATTACTTGAAGTTGATCCCGCAATTCAAAGACTTACTTTTACATATTTACATAATATACAGTGCATTCAACTCAAGGTTTTTTCTCTTCTGTCTGTTTTTGGTTTTAGACATTCCCTTCATCATTATGTTAAGTCATATTATATTCTAAAATTCACTGGAATAAATGTCATGGTTAGGGAGATAATCATAGGCTTGTGTATTTTAAAGGTGCGAGTAAGAACACTCTCACGAAAATAGTATCGCGGATGGACGGAATTGGATTTCTTCAATGAATTATTTATCATCAAATTAAAATATCATGAGTCATGAGCACTGAACTTCTAATATCACCGGACAAAAATGTGGTCATTGAATTTCAACATCAATATAGGTATATAGGTACTTTGTAATATTCAATGTAATGCTGCTGCCTAGTCTTTCATTACCAAAGTGTTTTGTCAAGAAACATAAGAGTAACAATCGTGCTCATTTCCCGGGACCGACCAACGTTTCATCCATGAGTTCATCATCCGTGATACAAGGCGAATTGGAGTGAGGGGAAGGTGCAACTAAAGGTGAGGGTGCAGGACTTTTAGCCAACTGTAAAAGTGCTGGAGAAGCCGGGTAAACCGATCTTACGGCTACCATACCAGACACCTTGCTACCGGACGAAGATGAAAAATCCAATAGCATTTCGGCTGCTTCTTGAGGAGTTGTTGCGCCGCTACGTGCAATCGACCCGCTAGCCGGTGGTTTCATACATGAATCGGCACCTTTTCTGTCCTCCGAACTTCCCTTAGGTGCTGCAAACCCTTTCGCCATTTCAGTTTTAAAATCTAACGGCATGAGGGGATAAGTCCCGGAATAACCTTCTTTCGAGTCTTCTTTAATCCGTTGGGGACTATCACTTTTCGTTATACTATCAGATAGCACTTTAGAATATTCCGATTCACTTTTGCTCGGAGGAATTGTTTTTGGACTCACGCCCCCTAAATTTAATAATGGTTTTGGTACATTTAAAGGATATGCCGACTTCTGTATTGAATCAACATTCCTATTCGGATTATCAAAGTGAGAGAATGAATACTTATTGTGATCCATAGATCTAGCAAAATCATTTACCATTGATCGGCTATCGTATTGCGATACGGGACTGTTTTTATCGGGTGTATTTTGGTTCTTTAATTTGGGTATTTGAAATTTACTAGTATCTAGAGGCTTAATTAATCCTTCGACTAAAAAGCTAGCGTCTTTTGCTGAATTTTTGTATCGATCTCCGTCAACCTCGTCTCTTGAACTACTAGGGCTAGAATGACGCTCAGATTTAGATGAAAAGATGGACTTGTCAGAATTACTCATTATTTTGGTCCTAGCTTTTTCACGATCTCTATCCCTCATTATTTTGGCAAGATCTGAACTGCTGCTCTTTGGCGATCCTGATGATTTAGAGCCAGATTTAGACAAGTTAATACCAGTAGAACTGCTACTGGATGATTTAGAATAAGGCACTTTCGGAACATTACCACCTGATTGTTCAGACAGGCTCATATTTGCTTTAGGTGGAGTTGAACCAGCAGTTATGCTAGCAGATTTAGATGATTGCATAACTTGAGTTTTTTTAGAAGCAGGGCCACTAATTACACCTGGTTTTAACCCGGTATGTGTTTTTGGAGAACCCTGGCTAGGCGGAGTAAGTTGAGGCGAAGACTGTTTACTAGAACCAGAGCTGGAATAGTTCAATTTTGAACTACTGCTCGATGAAGATGATTCTTTGGATCTTGTTTTATTAATTGTTATTTTCATACCATCTAAACTGGGCTTAACCATGTACTCTTGATTTTTATTTTCGGTTAGCTTCAAGCTACTACTAGCTGCGCTGTTTTTTGGATCCGAAAACTTGCTACCGCTGCCTGAAGAACTTGATTTGACTGATATTTCTGTCTCTGTGCCACAATGTTGAGCAGATTTTAATTTATCTATTACCGCACTGAGGGAACCTTTGCGATTACGAGCTTGACTGGGAGCATTCGATTTATTCACTTCAACGTTTGGGGGAGATATTAAAGGTTCGGTCACGGGACTATCACACGTTACCGGTGTGATTTCTAATTGTTTCAATTTCATTGGGTTTTTTAACTTCGGACTGCTTCTATCTGAACTAGAAAAAGAAAGACTAGAATGTTTCTTTTCCTTGTCTCTCGAGGTTGTTGAACTCGACCCGTAGCTGTCTTTTGAGATTTTTTTTGTCAGATCATACCCAGTGGTGCCAGATTTACCGGAAGGGGATCCACTGGTTGCTGATTTTAAAGTTGACATGCTTGGCTTTCCCGAGCCAGAAGAACTGTGTTTTGGGGAAGAGATGCTATGGTTTTTTGGACTCGAATATCCAGGAAGATGTTTAGGGCTATTTGGAACAGGTGAATGTCTAGGACTACTATGATGACTGGACGTTCCTGAAGGTTTGCTTATACCTTTAACACTACTTGGGCTTGGAGATTTCGTAATTGATACCGACCTGCCGTGAGTCGGACTTGGGCTAAATTTTCGTAGAAGCGAGTTCGGAGAAGTGGAGCGCATTGGAGATCCGTCTGTTGGTTTAATACTCACAGATACAGGTTTGGTTAACGGATCTTGTTTGAGCGGAATTTTTTCCGGAGGGCCCATGGAGTCGTCCCTCCGCCGCTTTTTCTTTTTCTCTTTGCTACGTTCTTCGCCTGATCTACTTGATTTTTTATCAGATCTTATACGATCGTCCATGGACTTGATTTGTGAGGAGGTTATCGGTGTGATTGTTATAGAACTGGGTAAAGCGGCAGGGGCAGCGGCCGTAATGGGTATAATTTCTATGCCAGGTCGTCTATCGAGACACAACATTGATGATATATTCGACCCGGACACAGAGTTGGGCAGATTAGAGGAACTGGTTCCTATCGGAGTGATGCTTACAGATGACGGCATGTAGGATTTTCCGTCTGTAAGATCTAAAAGTAGCGAAGACGTACTTCGGCTGCGCGATTCTTCAGCCCTTTTCAGTTTTTGCCTTTTGTGCTCAGACTTGTGAAAAGAATTCCTGTAACAAAGATATGATAAATTGAACAATCAATTTAAAAATTTCAGGATTGTCCTTTTTCTCCAAAAATGTAATAAACAGAAACAAACGTACAAAAGAAATAAAAGAAAGATTTTCTGTAACTTGCCTGATTAAATCTTCAACGTCCCCATCATTTGAGTTGTCCATATCAGACGATGTTCTGTTGTCTTGACCGCCTAGCGCGTCTTGGGCGTCCATTCCGGAAAGTTCCAAATCCGAGGCGAATTCATTTTGGGACACCGATGATTCCCGCCCCTCCATTTCAACATCGTCATTCGTCGAATTACTATTCATAGTATTGTCGTCTTCGTTGCCGTAACCATCAGAGTTGTCACTGTCGCTATCAGAGTCCATCAAAGCATTCATTCCCGGTTTTCCCTTCTTGTGGGCTGAAGACCAAAGGCCTTGGTCTGATTTCCGCTTTTTTGACTTACGTTCCTCAGAACCCATCGGTTTAGAATCGCTTGTATTGGAATCTTGGCACATCATTGTTAGATGGTGTTGTTGATCCGATAAATAGGAACCTGTGAATGGATTATTGTATACAAATTAGTCCTCTTTCTTTCATAGCCTCATTATATCTGGACTAGGAAAATATTTCTCAAATTTAAGAGATTTTTTTCTCTCTGCGTCGTATTCCTCATTGCTGAGGGTCGTGACCTCTTTGGTAGTTTTCTTGGGTTCCCACGTCCTTCCGCATACGACTCTACTAAGAGTATTTAAACTCTTAGGTTTTTGTAACGATTATTATCAGATATAAGTTATAATAACCGGGACCGACGGCTTAATGTACTATCCGAGGCGCGGAGGCAACGAAAAGGCCAGATTTGAACGTTAGAATTAGGTCACCCATCCAATTACCGACTTGGGTCAACGTTGCTTAACAATCACAACGACTAATATGCGTTGACACAGCTAGGCTATTCGTCCCTCGCATTTTTTAACTCCAACAGAAAATGTCAATAACAGTTAATATTGATAGTGGGTTTAACAATAATTATAGTTTCTGATGATAATTATGCCCGTCTTTAGTAGTCTGTAGCCTACGCCCAGTGCCGGCTTGTATTACAATTAATAACTCACTATTTTCTTAACACGAATGAAGTAATCCATCTATTGAAAAAGTACGGCTACCGTAGAATTATGGTCGGGGTAGCGTATTCAAATTCAAATGTTTTTTTTCAAATATACGTTTACAAGTATGTACTTTTGAATCGTCAAGTGAATCTACCACTGGTTCGGAATGCCATTCGTAGCGAGAAAAAAAAAAAAAGAAGAACCAGCAAGAAACTCGGCGGTTGCTCTTTTGAAAAAAATAATTTACAATTACATTAATTAGTACATACATAAGTAGCAGCTGTCCTTAGCATTGATGGAGCTAGTTAAATCCATGCTCCTTTGTCATTTACGTAATCTTCAACTGTATAATAAGCTTTTTTCAGAAGCATACTTTTAATGGACTTCTTGAACTTGTGTAAAGACAAGTTTAACATAGGTAGTGGAATTTTGTTATAAAATAGAATACTCATTCCCACGAACGACCTTCGGACCTTCTTGAGGTGGAGCGATGGAGTCACGAGCTTATGGCGGCCTCTAGTTTGTCTATCATGCAGTATCTATGTCACCGCAATATTGTGAAAACCGTTAGATTGTAATCTATCTAGCGAAATTGTAAACTGTCGAAAGATTACAATTAACCGCATTATCTTTCGGCAGAATGCAATCTGTTAGGTATATTAACCCGATAGAACCTCATTGCCCGGCCGTGCACTACCTGATTTTTTATGCCGAACCCTAACATAACCTACAAGAAAGAGACAAGAAAACGTAAATACAATGAATATTTCAAAAATTTACACTCAGAACATTGAACGGTTCACAATCTGTCGACAGTTTACAATCTACCGAGAAGAAAACCGTTAGATTGCAATCTGACGGTTTTTGCAATTGTACGGTGACATCTATACTATACTCACCCCCCTGATGCGGGTGGCTCACGTTGCCGGGCTCGTGTTTAACGTCGCCCCCGGGGTCGATGCCCCCCAGGCCGCAGCTAAAATTTGACTCCAAAGCCGAGTAGCTGCCGTTCAGTTGCTTAGTAGCCGCTTCACGCTCCCAGATTTTGACCAGAGACCTAGAGTTTAATGCAAGCTTTGAAAATCTTTTGGAAATGTAGCTCCAATACGTTTTTTTTTATCCACTACAAGTTAGCCCTTGACTGCGATCTCACCTGATGGTAAGTGATGATGCAGTCTAAGATGGTAGCGGGCTAACCTGTTAGGGGCATGGCAGTTATATTAAACCCATACCCCTGTTCGGTTTCTACACGGCATCGTACCGGAACGCTAAATCGCTTGGCGGCACGTTTTTGCCGGTAGGGTGGTAACTAGCTACGGCCGAAACCTCCCATCAGGCCAGACCAGGGAAAATTCAGAAATTATAAATTCCCAAATTGACCCTGCCGAGGATCGAATCCGGGACCTCCGTACGTTAAGACAACAACGCTACACACTGCGCCACGGAGGTGGTCAAACAATACAATTCTTTTTTTCTGATCATTATCTTTGTTGGTTTTATGCAGCAGTACGTTAAGAACATATTAAAAAATAGATGATGCCTGCGACTTAGTCCGCGTAGATAAAGGTATTCAGATTCCCGCGGTAACTCATTAATTTTCTAGAATGAAAAGTAAGTATTCCTTTCCCGGGATTTAACTTATTTCTATACCATCAAAATCGTTTGAAAAGATGGGCCGTTATAGCGTAGCACACACTATCGCATTTATAATATAAGTAAGGACTGCCAGTATTTCCAACAAGTACTAAATCTAAGCCCAAAGTGATGCAAAGTGCTTAAGAAGGTATTCACGTAGTGTTCCGGGAAAGAGATAAAGCAATTTTAGCCGCAACAGGACGAAATAATCAAAGTCGTTTACAAAATTAACTACAGTTAAAACTCCCAAACGAACAATTGGGTTTTTGAATTAAAAAAATTATCGTTTTTTTCATGTATTTTGAAACTTTAACACAAGTCGATTCGAAACTCTAAAATTAAAAAAATAATAATAATAAAACTTAAAAATGGATAAAATTTTAAAAAGAACCACGTGACCGTCGACCGACCGTTTGTGTCGGCATAATGTTATAGCAATTTCACGATAGTAGTGTCAAAACTGTATCAGCTGTGTGCCACAGAGAACGTCACAATGTTAATTTTTCACTTGGGTTTATTCGGCGGGTTTTCTGTACTGAATTCAAAAATTATATATTTAATTTGATATAACTTTAAATTGTAGCGGAAAAAAAACTAACAATACTTTTTTTTACAAAACTTATATTATGTGATCTTTCGATTTATAACAAATAATTTTTTTTTTCAACAACCCAATTGTATACCTACTTCAAAAAACTTTGGTGATATATGTAAAGTTTGATATAAAGCCTCTTACTAGATATATAATTATAGCTTACCTCAGCGTTATAGGTATGGAGTGACTCTTCTGCAAAACCTTGGTAATATAATCGTCAATATGGTCTCTCGGTGGTGAGTTGAGGGTGTAAACAGAAGCCCGAGGCGCGGCCGGGTCGGATAGTTCCAATTCCACTGTGGCCATACTCTCGTCCAGTGGATGTTCCAATGATATTGATATGTGCTGCCACGATAGCGCGCTCACTTCGAACATCAGCACATTTTCTATCTCCATAACTGTCGACAAAATAAATTTAATCGCTTTTACAAGTAACCGGGAAGTTTGTTTTTTTCTTACTATGATATAACTCGGGGTTTTTTAATATGGGTGGAAGGTTTTGCATATTTAAGCCGAAAATTTGAATACTATGACACTATGACAGGGTTAATAATACTTTGAATAAAAAATTGTTGCACGTGCAACGGGTGCGTGAACGGGACACTTGTGACCACGCAGCCGTCCAGCCCGCGTGTCTCACACAGGGAGTAGCATTGCCATTGCTCGGGAGGCTCTGCGGGAGCGAGTAGCAACAGCATCTCTCACCTTGCTTGGTCTGCAAGCGCACGCAGCTAGCGACGAGCGCGTTGAAGAGCGCCTGCTGGCGCAGCGCGGCCAGCAGCGGCGGCACGTGCGACGGGTGCGTGAACGGGACACTTGTGACCACGCAGCCGTCCAGCCCGCGTGTCTCACACAGGGAGTAGCATTGCCATTGCTCGGGAGGCTCTGCGGGAGCGAGTAGCAACAGCATCTCTCACCTTGCTTGGTCTGCAAGCGCACGCAGCTAGCGACGAGCGCGTTGAAGAGCGCCTGCTGGCGCAGCGCGGCCAGCAGCGGCGGCACGTGCGACGGGTGCGTGAACGGGACACTTGTGACCACGCAGCCGTCCAGCCCGCGTGTCTCACACAGGGAGTAGCATTGCCATTGCTCGGGAGGCTCTGCGGGAGCGAGTAGCAACAGCATCTCTCACCTTGCTTGGTCTGCAAGCGCACGCAGCTAGCGACGAGCGCGTTGAAGAGCGCCTGCTGGCGCAGCGCGGCCAGCAGCGGCGGCACGTGCGACGGGTGCGTGAACGGGACACTTGTGACCACGCAGCCGTCCAGCCCGCGTGTCTCACACAGGGAGTAGCATTGCCATTGCTCGGGAGGCTCTGCGGGAGCGAGTAGCAACAGCATCTCTCACCTTGCTTGGTCTGCAAGCGCACGCAGCTAGCGACGAGCGCGTTGAAGAGCGCCTGCTGGCGCAGCGCGGCCAGCAGCGGCGGCACGTGCGACGGGTGCGTGAACGGGACACTTGTGACCACGCAGCCGTCCAGCCCGCGTGTCTCACACAGGGAGTAGCATTGCCATTGCTCGGGAGGCTCTGCGGGAGCGAGTAGCAACAGCATCTCTCACCTTGCTTGGTCTGCAAGCGCACGCAGCTAGCGACGAGCGCGTTGAAGAGCGCCTGCTGGCGCAGCGCGGCCAGCAGCGGCGGCACGTGCGACGGGTGCGTGAACGGTACACTTGTGACCACGCAGCCGTCCAGCCCGCGTGTCTCACACAGGAAGTAGCATTGCCATTGCTCGGGGAGGTTCTGCGAGACCGAGCAGAGTACCGAAATTAAACACTGCTATTGTTAATTAGATCAATACCCATAAGGTTTTATGGGTGAATCCATGGCATGAGTAAAACAACATTGTAAATTCACTTCAGTATAATATATCCATGCTTGTTTGGATCTGTCTGAAGCTATTGACTTGGTTTCTTAAAATGTTTTGTGGCACACGCTTGAGCACAAGCATTAGAATGCACACTAAAACCTGAACTGATTTCATTGTTTTAGTGTTATGTATGTAACCATTTGAATAACTTTAGTGACCTTGCATCGATCAAATCTTGGAAAGATTGAGTATGGAGCGAGACAGGGAGGGCTAACAAATTCTACGTTGTTCAATTTTTATGTCAGCCAAATGATTGAGAGGCCCAGCAGAGCTGGTGTCGATAGTTCGAATGATTGGATTGGCGTGAGTATAAAAATTTTAGCTATGCAGATAACAATATGGTTCTGCTGCGTCTTTCAGGCCGTCTATTCTTGGCTGGGGTTAATCGACTCAATTTCAACTCAAAAAAGAATGAGTTTCTTATTTTTAGGAAGAAAACCTAGCCAAATTATACGAATTCAAAGTATTCAGTAAGTAAATACATACCACAAAAAGCCCTTTACTGAGATTCAACTCGATGATTTTGCCAGGGGCGAGTTTGTTGTATGCCTGTTGGGCAACCAGGCCCATTATGGATTTAGCATTTGCCCAATCGCCAGCCACTTCAACCTATGAATACATTCAATTATGAGTCTCGCTGGGCATATAAATAAATATTTATTAATTTTCAAAAACTTTATAACATTAAAAACTAAACATTAAAAATATTATCTATGCCGCCGTAATGAGGCAAATGTGCCCATTACGCTGGCTGCGTTACCCCGCTGAATAGCCAAACTTGTGTTGGCCGAGGAAACTGCCAGCCCTCCGGTCACCTGTGGACTCTGTGAGACGAGAAGATAGATCCTTAAAAAAGGATCTAGCTCCTTCGCCCCACGACCCCAGGGTTTCAACACCAAAAGGCACAAAAATGAAATTATTTTCTATAATGTCATACTTGCGCCTCTTGCCTCTTTCTGCATTATGGGCCGCTACCCCCGCCGCCATGGAGGTCGCGGAGATATTTTTTATTGTCAAAATATAATAATGTATTGAAAGATGTACAGGTCTAAAGAGCCGGTTCTAGAACTTTTGCAAGAAGCTTCTCAGTATGAAGTAGAACCCTACTAAGAAAGTTTATCAGAATTGGCAGCTCAGTTAGTTGCACAATCAATGCACGGGCACCAGCTAGTTTTTAATAAAGAGAGATTCAAATAGGTTCACATAAATGAAACATTATTTGCGATATGTATAAAATATAAGAATATGAATGTATGCTCTGTCCATTCATTTATTTTACTTTTGGCAGCTCGATTTAATGAGGTTCTAATGTGTTACTGATTCGGTTTTTGATAAAGAAGTTTTAATCGATTTGACACATTGATATTTATCTTTGCTCAACATTTTTTATTGTTTTATACCATAGACACACCCAAGCATTTAATTAAATGACTAAGTATATTAATCTATAATCATCTGAGGTTAAATATCTAGGGGTAACTCTAGACCAAAAACTAACATGGAACCCTCATGTGAAGGGTATTACCAGTAAGGCTAAACAAGCCCTAGGTATCTGTAGTCGGCTGGCGGGGACTAGATGGGGAATCAAACCCAAAATAGCCCTCTGGCTCTACACCGCCATAGTGAGGCCGACGCTATCGTACGCCTCCGTGGTTTGGAGTAGAAAAGCGACCCAGAAGACCACACAAAGCAAGCTAAGCAGCATACAAAGAACTGCTGGTCTGCTTATCACAGGAGCCATGAGCACCTCTCCGGGAGCTGCCCTGGATGCACTACTGAACCTGCCTCCTCTTCACATTTATTTGGAAAAGGAGGCGAAGGTTAGTATGTACAGGATCGTCAGCCAGAGGGAGGTGAACTGGCTATCACAAGCAATGAGATCTCTCCATGACTCAGTGCTTGAGATACCAATTTTGGGGATGCCAACAGATAGCATGATCCCAAAATATCACTTCCAGAGGAACTACTCTGTGGAAATTCCTGAAAGGGATAAATGGTTGAAAAACCAAATGACTTGGAGACAGGGCAGCCAAAAATGGTATACCGATGGAATCATGGATCCAAGTCAGGCAGTGAAGTGGGCTGTGGAATTTATGGAGAGCGACCCAAGGTGCGATTGCACCGGGACCTTGGGAAATATGCCTCAATATTCCAAGCAGAGGTGTATGCCATAATTGAATGTGTGGAAACCCTACTGGACAGCAACACTGTCAACAAAACTATTTATATCCACTCGGATAGCCAAGCAGCTCTTTCAGCCCTATCCTCAGTGATTTTCAACTCGAGGCTGGTTGAAAACTGTTGGCAACTACTGAACACCTTAGCTAACACAAATAAGGTGATTCTTCGTTGGGTCCCGGGGCATGCGGGTATTGACGGCAACGAAAGTGCCGACGAACTCGCAAAGCTAGGAGCTAGGGAGCGGCAGACTGGACCTGAGCCAGTGTGCGGCATACCTAGGAGCCTAGCCAACCTCACCCTGTTGACCTACTGCTATTATGAAACACTCATTCGCTGGCGAGATCTTCCAGGAATGAAACACTCCAAAGCGCTAGTGAAATCCTTCAATAAGAAGGCCGCCGCAGCGGCACTAGCGCTTAGTAGGAAAAACTTGTGCATACTAGCGCGGGCACTGACGGGGCATTGTGGGCTGAACAGACACATGTTCAACCTAAAGCTCCGAGAAACAGATGTGTGCAGGCTCTGCTCTGGGGCTGAGGAAACGCCTTTGCACCTTATCTGCTACTGCCCCGCTCTAATGCACAAACGTAACTTCCTCTTAGGGAAACACTCCGTAGACCCTGAGGAGGCAAAGAATATCCCGGCCAAAAAGCTGCTGCTGTTTCTAGCAGCAAGCAGTATTGGCCAGGAACTTTAGATAGTGGCGATCACAATAGATCGGCAACGGTCAAAGTGATACTGGGCCTCGCTACCGAGCCCTGCAAAGCCGCATCAACATGAAGAAGAAGAAGTATATTAATGTATGTATTAAAATAAATCATATAAATATAATAGTACAGTAAATGTACATGAATCATCTTAGAAACCATTGATCAAGAAAGCTAGTGTTGAAGCTTCGTGACTATTTTGAAAAAGAAAGTCGTACTTGTATTATTACTAGATGAGTATACTTGTATACTTATTATTATATAGCTTAACTTAGCTAACTGCCTCGTTGGTCTAGTGGTTAGCATTCCCGACTGCGGCCTACGAGGTCCTGGGTTCGAATCCCGGGTCGGGCCAAATTAAGTATTGGGTTTTTCTGACTAGAAATTCTCAGTACTAGCCCGGAGTTAGGAGGCGGTGTTTCACCCTCGTGTCTCGGAGAGCACGTTAAGCCGTCGGTCCCGGCTATTATCACTAACATGATAATAGTCGTTAAAGCCCGCAAACCCGCATTGGAGCAGCGTGGTGGGTCCAAGCTCTAATCTCTCTCTCATGAGAGTGGAGGCCTGTGCCCAGCAGTGGGACGTTAATGGGCTGTAGCGGTGGTGGTGGGATACGAGTTACGAAATATTGGATAAAAGGTTTTGTTGCTTCACTATTGTAAAAAACGGTATGCGTCTATGGAGTATTGCATTTTTTTATCGATGGTTGCCTGTCAAATGACACTTCATTATGTGCTTATGTCAAAAGTAGAATAAATGGTTGGACAGATATCTACCTCTGTTGTTGCATGGATCAGTTTGGCGAGGCCCGCACACAGGGGCGTGGGTTGGGACAGCTTGAGAGTGTAGCACGCTGGTAGCATTGCGCTGTTCTGTGGCACCAACTGGGAGTATACGGGGCCATTTCTGCGTAAAAAAATCATATTTATCACATAATCATAATTTGACTACTAACAAAATCAGCAACTCTTTATCAAAAGTAAAAAATGCGCACTTAATAATATCATGGTATAGTTAACCCGAATCAAATAGTCTTCTCTGAGCTGTGGTGCGAGTGCTTGTATACAATACCAAGAGCACTCATACTGACAAAGTAAACGTACATACTACGCGCGAAAATATGCTGTTGCGACGCGTCTTGCGGTCAACTTCAGACTGAATTTAAAAAAGCTTTAATATTATCACAACCAAACATAAAACTGACCAAACATAAAACAACTACCAAGTTGTTTGTTGTTTGTTGATGTTATTTATGGATTACATAAAACTCCTTACCCTTTCCCTGGCCTCTGAGCACCTGATATAATAGGTGATAGTTGGAGCTTGTTAGCTGTGGAACCTTCTAGAAGGACAGTCGCAGAGTGTCCTATAGGCGTGTGAGAGGGCGCCACAAGTGACGCTAGCCCAGTAGAAGCTGACGGCTTTCCTAGTGTTAGTAGTTCTGACGTCAGTGGTTGTAGACCTTTATCCTTATCCAACAATTCATAAGGCGATACGAAGTATGTTAGACGCATAGCATGACCTGAAAATACAAAAAGGATAAATAAATAATTAATAATATTATAAATTTCAAGGTGTCAGCTTTTCAGCACCCATCCGCTGAACCGATATTGACGTAAATTGGCAAGTTGCATTTATAAATTAGATACTTCTCTACCGGAAAATAGTAAGATCTATAAATAAATTTGTTGTCTACTAATTTTCTATCTACTAATTTCATTTTATTCAATGGTGTACAACTGATTTAATTTAAGTAACTTTTTATGCATATTTATTGTAAAAACTGTATTACCTCCTCTTCTTTTTTGCAGGAATCCTATAGGACTTTTATGCACCTGGGCCCAGGGGTCCTTGATGAAACTTTGCAACTGCCTCAGTGTAGATAAATCTTCTTCCAAACTCTGTAGTGCACTAAAAGCTTTACATTTCACCTACAAATAAACATATGCTTGAATCATAATAGAAGAAGGATGGGTGGGGCAGCTTGAATGACAAAAATTTGGTAATACAACATGGCAAACTTATTTGCACTGTGAGCCTTTTTGCTGACGACTTAAAATTGACATGATTTATTAAGGATGAAAGCGACGTGCATACTAAGGATGATTGCAGGAGGACCTGTGCAGGTCGGGTGAATGGTGCAAAGTTTGTTTAAGTGATAATGTTTGGTGATGATGTTTGTTTACCTTTACTAACTTTTTGCTTACTTGTTTGGTGTACTGTTGTTTATTGTTGTGTTAATGTTATTTTATTTGTCCACATAAAACTAGTATTTAAGTAAATGGAATGGAATGTGCAGCCCCAGACAGGACGAAAATGAAAAATTTCTTTGTCAATAAATTGGAAAAAAAAGTAAATAAAATGTGCCTAAATGTAGAAAAATGTCATCACATTAAATTCACACGTAAAAAAAGTTAGCATCTTCATATTTCATAAATGAAAGGCGACTGGCTGAGGTAAACACAATTAAGCAAGTTAAGTTACATCCCTCACATAGACAAAACACTCGACCTGGCTAAAAGATCTCTTGGTATTGTCCTTATATGATCTAAAAACTTCAAGCAAAGTGCTGCTGTAATTCGTCTTTTTGATTGTTACGTACGTAGCAAACTAGAATATTGCTGCACGGTCTGGTCTGGTCTCCGTTTGCCAAAGTTCACGCTCAAAGAATTGAAAGAGTACAGGGGCGATTCTGCGCCAACTCTCACATAGATTCAAGAAAAATCTTAGTAATAATGAGAACAGACTTAAATTTTTAAAGAGGAACAGGCTTGAGGTTAGGATAGGTGAGATGTTGATAATGTTTTTATTCAAACTGTTTAGCGGCAAAGTTGATTGCCCCGAGTTGCTCTCTACATTTTGCGATTAAAGCCCCTGAATAATTCCTTGTAAATTGTTGCATGTTAGATCGTGTCGAACTAGGTAAATATACACCCATACCAAGAACGTCAGATCTTTATAACAATTCTATAAGGAAACATAATGAAATAGATTTATTCCATAACAGTTACGCTGAATTTAGGCGAAGATTTATTGATATATTTCCTGTTATAACAGTTACGTTGGACAATTCTGTGTATCATATTTTGCAATGAACTTTGTATACTAAGTGACTAGGTTTTTCTTTGACTGTGTTTTTGATGGATAATATAATAAAATATAATTTGCGAAAGCTAATTTATACTTTTGGTTGTTGTAAAGATTGACATACCTACTTCAATGTAAATAATTAGATTTATGAAATTCTATGTTGTCTTTCCAATTTAGTATTTATAATTTTACTAGTGGGCCTGGCAGACCTTGTCCTGCCCTATCTTCCTCGCAATTTTCCATATTTTCTCACCGTTCAAACCTTTCCTGGACTACGACAAACATTTCAAAACTAAAATCAGCTAAATCGGCCCAGCCGTTCTCGAGTTTTAGAGAGACAAACGAACAGCAATTGATTTTTATTTAAATAAATATTATATGCATGTTGTGATAGCCTGTAATAGCTTGTACATTTCAGATATATTTGTATGCGTTTAATTAATTTAATAATGTAACAACTGTTGGCTATCCTAATAAATAAAAAATAAATAATAAATAATTTGTGCAACTTGAAAGGCGCCAGGCGGCTGATAAAAATTAAACATTTTAGGATAATCAGACTAGATTCTGCGAGTCCCAAATTTCACATCTACAAATAAACTTGTCAAGTATTCAATATACTTAAGTCAACCACCAAGTTTCTTGCTGGTTCTTCTCGGTAGGAATGTCATTCCAAACCAGTAGTAGATTCACTTGACGATTCAAAAGCACTTGTAAATGTTTATTTGAATAAAAAAACTTTGAATTTGAATATAATTGGTGGTATCAAAAAGTTTTAGAGGAAAGTTATGGACTTACTTTTTTCTCAGCATTTAATTGGTATACAGCTGTAAGACCTTCAAGTTGTGCAGTGAAGTCTGCAAAATCACCCCGTGATATACATTGCACTAATTCCTCACAACTTTGTTGCTCTATCTGAAAAATGTACACTGTTGTAGCAATTTTAACAGACTTTCAAAAAGAAGATTCTCAGTTTGGTGCATATATTTTTGTGTTTAATGGAAAACAAGTGATCACATACTCAAAAATTATTTACAGATTTGATTATTTGTTGTATAATTTATTAAAGTTACAAACAATACTAATGTTGTATTGCTACAAATAATAACTACAGACCGCTGCAGCTTCACTCTCGCACTAATTTGGAAAAATGCAGCTTTACTCTATTAATAGATAACATTATAAAGGTTATTAACTCTGTTAAAAAAATTCAGCTTTTTAGGTCCAAAAGATGCAATAATATGATAATACTAACCTTGCCTTCATGATGTATCTTGACATCTTTCACATTACCAGAAGATTCAACTAATATTTCCAAATAAAACATATCAGACGATATGAATAAATTCACACCTGACTGACCTACTACAAATTTTAATCTGAAAATAAAATGGCAATAAGAGATTTAATAAACCTTGGTGATTTTAGGCACAAATATTATGTAAAAAATGTATTTGTTCAGTTTAAAATTATGCTAACATCTTCAAATGACTTAGAAGCAGTAGAAATATAAGTAGAAATATTTCTCTTCCAAGTATATGTTCTTATTTCTTAAGTTTTTTGTCTTCGTTTACTCACTGTTGGTGGTATGTAAAACTGTCTTATATATGTCAACATACCCAAGTTGTCTGGAAAGGCATTCCAACCTCTCTATGAGGCTCTGCAAGGAGCTCACTTTGATGCAATGTTGTAGGCTGTCAAGACATTTCTGTAGAATCATTCGATCAGCACTATCCACTGCCCATCTTTTATCCTTTAAAGACAAATAAACTGGGATTAAAATTCACTATATCAATTTTAATGGCCTGGACATGATGATGACAAAGTGTGACAATGCCATGGCAGTAGAATTGTACACTGATCAGGTGCATATGACTGTACTCTTGAGGGAGCTCAAACCAGAAAAGAAACTTGATACTTACAAACTTCATACAGAGAGGACATAAACTGCAAGCAGCTGTTTCATGTGTTAAAATAACATTGTTACAAGAAGCTTAATATTATCTTAATATTAATGTATCTCGGTATAATGACAGTGTTTATTATTTACACCTTAATCACTCACCAGCATGGCCATACGAACTGCTTTGGAAGTTTCACTTAAATTTTTAAACTGTGATGTTTTAGATCTCAGTTTCTCCATCAATATCTCTCTCTGCAGCTCCTTCGACTTTTCCATCATCTCGTTTGCAGTTGCCATCACAAGAGCTTTACTATCCGTCATATTTTAAAACAACTGTATCTAATAGATCCAGAACAACAAACACACAAACTGATAACACATAAATTTAAATCACAACTTTCGTTCAACGGATTAATTATAAATCTTATTAGTAGTGAATACACAAAGCAAATTACACTTAGTATCTAGATTTTCGTTAGATAAATAATCATTTTATGGCTACAATAAGATTAATTTTAATTCATGGCTGTTTTCATGAGCAAAGCAAAGCAAATTAACTGTCAAGTGTCAACGTGCTGTCAACTATGGAATTTGATAACTTTTCAAGCGATGCGATTTTCGAACGAAACTAGCAACGACGTTTGCAGCTCTTAAAGTAATAGGCCTATTACACTACACTTATAATAGGGCCCTGATTTAAGGGCGGGAGTGGCTCCAATTCAGGGCGTCGCTATTACACTGTCTGAACGAGAACCTTGATAGCACAAAGTAAACTAAATTAAAGTTAATAAGCTCGCGTGAGCCGGAGAAACACAACTACTCTCTAAGCTGGTCGTGCGACGACTGAGCTCCCTAACCACCCTAGGGTAATCAAATTACCCGGTCGGCATCCCGGGACGACCCGAGGTCCCTATTCAGGGACATCTCCTTCCTAAAATTTATTACACTACACTGAATAGGATTATGGTACTTTAAAAAGTGTAGTGTAATAGGCCTTTAACGTCAGGAATGCCTCTATAATCTGTGAATAAAAATAAAAATCAAAACTGCTCAGAACTTGTATCAAACGGTTACATAACTTATTTACTTTATTAGCTCCTGAAAACAAAAAGGGACACCGGCGTCCCTATGGGCGATAACGGTAATAATCTTTCAAAAAAGCCTCCTATTTTATTTGATATTTTTATCGTATCTAACTACATTTTGAATATAATTTTGGCAGATAATGGTGAGCAAGGTATATGAAATTTTCGTACTCAGCGAATATGAGATCCATAAAATTTTATTGAGTGAAAATAGAAATGACGAAGATGAATTATTACTTGACAAAAATGACGAAAAGTTTTTGACGCAGTATGATGATGAAGTTATCCAAAATGTTGAGATTGAGTATTCATCTTTTCGGGAATCTTCTAAATAGCTAAAAGCTAAACCTTCGTCATCGAAACCTTCAACATCAACAGCTGCAGATCTCATAATAGACTGAAAGTGATTTCTGAATCATTGGCTTGGGTAAAAGTTACCTTTATCGCCCATAGGGAGTAGGGACACATGTGTCCAAAAGAATTCCAAAAAAACTACTAAATTTTAATTCATTTTTACTGTAGAATATGTTTGCTAGACCGTAAATAAACCATAATTTATATCCAAAAATTTAAATCACTTCTGGAAACCTTATGGTCCTGAAAGGGTTAACTGTCGTATGTTTGTTCCTGATATATCGTGTTTAGTCAGTGAGTCTGTGAGTGGTATTTCGCTTTTATATAATAATAATAAACTCGCCGGCATATTTAGCGGAACATAAAAAAAAGGTTTGATATCAGTATCATATAAGGTTGCTGGCTGGTTTATACGTCATTTAATTTAAAAAGAAATATTTTCAAATTAAGAAAACAATTGAACATCACATTTTATGCAATTGTTTTAATTTTATTCAAATACACCTTATTTGGAGCGAACTTCGAGTATTTCTTCCTTCTGAGTTTGATTTAAATTTTCATTGAAATACTGTTTTTTGTTAGTTTTTATTAATCGCGTATCTTTCTGGAGTTGATGACTGAATTATGTCTGACTTAGCCCCAACGGAGATTGCCAGGGCACTCGAAATGCGAAGAAATGGTCAAACCTACAGAGTGATATCCAGAGATCTTCGTCGACCAGTTTCAACGATCCATCGCAGTATCCAACGGTTCAGGGAGACCGGTACTTATGTGAGAAGAGCAGGGCAAGGCAGAAAAAGACGCACTTAGAGTACCTAGGGATGATCGTTTCATTCGGCTTCGTGTACGTAGGAACCCCCGTTTGACGGCCGTCCAAGCCCGACATGAGTTAGAAGCAGTGCGGGGTGTAACCGTAAGTGAGCGTACGGTACGAAGAAGGCTCGAAGAAGCTGGTTTGGGTTCATTTGTGCCCGCCAAGGCTCCAAGGCTCGAGGTAAATCATCGTAGAAACAGGTTAACTTTTGCTCAGGAACATCGACTTTGGAACGCGGACCAATGGAGTACGGTATTGTTTAGTGATGAGTGCAGAATTCTCTTAAATCAAATTGACGCCAGGCAAAGAATATACAGACGTAAAGGAGAACGATACATTCAGACAAATTTTGAAACTACAGTTGCATACGGTGGTGGATCAATAATGGTTTGGGCGGGCATTTGTTTGGGAGTTCGCACAGACTTGGTAGTGATTGACAGAGGGAGTCTGACTGTAGACCGCTATAAAAGAGAAGTTTTAGAAGAAAATGTCGTACCGTTTGCCCCATATATCGGTGAAGATTTTGTTTTTATGCAGGATAATGCTCGGCCGCATACCGCTTGGGTAACTCAAGCTTATCTTAATGATATGAATATCACTGTTATGGAGTGGCCGGCGAGATCACCGGATATGAACCCAATAGAGCACGTTTGGGACTTGCTGAAAAGAAAAGTTAAGTCCAGAATTCCAGCTCCTGCCAACGTGGGAGACCTGCGAATCGCCGTAGTTGAGGAATGGCGGAGACTATCCCAGAAGACCATCGATAACATCATTCTCAGTATGCCTAGACGGGTAGAAACTTTAATAAGAGCACGTGGAGGAAATACGCGATATTAATCACCATTTTTCTAATTTAATTAATTGTTATTTTAATATTAAATTTCACTTTTCCCGGTTACATGAAAAGTTCAAAAATGTACCATTTTTCACAAATAGCCTTTACTCGCAAAATCTGTTCTTAATGTGATCTCATTATAAGTAAAACAAATGAAACTTTAAATAACAAAAGAAGTGTAGTAAGTAGATTTTAAAATAAAACCATATTTTTTTAATTATGGACCTTTTTTTTATGTTCCGCTAAATATGCCGGCGAGTTTATATGTAATATAATATGATATCATTATTTAGTTTGAAGTTATCATTAAATAGTTTGACGACGTCATGGCGCAGTGATGAGCGCTGTTGTCTTGATATGGGAGGTCCCGGCACCCGGGTTCGATCCCCGGCAGGGTCCACTTTGGAATTTATAATGTTTAAATTAATTACGTCTGGTCTAGCCTAGTGGGATGCTTTGGCCGTGGCTAGTAATCACCCTACCGGCAAAGACGTACAGCGAAGCGATTTAGCGTTCCTGTACGATGCCGCGTAGAAACCGGTTAAGGGTATGGGTTTAATATTCCTAAGTATCCCTGCCATACCCCGTTAGCCCACTATCATCTTAGACTGCATTATCACTTTCCATCAGGTGAGATCGCAGTCAAGGGTTAACTTCTGTTGAATTAAAAAACAAATGACAGTCAAAGGGTCTGTCGATAGTGTATAGTGAAAACGAATATTAAATTTTTTTTTGAAGCGCGAACTTCTTTAGCCACTTTGGGCACTTTTTGGTAAGGGGTTGTGGATTCGCGTCACCGACACCGACACCGTCGCCGCGTTGTTACAAAGACGGAAGGTCCTAAATACAAATATACTACATTCGTAATTAAACTTTAATGCCTTAGTAAAAAATTAAATTAATTTAATTTTTTTGACCGAGCAAAGCGAAGGTCTCCGGAGTCTACTTGAGTGAATTTGCAAATTGCACTAGTCCGTCCTAGGGTTGCCAAAAAAATTGACCGTCTGTCAGAGCCTTATAACTTCTGAATTACTGAACGTAATTACTTCAAATTTTAATATAATATGTAAACCGATGGCCTCCAGCCCAATATGGCTTAAAAAGTTATAAAAATCTTTATTTCAGGGGGGCTCTCATAGAAGCGAATGCGAGGTAAAATATTTTTTATAGCGTTACATATATATGGTTGTGGTATATCATTTTAAAGATAATTAGGAATAGAGTCCAAATTTTTTTTTTTAATTTTTCTTGTCGAAATGGGGTGCTCTCAAAGTGGAGACTTTCTAACGTTCAAAGTTGACCTCAGAACTCCCATTTTTCTGAAAGGCTGAGCCTGGAACTTGATCAATTATTGAATTATATCCTGTACTTGAACAACAAATACTAAAATTAGATAAATATTATAAGGAAACGAAATTATTTAATTTTTAATGAGCTTCAGTATTTTTAACAGAACTTCACAAAGATGTCAATAGATAGCGCTCTGTAAAAGTTTATTCGTTTGTACAAATAATAGACGTACCAACTTACGTGGACTAAAAAAAAGTTAACTATTAATATATAGTTCAAACTATCTTATGGATACCGCCAGGTTTCAGTTCGGGGCGAACCACTAGTTTTAAATAAAATAAATATTTAAAATAATTAAATATTCGTTTTCACTTCTATCGGCAGTCCAGTCAATCGGTTCAGTCAGGTTCAGCCATTTTAGTCGGCCAATTATTTGTTTAAATAAAAAAATTAATAACAGTTAAATTTCGAATGTAGTATATTTATATTTAAGACCTTTTGTCTTCGTAATAACGCGAGCATGTCGGCGACATGCATGTCGATGAAGCCGCGAATCCACATTTTTACCCTCTACCAAAAAGTGCTCAACGCGGCTAAGAAGTTTTCACTTCAAAAATCTTTTTAGATGTTAAAGATCGGCATGAATAAGTTTTTACAGGCAAAAAATATCTTTGTCAAGCTAATATATTCACGATTAGGTACAAATATATTACTACCTCAGATCTCACCTCTGATCTGACTGACTGCGAACTTTATCGTTTGAACACTTAAAAAGAGCAAACAAAAGAGATGTTTCTCTGAATGCAAATATCGACAGTACAGAAGTAAATGTATTTGCGAATGGTTTATTTAAGTAAACTTCTCACGTGTGCGAGCAAGGGATAAGTGAGAAAAGGCTATGTAACGAATCTAATTATGGTAACTGGTATCTAGTCTCTACTTTGACTCTCTTTGAAATAAAGGGTCTTTAACCCTGAGTTTAATATTTTTTTTATTTCTTAGAAGCATGATTTTGATTTGATGTACTTACTTACTAATTATTTTAAAATCGATTCTGCTATTTGTGTGGAACGTTTCATCATAATAATGCACGTATACCTAGGTAGAGTCCACTTCTTGTCGAGTTGCGTTGAATTTGCTTATGGCAAGTGCAACTGACGCTTTTAAAACACACATTTAAAACATACCATACACATTACACATACCCACTTAACATTTTTCATAGAGTTTTTTTCATATTCATTGATAACTTATGGAGAACTTTTCGTGCCCTACACTGCATGTCGTCAATTATTTCATGTCGTGCGATATCCGTGACTCATTACGTTGGATAAGAAATGGAAGTACCTAATTCGGCTCAAAAGCAGTCACTTAGTTCACTATTTAAATATTTAAGTACTAGCCCACGACTTCGTCCACGTGGATTGAGGTTTTGCATTATCGCGGGAACTCTTTAATTTTCCGGGATAAAAAGTAGCCAATGTATAATTCCAGACTACAATCTATCTCTGTGCTAAATTTCATCCAGATGGACAGGATCCAGGACAATAGGACATCAAACGAGATGTACGGAGCCGTTGGATCCACGTGGTGCAAGAGGGCGGGATCTGGAAGCCCTCACAAGAGCCTTAGGTCCTTAAGTGGAATTTCTATTGGTCTACTAATACTACTAATCCGTAATTATGTATCTTATAATTTAATTTATCTAATATTATTATAGTTTAGCTTTAAGTCTCTGAAATGTGGTAAAAATCGGGGTGTGTTAATTTTTTTAATTTTTTAAGTATGCTTTGACAAATGGGTACCTTCATATAACACAGTGATGAGGAAGGCCCTCATCAGATCTTAGGTTTCTTGGAGAAATAGCGTGTTTGGTAATTATGGTGTGCATGGTAGTGATAAATTATGATTTGGTAATGAGCTATGGTGTATGGTGATTAGGATTAAGATTATGGTAATTTAATATAGATATGGTGATGAGAAAGCCTAGAAATCCATAGCAAAAAATCGAGGATCTTAGATCTTTGCACTCATTCTAGGAAGTTACTAACCCACAACCACACCCACAACATTTTGTGGGTTAGTTTATAGTAATTTAGTTTATTGACTTAACTAGAGCTACAATTATCACTTAGATCATGATCCTCACTGAGATGTAGGGTCTATATAAAACGAAAATTATTTTTATGGGCTGAGGCGTGCGATGACTTAATAAGTAGACAAACAGAAAATTTACCTGCGTGATCCCAACGGTTCCAAAACAAATAAGATGAATTCACCAAAAATTTTCACCATAAAATTCTGGCTGGCTCAAGGATTTTGGCTGGTGGCTGGGTCACCAGCCTCCTCCTTTCCTTCAGGCCTTAAGGGCCTTCTGGCCCTCAAACTTCTTGTTCAAACCCCCTAAAACTTTCAACTTGAACTGGAAAGCCTTTACAATTGCCTTGCTTGCGGCATATTAATTGGCAGATCCAAACACAAACGTAATAATTATGAAACTTTCATACCAGGCGTATTAAAAATCCCATCTATCGAAATACGAGATCAGTTATGGCCCCGATAGTTCTGTTTCTCCGACATAGCTACCTGACGTGACTGAAACTTGAGTAGTATCCTTCATCTTAGTAAATCTAAGATCTTGGGAGAAGGGGAAAATTGCTATGATCAGGTATAAAAGCTTAATGATATGGTTAGAACTCCCATGGTCATGGTATTTACGGTAATTAGAATCATGGTAATGATAATTTCGCTATTTTAAAATTATTCATAAATTAACAGAAAAATTTAAAAAAATTCGGGCTATTTATGTGAATTAAAAAACACGTTTTATATCTTACGAAAAAATAACAAGAAAATATAACGTGTATTTTAAAAGTGGTGATTTTTTTATGAATTAGATAGGAAAGTTGACAAAGTGCAGAATAACAACATTATTTCCCTATATCTTCTAAACGCTAAGACATGTGCTTAGCCTGTTACAATAAGTTCTTCAAACACAAAAGCCTTATGTATAAATGCTATCACGATGGATGCAGTACATATTTTATCATTTTTATGATAGTGTTTGCATCGGGTCACGTAAATTAGGAAAAAGTCGTGGGACAGACTTTAGTATCTTGTAATTTTTTCATTTTTCGTTATTTTGTTACATATTACTTCCAATTTTATAGGTTTATTATTTATTAACAATATATATTTTTTTTATATTTTTATAATCGATAGTTTTTGAGAAGAAAAATAATATTCCCAACAACTTAGGCAGTGGAGAGTCATGGTAGTGAGAACATTGAGGTTTAAGAATTTTTTTAAGACTGATCTCACCTCTTTTATCTTCTTTTTCTTAATGGATGATATAGAGGACACTGTCTAGTGTCTACAAAAAAAATACATAAGCCTGAGTTAGTTTTAACATACGTTCTCCAGCTTGGGACACGCTTTTTACCACATTTCGGAGAAGCATCTTTAAACTACAGGATATGACAGAAATTATTTATAACTTCTACGACAGATTTTGAGACAGGGCCTTGGCAAAACATATGTGTACCTTTTCAAAAAGCGAAATCGGTCACGTTTTGAAGGAAAAATAAAAAAAATATATAATTCTGCACTCTGTTCAACATGAGCTGTAAATTGATACCCCACAAGCTTAAGTAAAGCCATAAAATAAATTTTACTTACTTTTAATTCGCTTATATGAGCGCCCCCCTCAAATAAAGTTTTTTATTACTTTTTAGCAATTTTCAGCTTGAGGCCATCGGTTTACAAATTATGTTTAAATTTGAAGTAATTTCGTTCACTAATTTGGAAGTTGTAACGCTCTGATATAGACGGACGGACAGAAGGACGGACAGACGGACAAGTTTAAATTCTTTCAAGTAGACTCAGAGACGTGGCTTCGCCTATGACTCAAGAAAATCTAACTATATATCAATAATTTTAACATCTTTTATTTTATTATGTTCATTTGGCGCCTATCGAACCCTTGAACAGAACAGACAGTACAAAATTCACGAGCAATGTAATTTGATCAATATATTTCATTAAAGCTCTGAAACATTTCCCCCGTTCCTTTGTAGAAACGGGAAACGTAGGTAATGAAATAAAAATTCCAAATTCGTGGTAATAAAATAAGTAAGATTTTCCCACTTTAGATGCAATTGAAGGAAACAGGAAGTGGGCGGAGGAGAAGAGCGTGGGTAAGGAAACATTTAATAAAAGCTCTACATATTATGTCCAGCTGGGGACAGACACAAAATGCAGCGGTGGAGTAACGGTACCTTCGCACTGAAATCGAAGCGAACAGAGAACCAGAATATACCTAAAACTATAATCGTAAGTGTAGCGATGGCGTAGCCTTTAATTTAGTGACTCTTGCCTCGTACTGCAAATATTTCAGCCTGAGTTGGAACTTGAATATTGAGATTTTCTCAGGTTCTGCAGGCGTTTATGCGTCCGCCACTGTCAGGCTGCAGTTGATAAAGTAACAGTAACATGAAATATAATATATCTACTTATAGGGTAGGTTGTTAACGCACAGCTATCATCGGCATTAGGTACATCTTGGCTCCATCATATTTTCCGTTCGTATAATTACGTAATCACTCCTATCCCATAGTCTTTGTTTACTTTCAAAGCCAAACACAAACAGGGAGTCAGATTTTAATGAGATTAGTTAGAGAAATTGGTTATGTATGCACTTTATTTCTAATACCTACTGTACGATAAAATATCTATATACCTAGTAAGTTTCTTTATTGATATTTCTTTAGTCATGACGTACGAATTGCATTAATCCATACTAACTTATCTAACAAAAATTTGAAAGTCTGTTTGTCTGCCAAGCTTTCACGGACCAACCGATAGTGATTGACGTACAGAGTTAATCGGTTAATCGTTCGGTTCAACCGATAGTGAATAGTGATTGACGTACAGAGTTAAGGACGACTACTTTTATTCCCGAAAATTAAAGATTTCTACGACTTCGAGCATTTAACCGTAGCATTCGTACAATCGTAGCATTCGTAGCACTCGGCTACAGTAGAGCATACAGTAAGAACTTTGCAAAGTTGTAAACTTACAGGATTGATGAGTTCGAGAATGCATTCTGTATTATGTTTTCTTCGTGTTTGTATTTCTAACTTTAAAATACTTAAAGCGCGGGTCGCAGGTGATGGTTAAATAAGTTAGTTCTTGCTTAGTAAACTTTAAAATATTTACTAAGCTCTCTTGTATTAAAAGATATTCACAGAGGAAAGTAATATTTATAGCTAAAGCAGGAAAATTTTCTATTCCATTTTGCTCTACCTATGAGATGTATTCAAATTTAGTATATACTTATAGAGTGAAAGTTCTGAGGGTAAGCATACGCCAGTCGCCATTTCACCTTGTATGTAACGCACGCTATTACGAGTAGGTAATGTTAATGTCGTATAAGAAAAAAGCTGAGTGCCAATTTTGCTGCAATGGGAAACTACCCTGCTACAACGTTAAGTCAACGTTGCAAAATTACTGCAATTATTCGAGTTATTCAATTTCACCCTCAATTCGTGCCACCTAAAGAAACAGGTGAGTAGGAACGCAAGTTGCTGGAATGGCAACCCCAACGGACTAACCACCCTCTGGAAAGCGCAGCGTTGGCAGATCCCCATTCGGTGGACGAACGACAATCGACATCAAGCGAATAGCAGGGAGCCGCGGCTGCTGGAGACCATGGCGTGTGGTCTGTAGAAGTCCCTGCAATAAGCCTTTGTCCAGCAGTAGACGAAGAAAAAAAGCTCAATAGCTTCAATAGGCGCTTTTGATAGCTTTTAATGTATTTATTTATAGGGAAATGCAGTAATTGATCTCTGATGTGTATAGACGTCCACTGCTGGGCGAAGGTCTTCAGCATGAATCCCCACGGATCTCAGAAAAAGTTCTTATGCCGCTTGTTTCCAGCGGCCCCAACTGTGCACACTTGAGATCTTCCGTCCCCCTAGTGGGGTGTCGTCCAACGCTGCACACATTTGGCTAGCGTGGTGGACCGCAAGACCATCTCATTTAGATATAAATGAGGAGATTCGTGCTCAATAGTAAGCCGGCAATGGGATGATGAATTAAAACCTTGTATTGGGCCATTGCCCAATTGTATTGGGTAGCTCATCAAAATTTTTCATAAAATTCGTCCACGCTTTTACGTTATATAATATCAACAAATGTTTTTATAACAAATCTAGTCGTTTCTCAGTAGATAATTTAAATATTTATAGGAACTTTGTTATAAAGTCATTATGGAGGGTACCCACTCTATTTTGATGAAAGATGCAAACGGCCTTGAACTTGTGATAATGATATAGCTCATTAACTAGTTCTGTAGCATCTAGGGGGTTTATTCACAGGACCATCTCAGGGGTCAAGAAACTTTTTGACAATAGTACCTACAATATTAGTATATCTACATGACTGTCGCTAAAATGGTTTCTTTTTTTTTAGAAAGGAGTTTTAAGTTACTGTTTAGTAGTGTAGTAAAAAAAAATAATATGCACGTAAGCGCATAAGCATGTCATCTATACACAAAACGTTGCCTAAACCTACCCGGGCGAAGTCGTAGCAGGCCTGTCGAGTAATATTTTTCTGCTGTAAAGGAAGTAAATATATTTTCCAAAAGCTAATGTCTACTGGTAGGAATCCAATCATAAGCTTGTTTATATTGCACAACTGTTTGCTTATGAAAGAAATTGTTTGCGCGCAAGATTGCTTGCCAACTGCCCCCAGCGAATCTACCCTTCTTATAAATCTTAAAGCAAGATCTTGCCGGGCATCTGAAAGCTCCTTATCTAACTTTATAATGTTAATTGCCTATTTACCATCTATCGTCAACTTGATTTGCAAAAATTTGTACTTACAGGTATTAATTTTGCCACCATTTTGCATTTTGTGTGCTAATCAGCGAAGTATGTACCTAGCTTAGCTTTAGGTTTTATTCAACATAATATTTTAAATAAAATAAACTGATGAAAATTACAAAAAAACAGAATTCAAAATCAGATGTCGTAGAACAGATGTAGTTCACAGATACAGAAGTTACCCTTTTTTTACCCATTAGTACAAAATTAACGCTGTATCCCTAATTACTTTAATAGTCTGCGCCTGCGAGGAATTTGTCTGAAATTTGCCAAAGGGAATAAGCAGAAAAGGTTAAAAAGGTAAACGAATCTAATTAGAATTTCCACTTTTTGAATCTCTTTGACTACCGAAACTTACATTGTCCATTTTTAATCTAAATGTATACTTATTTTGACTACAACAATTTAGGCCACTGAAATTCAGTTAACCCAATTCCCAGGTAACCCAGGAATGGTATTTGTCTAGGACTCACGTATGAATCAATTTATTCTATACCTAATATGCAGATACTTTGAAGTAAATAGGATACCCTATATACTCTAATAATATAATTAACACTCATCAATGCTGACCACATAAATAAATAACCGAAAAAAACCTAGTTGAGAGTAGGCATATAGGTATTTTATTACTAGGCGTTATTGGTTAGGAATAAAATACCAATATGCGATAAGCAAAACACACATTCAATTATTACCGTTGGTTATAAGGGTTGAGTGTAAATGAAATTAAACCGGACGCAATGAGTAGCGTTTCCAAGTAATTAAAGTTTGTTTACAGCTCGACTCTCCAGCCTTGATATAGATATCTACCGAGTAGATTATCTACTTTTAGTTAGTTACCCTAGTAAGGTTCTTTTAAAACGGTAAGTTGGTGACAAGATCAAGGATTTTAATTTGTTGTTTTAAAATCTAACTATTTGGAACAGACCACAAATTATATTACTAACAGAAATACTTTTCAATGTAGAATCAATGATTCAAGCCTAAGCCTATTCTATAACCTACTTATTCTGTGCCTAAGCGTTGGATTGCAATAATGAAAGCTTGATTCATGGTGGTCTGATTGATGGATTGTTGTTTTTGCTTCGACCGCGTCGGAAGTATTTAATCCACGCAAGAGGGAATCTGATTATCTAAGAACAACCATTTTCACTCCCTTTAAACACTCTACATAATATAGGTGTTGCAGCCAAATGGTAAAATCCGCCATCGCTCAGATTACAAAACGGCGCCGTTTTGTTGTCCGGCGGCTCGTCGTTCAGCCGGATTGTCGTTGCGATACGTTCTACATATTACACACATACGGCTGCCCTCATTCAGCCGCATTGTAATCATGTTGCATTTTAGGGTGGCCATACTAACGAGATATATGGGCTTCGCCAGATAAGTTGCGAAAGCGGTCTGAATGAAGCGAGCCTACGAGGTGGAGCTGAATGAAAGGGAGACGAAGCGGCGGCTTCGCTTCGCTTGGCGGAACGTCTCTATCGGTAGGGTGGTAACTAGCCAAGGCCGAAGCCTCCCACCAGATCACAATAGAGAAAATACAGAAATTATTTGACCCTGCCGGGAATTGAACCTGGTACCACTTATCTGTGTTAAAATTAGTGATGTGCGGGATCGTTAAAAATGTATATCCGCGGATACAGATCCGAGAATACGGATACGGATTTTAACTTTTTATAAACGACTGCCTGAAAAGAGGAGTATATTATTTTCAGGGTTCATGTATGTATGTGAGTTTGTATATTCCACCATAACTTCTATACGCCTAAACCGATTTTGATAAATGATGTATCGTTAGAATCCCTAGCTTATTCCGGGTGACTTAAGCTAATTAAAAAAAATTGATGGGGTGACCATGGTCTCGCATTAAAGACTAAAGTTGAAAACAAATCGATAATAAGATTAACTATATCATCATCATCTAGAAAATTATGAGTAGATTCCAAAAATATATAACACTATAGTCCAATATCCAGTGATTCACAAGAAAATATCATTTAATAAAAATGTGAATAAGATTCTATACTAGATTAATTTTTAGTTCGTTTTTTGGCAGGGCAATCGTGTTTTAATTATTTTTATTATGACTTTTACTCGATCGGTGTAGGTGCGCGTGACCTTGAAACTCACTACGATAAATGTTTGCAATATAAAGGTACCAATATTTGATTTTAAGAAATAAAAAAAATATCAGAATTTAATAGTTTTTCATTGCTACCTAATCACCTTTATATAGAACTAGTTTTTCGCTCTGTGCGTGAGCTGCTAAAGCAGCTCACGGGTTGTGATTAAAAAAAAATACAAAATGGCGCTGATTTTTTAATACTTTGGTATCAGTTTTCTGTTTTGTAATCCCAGGGATCCTCAGATATCGATTTTGAACAAAATCGGTCAATTAAAAAAGAATAACAAAATGGCGCAGATTTTTTTAAAATTTCATATCAGTTTCCTGTATTGTATTCCCAGGGAGTCCTAAATATCAATTTTGAACTAAATTGGTCAATTCCCAAAGAATTTCAAAATAACGCTGATTTTTAAAACTTTGGTATCAGTTTCCTGTTTTGTAATCCCAGGAAGCCCTAATTAAGGATTTTGAGCGAAATCGCTACAATAACAAAGAATTTAAAAAAGCGCTGATTTTTTTCAATTTTGGTATCAGTTTTCTGTTTTGAAATCCCAGGGAGTCCTAAACATCGATTTTGAACGAAATCGGTCAATTAACAAAGAATTTCAAAATGGCGCTGATTTTTTAAGACTTTGGTATCGGTTTCCTGTTTTGTAATCCCAGGGATCCTCAGATATCGATTTTGAACTAAATCTGTAAATTAACAAAGATTTTCAAAATGGCGCTGATTTTTTAAAACTTTTGTATCAGTTTCCTGTTTTTTAATCCCAGGGATCCTCAGATATCGATTTTGAACGAAATCTGTCAATTAACAAAGAATTTCAAAATGGCGCTGGTTTTGTAAAATTTTGGTACCAGTTTCCTGTCTTGTAATCCCATGGAGTACTAAATATCGATTTGGAACGAAATCGATCAATTAACAAAGAATTTCCAAATGGTGCTGATTTTTTAAAACTTTGGTATCGGTTTCATGTTTTGTAATCCCAGGGATCCTCAGATATCGATTTTGAACTAAATCTGTAAATTAACAAAGATTTTCAAAATGGCGCAGAATTTTTAAAATTTTGGTATCAGTTTCCTATTTTGTAATCCCAGGGAGCCCCAAATATCGATTTTGAACGAAATCGGTCAATTATTAAAGAATTTCAAAATGGCGCTGATTTTTAAAAACTTTGTTATCAGCTTCCTATTTAGTAATCCCAGGGAACCCCGTCGTGGGTAAAACGCAACCGTATCAAAATCTTGCATAGTTCTACACTAATTGTAGTCAATTCAATATTCGCCATATAATTTGGTATGAAAAAAAATATTCCGCCATCTTGAATTTTTTTTTAACAAAGAATTTCAAAATGGCGTTGATTTTTTAAAATTCTGGTACCAGTTTCCTGTATTGTGATCCCAGGGAGTCCTCAATATCGATTTTGAATGAAATCGGTCAATTAACAGAGAATTTCAAAATGGCGCTGGTTTTTTAAAATTTTGGTACCAGTTTCCGGTTTTGTAATCCCAGGGAGCCCTAAATATCGATTTTGAACGAAATCGGTCAATTATCAAAGAATTTCAAAACGGCGCAGATTTTTTAAAATTTTGGTATCAGTTTCCTGTTTTGTAATCCCAGGGAGCCCCAAATATCGATTTTGAACAAAATCGGTCAATTAACAAAGAATTTCAAAATGGCGTTGATTTTTTAAATTCTGGTACCAGTTTCCTGTTTTGTGATCCCAGGGAATCTTAAATATCGATTTTGAACGAAATCGGTCAATTCACTAAGTATTTCAAAATGGCGTTGATTTTTTAAGACTTTGGTATCGGTTTCCTGTTTTGTAATCCCAGGGATCCTCAGATATCGATTTTGAACTAAATCTGTAAATTAACAAAGATTTTCAAAATGGCGCTGATTTTTTAAAACTTTTGTATCAGTTTCCTGTTTTTTAATCCCAGGGATCCTCAGATATCGATTTTGAACGAAATCTGTCAATTAACAAAGAATTTCAAAATGGCGCTGGTTTTGTAAAATTTTGGTACCAGTTTCCTGTCTTGTAATCCCATGGAGTACTAAATATCGATTTGGAACGAAATCGATCAATTAACAAAGAATTTCCAAATGGTGCTGATTTTTTAAAACTTTGGTATCGGTTTCATGTTTTGTAATCCCAGGGATCCTCAGATATCGATTTTGAACTAAATCTGTAAATTAACAAAGATTTTCAAAATGGCGCAGAATTTTTAAAATTTTGGTATCAGTTTCCTATTTTGTAATCCCAGGGAGCCCCAAATATCGATTTTGAACGAAATCGGTCAATTATTAAAGAATTTCAAAATGGCGCTGATTTTTAAAAACTTTGTTATCAGCTTCCTATTTAGTAATCCCAGGGAACCCCGTCGTGGGTAAAACGCAACCGTATCAAAATCTTGCATAGTTCTACACTAATTGTAGTCAATTCAATATTCGCCATATAATTTGGTATGAAAAAAAATATTCCGCCATCTTGAATTTTTTTTTAACAAAGAATTTCAAAATGGCGTTGATTTTTTAAAATTCTGGTACCAGTTTCCTGTATTGTGATCCCAGGGAGTCCTCAATATCGATTTTGAATGAAATCGGTCAATTAACAGAGAATTTCAAAATGGCGCTGGTTTTTTAAAATTTTGGTACCAGTTTCCGGTTTTGTAATCCCAGGGAGCCCTAAATATCGATTTTGAACGAAATCGGTCAATTATCAAAGAATTTCAAAACGGCGCAGATTTTTTAAAATTTTGGTATCAGTTTCCTGTTTTGTAATCCCAGGGAGCCCCAAATATCGATTTTGAACAAAATCGGTCAATTAACAAAGAATTTCAAAATGGCGTTGATTTTTTAAATTCTGGTACCAGTTTCCTGTTTTGTGATCCCAGGGAATCTTAAATATCGATTTTGAACGAAATCGGTCAATTCACTAAGTATTTCAAAATGGCGTTGATTTTTTAAATTCTGGAACCAGTTTCCTGTTTTGTGATCCCAGGGAGTCCTCAATATCGATTTTGAATGAAATCGGTCAATTAACAGAGAATTTCCAAATGGCGCTGGTTTTTTAAAATTTTGGTACCAGTTTCCGGTTTTGTAATCCCAGGGAGCCCTAAATATTGATTTTGAACGAAATCGCAACAATAACAAAGAATTTCAAAATGGCGCTGATTTTTTAAAATTCTGGTACCAGTTTCCTGTATTCTGATCCCAGGGAGTCCTCAATATCGATTTTGAATGAAATCGGTCAATTAACAAAGAATTTCAAAATGGCGCTGATTTTTTAAAATTTTGATACCAGTTTCCTGTTCTGTAATCACAGAGAGCCCTTAATATCGATTTTGAACGAAATCGGTCAATTAACAAAAAATTTCAAAATGGCGCTGATTTTTTAAGATTTGGTACCAGTTTCCTGTTTTGTAATCCCAGGAAGTCCTTTAAATCTATTTTGAACGAAGTCGGTAAATTAAAAAAGAATTACAAAATGGCGCTGGTTTTTTTTAATTTTGGTAACAGTTTCCTATTTTGTAATCCCAGGGAGTCCTGAATATCGTTTTTGAACGAAATCGGTCAATTAACAATTTTTTTTAAAATGGCGCTGATTTTTTAAAATTTTGGTATCAGTTTCCTGTTTTGTGATCCCAGGGAGTCCTACATATCGATTTTGAACGAAATCGGGCAATTAACAATTTTTTTTAAAATGGCGCTGATTTTTATAATTTTTTGTACCAGAATCCTGTTTTGTAATCCCAGGGAGCCTCGTCGTGGGTAAAACGGAACCGTATCAAAATCTTGCATAGTTCTATACTTGCAGTCCCTTCAATATTCGCCATATAATTTGGTATGAAAAAAAAAATTCCGCCATCTTGATTTTTTTTTCATTTCGCTTATTAGACCTCCTCGTCCTGATCATCTCTTGCCAAGAAACCACACTTCCATCTCTCATACTCTCCGAGATAGAAACTCACGAAATTTGTATGGCAGCCATCTTGAATCCACCATTTTGAATTTTTTTTTTACTTATTGCCAATTGGATGAGGTTTCGAGTGACATTTGTTCGAGCACTCCCCACCTATCTTCAATACCCTGGCCATGCCCTTCACCCGTCTCCGAAATCCTCAATCATCAGGTGTCTCCATATTTTGCTTCAAGTTATATTTTCTGACTTCCATACGAAGCCTTATGTGGAAAAAAAAAATTTCATACAAAATTTTACAGGAGGAAGTTTTTAGGGAAAATCTCGAAAACTACCCCGAATGTGGCAACACTGTTTTGATTTCTCGATACTGCCCGTCGAGTTACACAATCGATCCATACATCAAAACTTTCCCAAATGTTGCCAACCACCTCTAAGACGTGATTGAAATTTTCAAAAACACAAACAGAATACAAAATGGCCGCCACCTCGTTTCACAAAAACTTTTTGCATAGTTTTATAATTTTCCTGTGAACTACAGGATACACCGCTCCTGACGACGTTTCAATTGTTCATCTCGCTCGCACCCAGCCGACATGAAAGCCCCTGAAAAAAGACCATGTCGAAAATCACTTTTTCTTTGATAAATTCCAGTGTTGCCAGACCTCGGCGACGAAAATACCCAAATGTCATTCGTACAAGTGGGACACGTGGTTGCTCGTACTCGAAATTTTAAAAAAGTTCGTATTTCGATTTTTTAATTTTTGGGGTAAATCTTGAAATTTTCCCGAGAAATGGGGTAATTTTTTTTCCCCATTCCATACCTCGAGTCTGTACACACAATCTCCCCTTAGAAGTCGAAACGCTTCGACGTTGCCAACTGCGAGAAATTTGAATTTTAAAATGGCGTTTTTTCGTAACTCGAACCGAACGGCCGCCGCGACAGCCGCCATCTTGAATTTTTGAAACCACCCCCATTCTGTCAAAATACAGGATAATTGTAGGTGAAAAAAGAAAAAAAAATTATGCTCGACCACGCCGTTTCGGATCTGTGGCGCCGCGGTTCGGGGTCGAAAAATCAAAAATTTTAAAACACTACAGCTCGGCCGCCATCTTGTTTTTCCAACTTTTTCCCCTTTTCCTACTAATCGTTTCCTAATTTCTTCAATCACTGCGAGTTGTAACGAAATCGGTTGGAAAACAAAAGAGTTACAACAATCACGTCGGCCGCCATCTTGTTTTTTCGAAATGTCATAATTTTTCCCTACTCGAATTCCCCACCAGAACACATCTCCCTAACATCATTATATCGTTTTCTGTCTCTTTCTAGGAGAACAATTATGTCAATGAGTGAGTGAGTGAGTGGTAATCGAGCTATATATATTATAACTAGTTTTTCGCTCTGTGCGTGAGCTGCTAAAGCAGCTCACGGATTGTGATTAAAAAAAAAACAAAAATGGCGCTGATTTTTTAAAACTTTGGTATCAGTTTCCTGTTTTGTAATCCCAGGGATCCTCAGATATCGATTTGGAACGAAATCGGTCAATTAACAAAGAATTACAAAATGGCGCAGATTTTTTAAAAATTTCATATCAGTTTCCTGTATTGTATTCCCAGGAGTCCTAAATATGAATTTAGAACTAAATTGGTCAATTTCCAAAGATTTTCTAAATAGTGCTGGTTTTTTAATTTTGGTAACAGTTTACTGTTTAGTAACCCCATGGAGTCCTAAATATCGATTTTGAACGAAATCGGTCAATTGATAAAGAATTCCAAAATAGTGCTGGTTTTTTTTAATTTTGGTAACAGTTTACTGTTTAGTAACCCCATGGAGTCCTAAATATCGATTTTGAACGAAACCGGTCAATTAATAAAGAATTCCAAAATAGTGCTGGTTTTTTTTAATTTTGGTAACAGTTTACTGTTTAGTAACCCCATGGAGTCCTAAATATCGACTTTGAACGAAATCGGTCAATTAACAAAGAAATCCAAAATGGCGCTGATTTTGTAAAAATTTGGCATCAGTTTCTTGTTTTGAAATTCGAGGAAGTCCTAAATATCGATTTTGAACGACATCGGTCAATAAACAAATAATTTCACAATGGCGCTGATTTTTTTAAAATTTTGATACCAGTTTCCTGTTCTGTAATCACAGGGAGCCCTAAATATCAATTTTGAACGAAATCGGTCAATTAACAAAGAAATTCAAAATGGCGCTGATTTTTTAAAATTTTGGTACCAGTTTCCTGTTTTGTAATCCCAGGAAAACCTAAATATCGATTTTGAACGAAATCGGTAAACTAACAAAGTAATTCAAAATGGCGCTGATTTTTTTTTATTTTAGTATCAGTTTTCTGTTTTGTAATCCCAGGGAGCCCTACATATCGATTTTGAACGAAATCGGTCAATTAACAAAGAATTTAAAAATGGCGCTGATTTATTAAAACTGTGATATCAGTTTCCCATTTCGTAATCCCAGGGAGCCTCGTCGTGGGTGAGACGGAACCGTATCAAAATCTGACATAGTTCTACACTTGTAGTCTCTTCAATATTCGCCATATAATTTGGTATGAACAAAAATTCCGCCATCTTGTTTTTTTTTTATTTCACCAAATAGACCTACTCGTCCTGATCATTTCTTGCCATGGAACCATACTTCCATCTCTTATACTCTCCGAGATAGACACTAACGAAATTTGTATGGCAGGCATCTTGAATCCACAATTTTTGAGTTTTTTTAAACTTTCTGCCAATTGGATGAGGTTTCGAGTGACATTTGTTCGAGCAAATGTCACTCGAAACCTATCTTCAATACCTTGGCCGTGCTCTTTACCCGTCTCCGAAATCCTCAATCATCAGGTGTCTCCATATTTTTCTTCAAGTTATATTTTCTGACTTCTATACGAAGTCATCGGTGAAAAAAAAATTTTTCATACAAAATTTTACAGGAGGAAGTTTTTGGGGAAAATCTCAAAAACTACCCCAAATGTGGCAACACTGTTTTGATATCTCGATACTGCCCGTCGAGTTACACAATCGATCCATACATGTCAACTTTCCCAAATGTTGCCAACCGCCTCTAAGACGTGATTGAAATTTTCAAAAACACAAAAAGAATACAAAATGGCCGCCACCTCGTTTCACAAAAACTTTTTGCATAGTTTTATAATTTTCCTGTGAACTACAGGATACACCGCTCCTGAGGACGTTTCAATTGTTCATCTCACTCGCACTCAGCCGAAATGATAGCCCCTGAAAAAAGACCATGTCGAAAGTTACTTTTTCTTTGATAAATTCCAGTGCTGCCAGACCTCAGCGACGAAATTACCCAAATGTCAATCGTACAGGTGGGACACGTGGTTGCTCGTACTCGAAATTTTAAAAAAGTTCGTATTTCGATTTTTTAATTTTTGGGGTAAATCTTGAAATTTTCCCGAGAAATGGGGTTATTTTTTTTCCCCAATCCATACCTCGAGTCTGTACACACAATCTCCCCGTAGAAGTCGAAACGCTCCGACGTTGCCAACTGCGAGAAATTTGAATTTCAAAATGGCGCTGATTTTTACAACTTTGGTACCAGTTTCCTGTTTTGTAACCCCAGGAAGCCCTAAATATTGATTTTGAACGAAATCGCAACAATAACAATGAATTTCAAAATGGCGCAGATTTTTTACAATTTTGGTAACAGTATCCTATTTGGTAATTAATCCCAGGGAGCCCTAAATATCGATTTTGAACGAAATCGGTCAATAATTAAAGAATTTCAAAATGGCGCTGATTTTTAAAAACTTTGTTTTCAGCTTCCGGTTTCGTAATCCAAGGGAGCCCCGTCGTGGGTAAAACGGAACCGTATCAAAATCTTGCATAGTTCTACACTAATTGTAGTCAATTCAATATTCGCCATATAATTTGGTATGAAAAAAAATATTCCGCCATCTTGAATTTTTTTTCATTTTGCTAAATAGACATCCTCGTCCTGATCATCTCTTGCCAAGAAACCACACTTCCGTCTCTTATAAATAAATAAATTCCAGTGTTGCCAGACCTCGGCGACGAAAATACCCAAATGTCATTCGTACAAGTGAGACACGTGGTTGCTCGTACTCGAATTTTGCAAAAAATACGTATTTAGATTTTTTAATTTTTGGGGTAAATCATGAAATTTTCCCGAGAAATGGGGTAATATTTTTTGCCCAATCCATACCTCGAGTCTGTACACACAATCTCCCCGTAGAAGTCGAAATGCTCCGACGTTTCCAACTGCGAGAAATTTGAATTTTAAAATTGCGTTTTTTCGTAACTAAAACCGAACGGCCGCAGTGACAACCGCCATCTTGAATTTTTAAAAACCACCCCCATTCTATCAAAATACAGGATAATTGTAGGCGGAAATAGAAAAAAAAATTATGCTCGACCACGCCATTTCGGATCTGTGGCGCAGCGGTTCGGGTCTAAAAATCAAAATTTGAAAACACTACAGCTTAGCCGCCATCTTGTTTTTCCAATATTTTTCTACTAATCGTTTCCTAATTTCTTCAATAATTGCGAGTTGTAACGAAATCGGTTGGAAAACAAAAGAGTTGCAAGAATCATATCGGCCGCCATCATAATTTTTCCCTACTCCCATGTCGCACCAGAACAGATCTCCCATACACCTTTGTATCATTTTCTGTTTCTTTCTAGGAGAACAATTTGGTCAATTACTAAACACTACTACAACACTTGTAGTCTCTTCAATATTCGCCATATAAATTGGTATGAAAAAAAATATTCCGCCATCTTGAAATTTTTTTCATTTCGCTAAATAGACCTCCTCGTCCTGATCATCTCTTGCCAAGAAACCACACTTCCATCTCTCATACTCTCCGAGAAATACGCTCACGAAATTTGTATGACAGCCATCTTGAATCCACCATTTTGAGTTTTTTTTTTACTTATTGCCAATTGGATGAGGTTTCGAGTGACATTTGTTCGAGCACCCCCCACCTATCTTAAATACCCTGGCCGTGCTCTATACCCGTCTCCGAGATCTTCAATCATCAGCTATCTCCACATTTTTTTTCAAGTTATATTTTCTGACTTCCATACGAAGCCATAAGTGAAAAAAAAATTTTTCATACAAAATTTTACAAGAGGAAGTTTTTAGGGAAAATCTCGAAAACTACCCCGAATGTGGCAACACTGTTTTGATTTCTCGATACTGCCCGTCGAGTAACACAATCGATCCATACATGTCAACTTTCCCAAATGTTGCCAACCGCCTCTAAGACGTGATCGAAATTTTCAAAAACACAAAAAGAATACAAAATGGCCGCCACCTCTGTGCGTGAGCTGCTAAAGCAGCTCACGGGTTGTGATTAAAAAAAAAACAAAATGGCGCTAATTTTTTAAAACTTTGGTATCAGTTTCGTGTTTTGTAATCCCATGGATCCTCAGATATCGATTTTGAACAAAATCGGTCAATTAACAAAGAATTACAAAATGGCAAAGATTTTTTTAAAATTTCATATCAGTTTCCTGTATTGTATTCCCAGGGAGTCCTAAATATCAGTTTTGAACTAAATTGGTCAATTCCCAAATAATTTCAAAATGGCGCTGATTTTTTACAACTTTGGTACCAGTTTCCTGTTATGTAACCCCAGGGAGCCCTAAATATCGATTTTGAACGAAATCGGTCAATTAACAAAGAATTCCAAAATGGCGCTGATTTTTTAAAACTTTGGCACCAGTTTCTTGTTTTGAAATTCGAGGAAGTCCTAAATATCGATTTTGAACGAAATCGCTACAATAACAAAGAATTTCAAAATGGCGTTGGTTTTTTAAAATTTTGGTACCAATTTTCTATTTTGTAATCCCAGGGAGCCCTAAATATCGATTTTGAACGAAATCGATCAATTAACAAAGAATTTCAAAATGGCGCTGATTTTTTTAAATTTTGGTACCAGTTTTCTGTTTTGTGATCACAGGGAGCCCTAAATATCGATTTTGAACGAAATCGGTCAATTAACAATGAATTTCAAAATGGCGCTGATTTTTTAAAATGTTGGTACCAGTTGCCTGTTTTGTGATCCCAGGGAGTCCCAAATCTCCATTTTGAACGAAATCGGTCAATTAACATAGAATTTCAAAATGTTTCCCTTTTTGTAATCCCAGGGAGCCCTAAATATTGATTTTGAACGAAATCGCTACAAGAACAAAGAATTTCAAAATTGCGCTGATTTTTTAAAATTTTGGTACCAGTTTCGTGTTTTGTAATCCCAGGAAGTCCTAAATATCGATTTTGAACGAAATCGCTTCTTAACAAACAATTTTAAAATTGCTCTGGTTTTTTTAAAATTTTGGTACCAGTTTCCTGTTTTGTAATCCCAGGAAGTCCTAAATATCGATTTTGAACGAAATCGCTACAATAACAAAGAATTTAAAAATGGCACTGATTTTTTACAATTTTGGTATAGTTTCCTGTTTTGAAATCCCAGGGAGTCCTAAACATCGATTTTGAACGAAATCGGTCAATTAACAAAGAATTTCAAAATAGTGCTGGTTTTTTTAAATTATGGTAACAGTTTACTGTTTAGTAACCCCATGGAGTCCTAAATATCGATTTTGAACGAAATCGGTCAATTAACAAAGAATTCCAAAATGGCGCTGATTTTTTTAAACTTTGTCATCAGTTTCCTGTTTTTTAATCCCAGGGATCCTCAGATATCGATTTTGAACGAAATCTGTCAATTAACTTAAAATTTCAAAATGGCGCTGATTTTGTAAAATTTTGGTACCAGTTTCCTGTCTTGTAATCCCAGGGAGCCCCTTCGTGGGTAAAGCAGAACCGTATCACTTGTAACGTCTCTCCAATATTCGCTATATAATTTGGTATGAAAAAAAATATTCCGCCATCTTGAATTTTTTTTCATTTCGCCAAATAGGCCTCCTCGTCCTGATCATCTGTTGCCAAGAAACCACACTTCCATCTCTCATACTCTCCGAGACAGACACTAACGAAATTTGTATGGCAGCCATGTTGAATCCACCATTTTTGAGTTTTTTTTAGCTCATCGCCAATTGGATGAGGTTTCGAGTGACATTTGTTCGAGCACCCCCCAACTATCTTCAATACCCTGGCCGTGCTCTTTACCCGTCTCCGAACTCTTCAATCATCAGCTGTCTCCATATTTTTCTTCAAGTTATATTTTCTGACTTCCATACGAAGCCATAAGTGGAAAAAAATTCATACAAAATTTTACAGGAGCAAGTTTTTAGGGAAAATCTGGAAAACTACCCCGAATGTGGCAACACTGTTTTTATTTCTCGATACTACCCACCGAGTTACACAATCGATCCATACATGTCAACTTTCCCAAATGTTGCCAACCGCCTCTAAGATGTGATTGAAATTTTCAAAAACACAAAAATAATACAAAATGGCCGCCACCTCGTTTCACAGAATCATTTGACATAGTTTTATAATTTTCCCGTGAACAAAAGGTTACACCGCTCCTGATGACGTTTAAATTTTTCATCTCGCTCGCACCCAGCCGAAATGATAGCCCCTGAAAAAAGACCATGTCGAAAATCACTTTTTCTTTGATAAATTCCAGTGTTGCCAGACCTTGGCGACGAAAATACCCAGATGTCATTCGTACAAGTGAGACACGCGGTTGCCCATACTCGAATTTTGCAAAAACTACGTATTTCGATTTTTTGTTTTTGGGGTACATCTTGAAATTTTCCCGAGAAATGGGGTAATTTGTTTTCCCCAATCCATACCTCGAGTCTGTACACACAATCTCCCCGAAGAAGGCGAAACGCTCCGACATTGCCAACTGCGAGAAATTTCAATTTTAAAAATTGCGTTTTTTCGTAACTCAAACAGAACGGCCGCCGTGACCGCCGCCATCTTGAATTTTGAAAAACCACCCCCATTCTGTCAAAATACAGGATAACTGTAGGCGGAAATAGAAAAAAACATTATGCTCGACCACGCCGTTTCGGATCTGTGGCGCAGCGGTTCGGGTCTAAAAATCAAAATTTGAAAACACTACAGCTTGGCCGCCATCTTGTTTTTCCAATATTTTCCACTTTTTCTACTAATCGTTTCCTAATTGGTTCAATAATTGCGAGTTGTAACGAAATCGGTTGGAAAACAAAAGAGTTGCAAGAATCATATCGGCCGCCATCTTGTTTTTCCGAAATTTCATAATTTTTCCCTACTCCCGCACCCGAACACATCTCCCTAACATAATTGTATCGTTTTCTGTTTCTTTTCTAGGAGAACAATTTGGTCAATTACTAAACACTACTACAACACTTGTAGTCTCTTCAATATTCCATATAATTTAGTATGAAAAAAAATATTCCGTCATCTTGAATTTTTTCTCATTTCGCCAAATAGAACCCCCAGTCCTGATCATCTCTTGCCAAGAAACCACACTTCCAGCTCTTATACTCTCCGAGATAGACACTGACGAAATTTGTATGGCAGCCATCTTGAATCCACCATTTTTGAATTTTTTTTAAATTCTCCGCCAATTGGATGAGGTTCCGAGTGACATTTGTTCGAGCACCCCCCACCTATCTTCAATATCCTGGCCGTGCCCTTTACCCGTCTCCGAAATCCTCAATCATCAGCTGTCTCCATATTTTTCTTCAAGTTATATTTTCTGACTTCCATACGAAGCCAGCAGTGAAAAAAAAATTTTTTAACAAAATTTTACAGGAGGAAGTTTTTAGGGAAAATCTCGAAAACTACCCCGAATGTGGCAACACTGTTTTGATTTCTCGATACTGCCCGTCGAGTTACACAATCGATCCATACATGTCAACTTTCCCAAATGTTGCCAACCGCCTCTAAGACGTGATTGAAATTTTCAAAAACACAAAAAGAATACAAAATGGCCGCCACCTCGTTTCACAAAAACTTTTTGCATAGTTTCATAATTTTCCTGTGAACTACAGGATACACCGCTCCTGACGACGTTTCAATTGTTCATCTCGCTCGCACCCAGCCGACATGATAGCCCCTGAAAAAAGACCATGTCGAAAATCACTTTTTCCTTGATAAATCCCAGTGTTGCCAGACCTCGGCGACGAAAATACCCAAATGTCATTCGTACAAGTGGGACACGTGGTTGCTCGTACTCGAAATTTTAAAAAAGTTCGTATTTCGATTTTTTAATTTTTGGGGTAAATCTTGAAATTTTCCCGAGAAATGGGGTAATTTTTTTTCCCCAATTCATACCTCGAGTCTGTACACACAATCTCCCCGTAGAAGTCGAAACGCTCCGACGTTGCCAACTGCGAGAAATTTGAATTTTAAAATTGCGTTTTTTCGTAACTCAAACCGAACGGCTGCCGTGACAGCCGCCATCTTGAATTTTTAAAAACCACCCCCATTCTGTCAAAATACAGGATAATTGTAGGCGGGAATAGAAAAAAAAATTATGCTCGACCACGCCGTTTCGGATCTGTGGCGCCGCGGTTCGGGGTCGAAAAATCAAAATTTTCAAAACACTACAGCTCGGCCGCCATCTTGTTTTCCCAATTTTTTCCACTTTTTCTATAGATCTTTTCCTAATTTCTTCAATCATTGCGAATTGCAACAAAATCGGTTGGAAAACAAAAGAGTTACAAGAATCACGTCGGCCGCCATCTTGTTTTTCCGAAATGTCATAATTTTTCCCCACTCGACTCCCGCACTCGAACACATCTCCCATACATCATTACATCGTTTTCTGTCTCTTTCTAGGAGAACAATTATGTCAATGAGTGAGTCAGTGAGTGAGTGGTAATTGAGCTATATATAGTATAATAATTTAATCTTTGTATTGAAAATTAATAACGTATATTACATATTTAAAATTCAGTTGCAATAACAACAATTTCACCAGAGCAAACCCACAAACATCGAAAGTTAAATAAAAACTTATAAAAAGACTGGCTAATTGTGTTTCGGGCTTAAGCTGAACATCGATGTTCTACTTTGACTAAAGAGTGTCTAACTTTAGGGACAGATGGAGGCGGTTAAACTTTATAAAGTAACATCTAACTAGTTTAACTATTATATTGTCACATTTCTATCACATCTACCTACATATCTATCATACTCTCAACAAATTTCCGGCTCACTACTGAGCACGAGTCTTCTCTCGAAATGACAAGGCTTTGGCCATATTCTACCCTGCTGGCCAAGTGCAGATTGGAAGATTCACAGTTCATACATCTTCAAGAACGTTACGAAGAACTACTATTTTGCAGTGGAAAACCTGCTTATGCGTCTTTTAATTTTATCAATACGATCACATTCATCACCATTAACCATAATCTTTTATGTTTGAAAACGGAAAATTGCTTGCTTATTCGGAGGATCTGCTTGGTCAATAAAATGGAGTCATGACATCGGAATTAGATGTATGTTACGAGTATGACTAGAGTTAAATTGTCTTCTTGTGTTTCGTTATTAGGACATTTCAATGAAATCATATGGGCTGGAATACGACTTTTTAAGTTCAAGGTTTTATATTAAATTCTTAGGCGCAACGTAGGAACACCAGCAGGGTATGCCTCTTTCTTGGTTCTAGCTAGCTTTAGGCTACAATATCACTTGTAAGTTCTTACGTAAGTTTCTTACAGGAATAACTTACAAAATATTAATAGAATAAGAGTCGCGTTGACTTGGCTCGATTCTATAAACAGATTAACTAGAGTCCTTTATTTTAACTTAATCAAGGCAAATGTATGATAAGTAAAAGTACCCTATTATTCTTATGGAATTTGTGGATACCTATTATATATTTCCTGGGATCCCGCGCGCTTTCAGCCACATGTTACGCCAAATGAAATAACTTTGTTATAAAATAACTTTTTACGCAATCGTATGTAGCCCGTATATCTCTTTATTTAGGCGTAATAATATAGCTCTAAATAGCAAGGCCATTACTTATATTAGTATGTGATATATATTTTATTTTAAATTTTATATAATAGGTACCTATATGTTTAAAATATTGATTGGACATGCTTATAAACAACAATTAATTAGGTAGTCAAACGCGCATTTATCTTGGTTGCATCTTTCAATGCCATCTTCAAGCATTACTATTTGCTTATAATTGAATTCAGGTGCTTTATTTATATGTATATGTCACCATAAGATTGTAAAAACCATTAGATTATGTCAATTTTTGAAATATTAATTGTATTTACGTTTTCTTGTGTCTTTCTTGTGGTTAGGTTAGGGTTCGACATATATAATCAGGTAGGCACTTAGGTTTTATCGGGTTAATATACCAGATTACAATGTACCGAAAAATAATGCGTTTAGTGTAACAGTGCGACAGTTTGCAATTTCGCGAGTTAGATTATAATTTAACGGTTCTTACAATCTTACGGTGACATATATAAGAGTTAAATGGAAAGGTTGATAATTGGCTAGGTAATAAATTGTAAGATAGTAAAATGTTTGAAAGTTTTATTTCAGGAAACCTCCCGACAAAATATTTTACATAATTAAGATTTTATTTTTATTCCTAGCAAATTGTATAAATATCTAATATGAACAACACACAGATTTACACCTTCTAAATGAAAACTTAGAGACTTAATATATTCTAATATAAAGAAGAAATTGAGATTGAATTGATTGATTGAAGAAGGGATTGGAATTATTAGAAGGAAAGGATGTTAAAATTAAGACATTAATAATGTTGTTATAACTAATATATTTATAGTAAAATAATTATATTGATTTGCATTTCAAGAAAAATAATTTATAATTACACAATTAATATAAAAAGTTATATTTATTTAGATTTTTTAAATATAACATTATAGACATAATTGGATATTTGATATACCTCTCTCCGCTCATTTATAAATAATTTAATAATATTTTCTAAGTTTATTTTTATAATTCTGACACAAAATTTACATCAAATTATTTTAATTATTTCAACTTACTTAGATATTCGAGTAGTATTAGATATTTGGAGTAGGTATTTTGCATAATTAAGTAACAGAGTCACGTAGATCAATTCAAATTGGGGATACAACTTATTTAAACAGCTTTACTCGAAAGATGTTTTGGGAGCGTGACACAGCAAAATTATTATAACGCAAAAGTTTCGAAATATTTTTGATTGGATTTTTCTAGTTGTTGTTTGTTGTTGACAGCTTATCGTAGGGCGTGAGCAGACATTCCAGAGCGCTTTGAACCGATGGGAAATTGGGACAGGTCAATTTCATCCATGGGGAAATCTGGCCTGTATCTCTTCTTGTCGAGGCTGGATCTGTAATGAACACGTACGTTTAAATAAACTTAAAAATAAAAGCCTACATAATAACATTGTTGTTTTGTTAATGTACTTAATTCAACACATAAATTCCCATTAAAAACCAAACAACAAACATGTTTGGTCAAATTTGGTCTTTGTCATTTTAATTGTATTTACAATGTTTCCAGCAAATAAACGATTTATTTCTTTATGAAATAAAATCCATACTAATCCATACTTAATATTATAAATGCGAAAGTGTGTCTGTCGTATGCTACGCTTTCACGGCCCACCTTTTCAACCGGTTTTGATAAAAGTTGGCATGGGGATAGCTTGTATCCCGGGGAAGGACTTTTATCCCGGAAAATTAAAGAATTCCCGGGGGAATCAAAAAATCTTAAACGCGGACGAAGTCGCGGGCATCATCTAGTAAAATATAAATTAAAAACTAAAAGGCATGAGTTAAATGATAGCAGGGATATCCAAAATAAGTTCTAGATCTCTTACTATGTAAAGTTATTGTGGGGTTGATGTCTTTAACATCAGCTGAAGCGCTCCATTATTATTAAGTATATTACTATTTGTATATACAACAGTAGTATAGAGTTATATTCTCCATGGATTAATACCTACTCTTAAATGCAAAATGCATTGATTTACGTACCTAATTCCTTGCAAATGCCTGCTAATAGGCAGCTACATCATTAAACGAGTTAATATGCAAGTTAAGAGGATGCTATGGTTCAATCATGATTTTGATCTGATATGTATAAACCCCTAGTTAATTACATTGCAAAATGAGTTAAAACTTGTTTGAAATAGTATTTTGAGAGCAAGCGCCTAGGCAGCATTTTTGATATTCATCGGATTAAATTGTTTTTTAATAACTTACAATGAGTCTAGGTAGTTAGGCCCGATGAAGTGGTAGAACCTCTTGAAGGGGAAAGGCATGGAAGTCTGGTCTATTTCATCGAAGTTACGCTTCTTCACGAAGTTGTCCAAGTTTGACCTAAGAAAATACAATTCGTGTATTAGAACTACTACTATCTACAAGACTGCTATAGACAGAATATAGTTTTTCTTCAGTCTAGTGAAAGCTAAAAGTGCAAAATGGCGACAAATTAATTAAAAAATATATCGGGTATTCCCGCACTCGCATTTGATCGATTTGTATTGCCCCAGTTGTTTTTTTAGCCACTGGCAAAACCAGTAGCTAAAAAAAGTGTGTGTGGTGCGCAATTCACGCACGGCAGAAGTGAAACTTCAAACGAGTTGCCTACGAGATATGGAGGGTAGAAGATAAGAAGTAACATCGCTGTATATAAAAAGTGTCCGTCGAAATGTATTAAATTGGGGGTGCCACATTAGCATCAGGGTAAATTTAAAAGGAAGCGCCAAACATTATTACAGTAGGTTTGAGAAATAAACAAGGAAAGAAAACATTCATCATTATTTTGTACAAGGTAAGTTGTTGAAATTTTCAATTAACTATTTGAGTCAACAATAATATTACATTTTTTAACTCAGCATACTTCACTTCAATCTACAATTGCTACATTCATATTCATACCATACGCTTTGCTACACTAGCGCCACTGTGGAAAGTTTTTGAACTGGACCCAATACATAGCCATAGACATAGCAATCAATGGACACTTTTTCAACTTTACCATGTTACTCCTTACCTTCTACCCTCCATACTACGAGAGCGGAGAGAATGACTTCTCTCGCAGGCTAAATCCTATTATGAATATGTTTGACTCTTTTTGGTATCGCTTTTTCCTTTCAATGAATTTTAAAATAACAACTCTTCTATAGAAGTTTCACTTCAAAAACCACTCTCGGCTTTCGCTTAGACATTATGTATCTGTGATTTATTCAGAAAACGAGTTGAAAAGAATATTTAATTACATAGGTAAAAAATATTATCGAAAAAAATATTAAAAATGTTTTCGAACTGTTTCTTTCGTTTGGATTTAGAACGTTGAACGTGAATGAAACTCAGAATGTGTTCTGAATATTATGTGAAGTTGTTTATATGCTTAACACTCTTACAAATATATATGAGTAATTATCACGCTTTTTTAATATGGTATCCAAAGAGTTTCTGGATTTGCCATTACATAGATTTAAAGACTGTGTTAAACAGCATTTGTTAGGTCGAGGTTATTATATATATATATACTACTATATATATACTATCGATTATTTTATTAATGACAAATTTGAATGGAAGCAACCGGCCTCGTATCCAGTGACCCACAAGTCAGTGTAATACTCGTAACATATGTGTTGTATTGTCTACATATTGTAACCTTTTCTTTCCTATGAAAAGGGCAACTGTTGAGTTTCTTGCCGGCTCTTCTCAGTAGAACAGCTTTCCGAACCGGTGGTAGAGTCTTAACGTTTCATAAGTGACACAAGTTGTCCTACATGAAGTAAATAGTTCATTTATCATTAACTTTAAAAAATAGAATGTTTCCACTGAGTTTATCTGTCTGCCTATTTAATCATGTCTATCTGTCTGTCTATTTTGATAATCTCAGAAACTAATGTATGGAATTTAATAAGGTTTTCAGCAATGGATCAAATTAATCTTTTGAAAAAAGTTGAAATGCATAATCTTCTTTATAAATAAAAATCAATTGCTGAATGTATGTAAGCGCATCACTTCACAGCACCTATTTGACTAATTCTTTTTTGTTTATAACTGTCAGGACAAGGTTTGTATGAAAGAAATTGTACGGAAAAGTAAAAAAATTGGGTTAAAAAATCTCCTACAAAAGTAAATGCGACATTTAAAGTGAGACTTAAGACAGTAGAGAGATCTTCAAATATTATATTGACAGATTGACCGTAATTTATTCAGTTTCATTTATTATATATGAAATAGTTTTTTTCCCAGGAATACATTTATACTGGGACAAAAACCAGTTCCCATGGGACTTGATAAGACCTAAAATCCACGAGAATGAAGTCGCGGACATCAGCGAGGTAGTTATAGTTTCCGTGTAATTTGGCTACATGATGCTTCGTCAAAAGAATCGGCGAACAATGACGCTGCTGGAGAGTTTCTAAATTCATATGCTATAATCTATCTTCTGAGATTAACCCGCAATATCCAAACGTTTCAATGTAGTTACCTACTTATCATCAATCATGAAACTCAATAATATACCCGTGTGAAATAATATATTATGAGTCACTTATGATCGGTATCTGATTTTTATGGGATTTTCAGAGTACCTAGATATAAACAACCAAGTAAAGGCGTAATAAAACCACTACAGTAAGTAATAGAAACGAAATCTTTTTAAAACCGAATCCCAAAAAGGAGAAGGTTTTCTATTCGGCACAAATTAAATTTTTTTTTAAAGTTATGGGCGTATGGCATATGTAAACTAAAAATAAACTAAGAATAAACATTATATTGGAATAACATAATATGTTATTCCAATATAATGTTTATTCCATTAAATACTGTGAAGTCTCTTGCATGATAAATGTAAGAGTTTTCATAATGTACTTACGTAATATTTTACTGTTACACATTACAGGTTCAATATGTGGTCAACCTATACTAATCTACAATATAAATGCGAAAGTTTGGATGGATGGATGGATGTTTGTTACTCAATCACGCCAGAACTACTGAACGGATCTGGATGAAATTTGGCACAGAGGTAGAATATAGTCTGGAATAGCACATAGGCTACTTTTTATCCCGGAAAATTAAAGAGTTCGCGCGGGATCCAAAAATCCTCAATCCATGGGTACAACAAAAACTTATGCACATTTACCACAGTCCCAACTTGCAATGTATATAAATAGTAACAAACCTTCATACCGAGGGCTAACATAAGTTGAGATCTACATTGAAAGTTTATTCAAAATAGGAGGTACTCCCTCTGGCGATGGGAGAAAGTTACGCGAATGAACACCGTACATAATGTACTTAGTAAACTGAAATAAACCCATGTTGAGATAATGTTACCCATCTACCGTGTACATTACCGAAACTCTACGTATGCTAAAAGTTAAATCCAGAGAGTAAAGTTTCATAAAAGTAAAGTTAATATTTTGAAATGGTTTAAATTTTTTTATTTAAATAATTAGTTTATTAAGGGAGGTTTTACAATTATAGTCTAACTAGCAGATACGCGTGAAATAAGTTTTTAAATTCCCACGGGAACTCCCTGATTTTTCGGGTTAATATATAGCCTATGACACTCACAAATAATGTAGATTTCTATTGATTTGATTTTCAAGATCGGTTCAATAGATCCAGAGATTACCCCCTACAACGTCACAAACTCACAAACTTTACCTCTTTATAATGTTAATATAGATTTAATAATTTTGTTTGGAACTGTCGTGCTATCTGTATTTTCCAATTGGTCTGGTCCAATTTGTATTCTTTGGACAACAGGGAAGATACACTTAATTACGTTTTAGAATATTTTAATTAATTTTCGTTGCGGGTTTTTATCTTATAAATCTTACCAGCAATACTGATTCCCTCGCGGTACTGGCCGTTGACTAAATGAAATTAATCCAACGAATATAATCCAGAAAAGCTATTTGGATTTTTCGCCTTAATTACAATTTTTCCAGTACATAAGCTAAAATTTATCTAATGTTCATATTAAAAATATAGAAATTAGATAAATATATTTTTTATTTCATTGGTAAATAAAAAATAAGGAAGTCAGTGTAAATTATTTCTTGTGATCGAGATCTTTTATTTTTTATTATTTCGAGGTTTTACTGTTGCTTTTCGCATTAATTTTTTTTTGTTTACTAGGTACTTTAACTTTACTGGTTTACTTTACACTTGAAAATTTAAAAGCACATGTAAAATTTTATTTCTAAAAAATGATATGAAATGTGCACATTTCATACCCTGTAAATGAGTTTGAAAGTTAAACTTCCGGGCCTAGTCCAGTATTTATTTTTTAGAAAAGCACTATACACACCTCGATCGGGAGAGCATTTCTGGTCTCGTATATAGCCGGTCTAGAGTCTAATTAACACTCGACCAGAAAACGCGTACTTCCCGGTCTCGCGATGTAGGTAATGTACTATTCAAATAAAAATATTTGAATTGGAATTTAGGTATCTATATTATATGATATCTTTATTTCAATTTAATTGTTCAAAATCGGAAGTGTAATTTAAATTTAAAAAATCTCAGATTTTGCAGTTCCCGCATGAATCGGAGCATTGAAAATGAATGCAAAAATTTACGAAAAACACTTCTAGCCTGCATCTGCATCTTTTAAAACCATTACCATGACGATGGGTCAATAATCATAGAAGCTACATCACTTTTTATGTACGGAAATACCCGTTTTTCTACAATTCCAAATCTACAGGGACCACCTGAAGGTCACGATTAATAACCGATTTTCAAAATTTTTTCGCCATTTTGTAGCTAATTATGATAGTAGTATACCTTAGGACGTGTTTTTAATTTTTTCTTAAGTCGGTTTTTTTTTCCTCGTAATATTTACATTTTAGTAAACAAACACCCCCAAAAACCCAGCTTTTTTACATTTTCCAAAATTCCAAAAATCGTTACCAACCGATTTTCAAAATTCAAACGTTCACACGTTTCTCGATAAATACCTCAACTCTTGGTACTGTTCCTATCTCGATCTTCCCAAAATCCACGGAGCAATGGCCAAAAATACGTCTCAGGCGATTTGCATCCAATAACCATTTTCAATGGTAAAAAAAATACCGAGATCTATTATATTTATTGAGTTCTGTCGGCGATGCTACTATGCCGTTCTACACATTTTATTAGTTTTAAGAATTTACTGCTGCTTTCTATAACTGTTACATAAAAATAACAAAAAACGTTTCTTTTCACTTTAAAGACCGTATAAAACGTGAGTTTTCTTGTCAGTAAGTAATGTACTGTAGTAGCCGAGAGCATCGTAATAGGTATGCAGTCTCATAACATGCTCTATTAATTATTTGGCTGACTGAGTTTTGATTTCCGTGGGCAAAAAGTTTTAAGATCGTATTTAACCGTGATATAGGAACATATTATCTTTACCATCTTTTATAGTTTTTCTTACAATTTTGGACTTATTAACCTTTCACTAAATTAAGGTTCAAAGTTTTGTTGAAGTAAATTTCCCCTGTTGCTCGTATAGTTAGGTTCTACGTACATTTAGAATTCATATGTAAAAGTTTTATGACTTGTACATTTTAAGGAGTTAAGGACACTAATTAACTTATCGCTGTAAAAGGACGCTCGAAGAGGAGCTAGAATTGATGTATTGTATTAGTTTGTTTGAAGTTCACGCGCGATTTGCAAAAGGTACGCATCTGATTTTTCTATTTTGAAATGGTGCAAAGGCTGTTTTGGTACTGCATCCAATCCAAATCCGAGAATTCTCGATCCAATTCCATTTTGTATGAGGGGTTGCGCACTAGATCCTGATTTTCGGAATCGGATTTGGAAAACGAAATTCGGATCTAAGTGCGCAACCCCTCATACCATTGATGTATAATTTTATGCCTCATACAAATATAATAACGTCAACTCTTAATAAAATAAAACTTAATAAATTACAGCTCCAACGCATTGTACTTTACATTTGATGCCTGAACCTTGGCTTGCAGGTATTTTAACGCGATAAGTGGATTCTGTACAGTGAAGTGTAAAGGCATCGATACCAGGGTAGGTACAAGCACTAGTTAGGTATAGTTAAAAGCGAGCTTAGAGCTATTTCAACTTGGAAAAGTAGCGCTTTTATGCCTCTTTGACCAACACTATCACTTACCGGTCAATCTCATCAAAATTGCGCTTGGGAAGGCCGTCTCCGTAATATCCGTACTCGATTGGCATGACGAGCGGCCATGTATCCCGCTTGACTCCGTATGGACTGAGGGAAAAGAAGCATTATTTCCAGGAGCACACGAGCAAAACACACAATGAAAACTGTTAGTAAAACAACTAACCCAGAACAATTTTAAAATAACACTACATTTGTGAATTTAATGTGTGAAAAGCTCTGTTCAAAGCGTCATTTCAGGTGAAAGATAAAGAAAAAGACGAAAATATAAGAGAAAAAAACAACTCCGTTAGTGTCTTTGTATTTCAGTTTTAAATGAAAAACAGTTAGATTTATACCGCTAAAAGACTTTTTAAGATACTTTTAAAAACGTATTTTGAGCCTTATAGACTTTCTCAACTCAGTGAGTAATAAAAGACAGATCTAATAAAGAAACACATTGTTACGGAATACAGAGCATATTTTCCAATTCGTTTAATATTCATCTAGAAGCACCATACGCTTCGTCTCGCTTTTTTAAATTGAATAATTTATACTCAGTTAGGCTGAATTTGCAGTAGAACCTACATACCAACAACGCTGGAAAAAAATTAATATCTTTGAATATAATCTATTCTATTACGAAGTTTCAACACAGCTTCCCGAAATTTACCCGTATGTTTGGCAATGTTACAGCTCTGCTTCTAAATTATTTTTTGGAGATTATTATTATTATTAATTATTAAGTCCTCTGTAGATGTTCAGCAAGGGAATCCTTTAGGTCCAGCCCTGTTTAGCTTAGGGATCCACAATCATATCTCCAATTTGACATCAAAATTTAACATATGGTATCTTGACGTTGGAACCATTGGAGGCAACGTGGATGACGTTCTTAAAGATCTTAACAATGTTAAGCAACAATTTGGCAAAAATGGTTTAGAACTAAATTTTTCCAAATGTGAACTGTGATGTGAACTGAACATACAACCAATCTTGGACAAAAAGTCAGAACATTTTCGGCACATTCTGACAAATTGGGCGCTCCAAATTCTCACATTGTATTTTCATCCTAAAATATTGCCTTTTTGTACCTAAATTAATTTGGGCTGGCTGACAGAAGGGCTGGCTCATTTTTTGCGCAAAGGATCAGCCTGGCTGTCCAGCGCGGAGATGCAGCCAGCATTCTTGCCACCATTCCACGTGGGCATGATTTATATAGTAATTAGCTTAGGCTAGCTAGCATTAAGTTCTATTGTATTATTTTTAATTAATTTATATTATCCGTGCGAGCCCAATTTGGAAATTTCCTAGACTACTCGATATCATGGATACCACCTTAAGAGATACGCTAGAAAAAATTCTTAATTTATCTTTTGATGATCAGTCCAGGAATCAAGCTACTTTACAGGTCAAGTATGGTGGCATCGGCGTGAGAAAAATTTTCAGTGTTGCTCTTCCGGCTTTTCTGTCCTCTGTGCATAGTATAAAAGAGCTTAGTTCTCAGATTCTTAATTCTAATTCAGTTTCATTGACCTATGCCACAAAGGCCTTAGAGAGTTGGAAGGTCAGGTGTCCCAATGACGATATCCCGAAGGAATGTTTCACACAAAAACTTTGGGATGTGCCGTTGGTTCGGCTGACACATACAAATTTGGCAAGGCAAGGCTTCTAGCCTTATCTGAAAAAGAATCCGGGTATTGGCTTCATGCCTTGCCATCGAAAAATCTCGGCACTCTTTTAGATAATTAAAGTTTTCGTGTGGCTCTAGGTCTCAGATTGGGAACACCCCTGTGCTTCGAGCACAGATGTATATATATGGTGTCGTTTTTTAATAAGCATGTGACGGAATTGTTTGATAAATATGCTCCTAAAACTACCAAGGTTATTAAAGAGCGTCTCACTCCATGGATAACGTGTAATGTAAAGTTTATGATGCGATTAAGAGACGACGCGCATACTCAGTGGCGTAATGATAAGTCTCTTTCAAACAAACTTTATTATAAACAGTACAAGCTCTTAGTAATTGAGGCTATTCATAATGAGAAGCGTGCATATTTTGAATATGACATCAATTGTAAAATTAAATACCCTAAAGTGCTGTGGCAAAATTTGAAGCATACTGTTCTCCCGAAAAAATCCGATCAGTTACCAGGGCACTTCACAGACGCAGAGGCGATAAATGCACATTTCCTTAGCGTTCCGGGTTCAAGCCAGGTTTCTTTTTCACAATTAACCTATTTCGAGTTTAATAAACTGTATAACAGTAACTTCTCCCTCGGTACTATTACTGATGCCGAGATATTAAAAACACTCAGACAGTTGCACTCGAATGCCGAGGGGACAGATAAAATTACCTTAGATATGCTCTTGATGACGCTTCCTAAAAGCCTGGCCACTATAAGGGGCATTATTAACACCTCTATAGCAACCTCTGTTTTTCCAAGTGATTGGAAGGTTGCTTTAGTTCGCCCGATTCCGAAAATTCCTGAACCCGTCACGCCTAAAGATCTTAGACCAATAAGTATTTTGCCGTGTTGTTCTAAAATATTAGAGAAAATTGTTTTCTCGCAGGTGTCGATGTACCTTGAGAAGAACTCGATTTTGCCGGATTTACAGTCGGGTTTTAGGGCAGGACGTAGCACTGTGACGGCCCTTTTAGACGTCACTGATAATATTCTTGTGGCACAAGATTCTGGACTGTGTACCTTATTGGTTCTTCTTGATTTTTCTAGAGCATTTGACAGCATCAATGTTACGCTCTTATTGTCTAAGTTATCCTATTATGGATTTGGTATTGATGCTGTTAAATGGTTCGAGAGTTATCTATCTGGCAGAACTCAGTTTGTGGAAGTAGTACATGAAGATGGAAGGAAATTCGTTTCAGCTACTGCTGTAGTGTCCAGAGGTGTTCCACAGGGCTCAGTGTTGGGACCGCTGCTCTTTATACTGTATGCTGCTGATGTGGTTCAGCAAATTAAAAACTGCAAGTATCATCTTTATGCAGATGACTTGCAGTTGTATTATTCTTTTAAGCCTCAGGAGTTCCAAACTGCTGTTAGTCAAGTTAACGATGATCTTAATCGTATTGCCGAGTGGTCAGATCACAATTCTCTTGTTCTGAATCCTACTAAATCTAAATACATTTTGTTTGGAACTCCAAATCAAGTAGGTAAAGTTAATATGCAGGGTCAAGCAGTTAGTATAAGAGGTGATGACTTAGAGCGAGTGTTCCTGGCGCGTAATTTGGGTCTACTCATGGACTCTAATCTAAGATTTGAAGACCATATTGCGGAGCGGGTGCGAAATTGCTTTTATCGACTAAAGATTCTTTACAAAGTTCGTAAGTATCTCTCTCAAGAACTTCGTATTCAGTTGGTGGAGGCTTTAGTACTCTCTAAGCTAAATTATGCAGACGTTGTGTATGGGCCACGGCTGCTTTGTAGAACTAAACGTCTTATTCAACGCGTGCAGAACGCTTGTGCTCGTTTTTGCTTTCCTATTCCTCCACGAAGTCACGTCACCCCCTATTTGAACAATCATAATTTGTTAAAAATGAGATCACGGAGGAAGTTGCATCTTGCTGGGTTGCTTTTCGGAGTCATTAAACTGGGTAAGCCTTTTTATCTAGCCCATAAACTTAAGTGGGTGGGTGATGGAGAGACAGACCGTCTTCGTAGCTGTCGTAATCGGCTCCGTATTCCACTCCATCGCACGGCCGCTTTTAGAGGCTCTTTTACTTACTCTGCCACAAAATGTTGGAATAATATCCCACCTCCAATAAGGAATTTAAAAAGCAAAGTTTCGTTCAAATTCAAATTGAAAAAAGTCCTTCTGGAGAAACAGGTAGAATTTCAAGATCATGTGGCAGAGTACTCTATTCTTTAGCTTTTTAATATATAATGCTTAATAAGTTAAATATTTTATATATTAAATGTGTATTCCTTTCAATCATTAACTTATTTATGTAGTTAATATATTTAATAATAATTATTATAATAAAGGATATAGTAGTATAGTACCTATAAGTAGTATAATTGTTAATTTTATGGCATAGATATGAGAATTGTATGTAGTACTGATGAACATTTGTGGTCGTTTTTGTGGATGTGCACTTTAATTTGATGGATAGATAATTAGTTAGATATATTTGCTATTACTATAAGTATAACTATAAGTAGTTTTTTAAGTATCCTACTAGCTTGCAGCTACGTAGCTTTTTTCCGTGGTGTCACCTGAAACAGGGTTTGGGCTGAAAACCAGCGCTGTATGGTTAGTGCTTGCACTGAACATACAGCATTATGCTGAGCCTGGGCCATTTTTTGGGTTGTGCCATGCGTGATATGGTTCATCCCTGCGCCTCATTTTTTAGATTGTTGTTTAGATAATAGATCTTGTTTAGATCGTTGAGGTGCAGGGGTGATCTACCTCTTTAGGTATGCTTGTTATGTATGGCACAATTTGGAAATAAATTTCTTTTCTTTCTTTCTTTCTTTCTAGATGTCCGTGTGGAAAAGAGGTCGATAAATTTGGAATTCACGGACTCTCTTGCCAAAGGAGCGCTGGTAGGCTTTTTCGGCATGGCTCTCTCAATGATACGATCAAAAGGGCTCTTGCCACCATAGATATTACTGCGCTCATTGAGCCGGCAGGGATTAGTCGGGATGATGGCAAGAGACCTGATGGATTGACGCTGGTTCCCTAGGAACGGGGACGGGCGCTAATGTGGGACGCAACATGCGTAGACACATTGGCCCCGTGTCATATCAGGGAGACAGCATCAAGGCCGGGAGCCGCAGCAGAAAAGGCTGAAACCTGCAATTGCCTCATCTGGTGACACAAGGGCTGGCTCATTTTTTGCGCAAAGGATCAGCCTGACTGTCCAGCGCGGAAATGCAGCCAGCATTCTTGCCACCATTCCACGTGGGCATGATTTATATAGTAATTAGGTTAGGCTAGCTAGCATTAAGTTGTATTGTATTATTTTCAAAAAAAAAAAGAGAAAAAATCTATTCTAATATTATAAATGCGGAATTGTGACAGTCTGTCTGCCACGCTTTAGGTAGATTACATCCCGGGGAAGGACTTCTTATCACAGAAAATAGGGTTGCGGTATATAATTTTAAAGATAATTAGGAATAGAGTACCAAAATATATATTTTGTTTAATTTTTGACGAAATGGGGGGCTATCAAAGTGGAGATTTTCTAACGTCCAAAGTTGACCTCTGAACTCTCAATATTCTGAAAGGCTGAGCCTGAAACTTGATCAATTATTTGAACTATATCTTGTACTTGAACAACAAATACTAAAATAAGATAAATATTATATTTAATTTTTAATGAGCTTCCGTAGGTATTTTTAACAGAACTTCACAATTATGCCAATAGATGGCGCTCTGTAAAAGTTTATTCGTTTCTCCAATAACTCTTTAGCTCATAAGCGTCTAATATTAAAAGTTAACTATTATATAGCTAAAACTATCTTAGGGATACCGCGAGGTATTCGGGGCGAACCGCTAGTATCAAAGTATCCGAATAATGTTATAATTAAAGGACGAAATTGAATATGAATTTTATATTGTCTATTTGCGCGTGGATATGATTGTTTTGTATTTAATCTACAATCACAAGTTTTGTACAAGCGAGTACGTCCAGATAGGCTTACTTACCCACAGGTAGCATCGGTCATTTCTTTGGGTAATCTAGTATCGGCCCTTTATGCAGAGCTTAAGGCAGAAATATAATAGTTTTCATTTTTCATTATTTTACCTCATAATGGTAAAATAATGAAAAGTCGGTTTATTATATTTTTGCCTTAGGGTACGAATTTCCAAACACATTTTATGTACTGTGTTCATTAGAACTACCTTATGAACATAAAATCAGTGGATAATCACTGATGTTGAAGTTATTTATGGGATAACAACAATACAATAATATCAGGTGACTCCGTTTTTGATAATGTAGCTTTGATCGTGACGTAACGAAATAACAACCTTAATTAAATTAGCTGTATTACAATGTTCCCCATAGACCCATTTTATGCTTTGAAGGGCATACATTTTATAATCATAATAGCTAAAATCGAATTAATCAAAGTTTATTAAACCATATCGAAAATTGGAAATCATCCCAACTGGAATATTGAAGTCACTAAGTACGTGAACAGCTTTTTTAAAGCGTGAACAGTTTTTTTTAGTAAAAAATTTTCATTGGCATCATTTACATAATATTAAAAGTCAAGCCTTTAAAGGACAAGTGTAAAGACGACAAAAACACACGACAAAAATGCCCTCGTGCACATTTTTATTGGACAGACCAAGACATGTTTCAACTTCGTCGGGGACGTTGAGTCCTGTCTTGCCCGTAGTGTGTTTTCGCCCTTAAAACTGATCTATTTAAATCATACTAATATTATAAATGCCAAAGTGTGTTTGTTTGTTGGTTTATTGGTTTATTGGTTTTTTGGTTTGTCCTGCACTCACGCCACAACGGAGCAACGGATCAACATGATTTTTGGCATAGGTATAGTTGCGGACCTGGAGAGTGACTTAGGCTACTTTTATCCCGGAAAATTAAAGAGTTCCCGCCACCACGAAACACCACGAACCAAAAAACCTCAATCCAAGCGGACGAAGTCGCGGGCATCAGCGAGTATGAAATAAATAAGCCCATGGTAAAACGCAAGAGCCTAGTATACATAACTTACCTGTTGTATTCGTATCTCCTGCCCATGAAATATGGAAAGTGCCGTAACTCTCGCACTTCGCGAACCAAGTTGCCTCCGCCCAGAGAATCCAAATTCCGTTGCTTGTGACCTATATCGTTAAAAATAAGCCTTTCATAAGATACACAAAGGGAAGAAACCAAGTTAAATTCATATAATCCCGTTGAAGATCTTACCTCTTTTCGTTTTTACTGAAGCAAAACATTAATGCATTTCACGACCCGCCGCAATATGAACCATCTTAAGCTTCGGAAGATACGTTAGGAAATTATGAAAGCGTTGCCGTAATAGTTTTATGAAAGTGCAAGGCTTAGGGTTATCTCGTCAGTATATTATAGGATGTGGGTGAAATTGGAATATAAAAATACGACCAAGTTGGTTTCTGAATTGCTTGATATTTATTTCATACTGGACTTTTATTTCATACAACACGTAAAGATAAACGACACCAAAAATATTAAACTTGCTTATTTATATCACAAATATTACATTTTATGAACATAGTCACCAATTCTGTGAAAACTCGTTTGTTTTGGTATTTTACTTGAGACTTGATAATTTCGTTGTTATTTGTATTCTGCAACATAATTGGTGCCAATGTAAGATTTAATGGATTTAAAAAACTCTTGAAATGTAGATATAGTTTAAACAAAATTTCCACCACCCAGAGAATCAACTTGTCGTCGGACGAAATTGCCACCTCCAATGGAATCCAGATGTCGCTTCACTAAATTCGGTCCACCGATTTGGTCGAGGTTCTTCTTGACAAAATTAGCCCCACCGATTGTATCCAAGGTCCTCTTGACGAAATTAGCTCCACCAATAGAATCCAAGGTTCTCTTGACAAAATTAGCTCCACCTAATGAATCTAGATTTCTTACAAAATTTCCTCCTCCGATAGTATCAAGTGTGCGGACGAAATTACCACCACCCAAAGAATCGAGATATCTAGCGTATTGCATCTTATCCTCCATATCTCTCTCCAAAATTGTCGGTCCACGGACAGGGAAACTTGAACCGCGAGGTCCTCTCAAAGGATTGTTTTCATACGTACTTCCGGTAATGCCACTCAAATTCCTGTCCCTGTCCATTTTATTTATGTATAGGGTGAGAAACCTAATGAAGTCCTCAAGTTCTTCTCTCTGTCTAAAGTCTGAAACAAGTCATTATAATATTGAAGAGACTACACTACATACATTTTGTTTTAAATGAAGCTTTATTGAATTTATATATGAGTATATTGTACTTACCCAGGACAGTGCTGATATGCATTGTGCAGTGCATCTGTTGTTATGTGCTGGGGAGGTCTGTGAAGTGCTTAAATCCATCACCATGAATGAAACGTGTGGAGGAAACTTAATTTAAATAGTGCAATTGTTTGTTAAAAATATTTTGTGATTTTGTGCAAATATAAAAGAGTGCATGTTAGTAAAATATTTAGGTGTTGCAAAAGAGTGTTAACAGAAATCGTTACTGATTTTACGCGCTTAAAGGATTTTTTAATAATATGAAAAATTGGTAAAAAATTTAAATGTGCTCAGGGTTCATTCGGAAAATAAAAATATATTTTAAAGTGCAAATGGTTTAACCGGGGTTTAACCTAGACTTCTAAAAGCTTACCGTTTACGTCGTAGCGATCTCCTGCATTATGTCCGCCTACTCTTTCATCTTGTTCCTGATTAAATAAAATAATTGGTATTTTATAAATTTTAACACAAGACGATTGTGAAGAATTCGTACCAATGAACAATCAAAGTATTCCTTTCAGTTAATTAAACTTAAAAAAAGAAGATATTATAAGTGAAGTAAGATAGGAAAAACATTTAATAAGCTTAATTAAATTTCTCACTTTAATTTTGTTCATTGATGTAGAATTTTAGTACCTAATTTATGTCCTTTCGGCAGACTGTGATTAATATCTGATTGGGAGCTTACACTGGCATTACATTTACAAAATTCAATTCAGCCAAAGTAATTATTTTTTAATTAATATTGGCAGACGCTGATTTCTTCTGTAAATAACATTATTATTGGACCTTTATTAAATTATTCTTGGAACAGAATATTTTTTTGTAATAACGGCTGTAAATCCATCCGCAAAATATAGAATAAGCTAATAGGTATAATCATTATTCCAAACCGATGGTAGAGCATTGACAAATTATGTGAAGAAAGGAGCTGTACGTTGGCCTCCATTTCTTACGGACAAGTTGACCCGGTTCGATAGAAACTTTCATCCCCTATATCGAAGGAACTCTATTCATCTATGCTAATATTATAAAAGCGAAAGTTTGGATGGATGGATGTATGGATGGATGGATGAATGGATGGATGTTTGTTACCCAATCACGTTAGAACGGATCTAGATGAAATTTGGCACAGAGATAGATTATAGTCTGGAATAGCACATAGGCTAGTTTTTATCCCGGAAAATTAAAGAGTTCCCGCGGGAACCAAAAAAATCTCAATCCACGCGGCCGAAGTCGTGGGCATCAGCTAGTATTCAGTATAAATCTATCCTCAATTTTAACTCAGAGTATAATCGTATCAAGTTGCCTTCCTCAAATCCACCCAGATGTTTCAGCGTCACATGATAAATGATTCAGATATATACAGACAAAAATAGGAACCGTTTTTAGCTCCAATATCGATAGTAAAACTTCCCCCAATTATTTTTTAAATCAATGTAAGTGTAAGAACAGTTACAGAAGAGCTGGCTCATTTTTTGCGCAAAGGACTAGCCTGGCGTCCTGCGCGAAAATGCAGCTAGCATTCTTACCACCATTTCAAGCGGGCGTGATTTGTATAGTAAACAGTTATTAGTTTTGGCCTAGCTTAAAGTTTGATTATTAACTTTAAGTTTGATTCTGATGTTTTCAATAAAGAGTTTAGTATTTAGTTTATATGAAGAAGATGGAATTAGGGCTGAAAGTTACCTGATGAGGATCAGCACTGCAGCAGACCAGCAGAGTGGCTACTACCATAGCCACGGCTCCTCCGGCACGCATCATTACAGCTGTGTCAAAAATATATATTTAAATTGAATGGCTCGACTACGTAAGAGCATAGTGTAGTAAGTGCATGATACAGTCTAAAATGTTAGCAGGTCAAATAGAAGAATTAAAGTTTGTATTAAATTGGCTCTACGCGGCATCGCTCTGGAATCTTTAATTGCTTGGCAGCACGGTTTTCCCGGTAGGATGACATCGTCTGGGCTGAAGCCTTCCATAAGACCAGATTGGAACCAAGATAGAAATTAAATGTTTCCAGAGTAACCCTGCCAGGAATCGAATACAGGGCTTCCTTCTTACACATATGACGCTCACCAATGCGCCAGGAAGGTCAAGAAATTTTACTAATAACCTATAGGCAGTGAAAATCTACAGTCTAGAGTTCTAGACTAACATTAACCTCGAACCTGAGATTTGGCTACATTCGCTACGATTAAGCGTAGCGCAAGCTACGATTGTAGCACAGATTGCAGATTGTGCTACGCAGTCTTAGGCGTCATTCTATGATCACTTTTTGACAAAGTGGAACATTAATTGTCATTTTTACCAAAAGCATGAAGTTTAAAAATACATAATATAAATAATAATTTCTTCCGGTCTCTCATGTCATGAGTATGAGATCGCGAGTTTATCAGTAATTCTTTGGGTGCTTTGATTAGATATTTTTCTAAAAGCTAAAGGAAGCATTACATTTTAAACTCTATCAATCCTCGAGTTAAAAAGATAAGATAAGATAAGATTATGAAAATGTTACTTGTCTTAGCATTAACTATTAAAAGCAATGCAATACAAACTGCTTCAAAATTAAATAAAAAATATCAGTCTAGAAATTAGCCATACAATAAGTGGTTGGGAAAAATACATTGAACATCTAATGAAGTGTATTATTAAGGCACCATAGGGGGTCTAGGGGGTCTAAACAATAGCAACCTTTACCGGCGCAAGGACAAAAACCTGTTGCATTTGCAGTCTCGATGAAACGAGAGGAAAATGAACTAATGAAGCAAGGACTTAACTTACTGGATAACTGGGCTTATTTGGAAATTTACTTGTACACCTGATTATTTGTTTGGGTTCTTCATACTCAACTTCTTCAACTTTATTTAAGAAAGTTGATAAACGATTGCGTTGGTTAAGCAATAAGTACGAACCCTTTAGTATTGCTTCACCAAATTATTTGGTACGCATAATTTATAATTATTAATACGAGATAAGTTAATATATAAAGGTTTAATAATAATAATAAGAGCGGTACGAATACAGTTCCGATAAACCGTTGTTTATTTATTTAAATACCATTAAATTATATTTGAAGCTGTCGTTAAATATTGGCTTAGAGTTGTACATAGTTTGTTTTAATTAAAATCCTGGCTCAACAATTTACTGTACTTCTCTAACAAAACAACTTCACTTCTAGAAAGCGGTACTAAAATCATCATGTTTTAAAATATTAACTTTAAATATTTATAAAAGTATCGTACACGTGTATGAGGTATAATATAATGTAGTCGTCCTTCGGTTATTTCATCAATAAAGCGACTTATTGAAATCTTACACGTGCAAGCAATCATCTTATGATTGCTAGCAATTTTTAATCTATATATAGAGCAAAATAAATTATCTGCCTTTATGAATTACGAATGTTTCTTGAATTATGGAAATAAGCTGTGCCCATTTTTATTTAAATTATTGAATTATTCGTTATTTCAACGTACATTATTACGGGTATGCTCATTGTTTAAATATAATTTTTTGTGTTGTTAGGTTTTTATACGAGGGAGTCATTGGCATATTCTACTATATCAGAAAGAAAATTTGAATATCATAATATACAGAACTGGTTATTTTATTCATATATACAAAAATATTCAAAGTATTTTGTTTGAAAATATATGGAGGTATCTAGGAATACCAGAAAGGGTAAAGGATTACCTAACGTGCAAACATTGTTACACTAGTCTCTTATGTAATCAGTATACAAACGTACTTGATTAAGTTTGAAGGCTATTATGCAAGGAATAATACCACTGCTCTATTTTGATCATCGATGATTTTGCGTCAACCAAAGATAAATTAATGTAGAGCCCACTAATTAATGCACCATAACAGGTGTCTTGGTCTTAATAGTATAACGCTAGTAGAATCGTCTCGGCTTCGCACGGGTACCTTATGACCTAGCCTTTACTTATAAATAATATTAATAATTATTATAGTATATTTATAATATGTATGATTGAAAATCAAATTTTTATTGAGCCTATTTAAAAGAATTATGAAATCTGTAAATTCATTTTAAAGCTTAATGAAAAGTATTAGTACAAATAAAAGTCATTGTATTAGAGTTTATGGGAAAACTCGAGAATTCCCGAAATTTCCTAGTCGAGAATTCACGAGACCCGGAAAAAGATAGGCCGAAAAATTAGAAACCCTAGATAGATAGCACATTTCCTCTTAGCATTTAATGTGACGAGCATAATTTAAGGGCTGGCAGTTACCTCGGCCAACATATAAGTTTGGCTATTCAGCGGGGTAACGCTGAATAGCCAAACTGCCAAATATCATTCTGGGCACATTGCCTCATTGCAGCGGCATAGATAGTAGATATTTTTAATATTTAGTTTTCAATTTAGATTTTAATGAATCTTGTATAATATTATTTTATCAAATTAATTTGTTACTGTAAAGCTATTAATATAAGTTTGGTATTTCAGAAACCTATTGAATGTTTTTTTATAGTATTAAATAACGTCAGATATCATGTTCAGCAAATAATTTTTTATTTAAGTACATCTTTAGACTAATTTAAAAACAACGAGCACTGAAATACTATCCATATGTACGTTTCTAATATGGTAGGGTGAGTCTTTAAAAACGAAAGTCAAAACTTTTAAACGAGTTCAAATCATTTTATAAATATTCAAAAGCTCTACAATATTATTTTGTTTTATTAAACATTTCGCAGTTTTTGGAAAATAAAGCTAAAATATTAATTTTTTTTCAAAATTAAATTAGTGTACCAGAAAAGTTTAAAGCTCACATGAATTTGTTCGATGTTGAAAATTAAAAAGAAAAGATTTTTATTTATAAAACTTACCGGTTATGAGTTCAGTTCGGGTGGTAGTGCTAGGCGTTTGACGCGACTGCCGCTATGCGTTGTGCCGTTGAGGCCTCGGCGCGAGCTTATTTATACGCGGTTGGGCGGGCAGATCCCGCCCTCCGCCTTGTTAGTCGCATCATACATATACAATAACACTAACTTTTGTCATCTTATTCTATCAGGGTTTCTATTGTTTTTACAATTATTTTGTAACTTACAACCTTTACAGTTTACACGCTTGATTTAACAAAGTTCGAAGTTTGTTTTTAAGTTACTAAAGTTGTATATATCGTGAACTTTAATACTTCTATAAAAATAATTCGGAATATATAGGAAAACTGATTTTGATTGGGATATTCTAAGCTTTTTTTAACGTGCAATATTGAAAAATTGTGTTCTTTATCCATGAAGGCACGAAGCGTAAGTCCTGTCAAACCCACGCTACTCCACGGCGGGTTTGTGGTTGACATAATATAGCCCACAATTTATATCAAAACTAGCTGATGCTTCGTCCGCGTGGATTTAGGTTTCTTCGTTCCCGCGGGAACTCTTTCAAATTCCGGGATAAAAACTAGCCTATGTGTTATGCCAGACTATAATCTATCTCTGTGCCAAATTTCATTTAGATCCGTTCAGCCGTTCTGGCATGATTGAGTAACAAACATCCATCCATCCATCCTGCCTGGTGGGAGCCTTTGGCCGTGGCTAGTTACCCTTTCGACAAAGACGTGCCGCCAAGTTATTTAGCGTTCCGGTACGTTGCCGAGTAGAAACCGAATAGGGGTATGGTTTAATATAACTGCCATGCCCCTAACAGACTACCACCACTTACCATCAGGTGAGATCGCAGTCAGTTATAGGGGATAAAAAAACCATCAATACATCCAAACTTTTGCATAAATAATATTAGTATCAAAATATGCTTACAGTAAGGTAATGCAAACCTTGCGTGTCTTCCTTATACGAAGAACGCGTCGTGAACATACGAGAAATTCAGACACTTAAAGATCAAGGAAGGTAGGAAAACACCCTATATTGAGTAAAATTCGCAGACCTATATAGAATAAGTACCTTAAATCTTTTCTTGGAAAAGGGTAGAGGAACTTGACAAAATGCATATTGTGAATTCGATCAAGAGCTGTAGCTTTCATCGTTTTCTCGTCGTTCATCGTATCTAAAACGTACATCAGGAATATGAATTAGTTCATTTATAATTTAGATCCAAGTTAAGGAATAAAAGTTTTACTGTTTCAAACCTTGTTGAAGAAAATCTGGTGCGTGAATGAAGACATTTCACACTCGATTTTACTGTATTGCATCTGAAAAAAATTAACAATACCTATTGTAGACATTAAAGGTTTATTGTTCTTCTAACTTTGGAGTGTGCTCAGGAACCTTGTTTTTTCTTCCGATATACCACACCTACCACATTTTATGGTATGAACTCTCGGCTTCTGTATTTTCTTCCCTGGTTATTTTAAGTATTTTTCCTTAAGTATTTCAAAGCAAGTGGGATAAGGCCTCTTGTAGATAAGCACACTCCAATCTAGAACTCATGCAAGACCTGATAAATACCAAGCTGATCTTTCAAGCCAAATAGAATCAATGAACTTTGTTCAATTTTATGAGGCAATAGTTGATGAACTAAAACGAATTAGTGAAGACGTTTTTCAGTACAGCATTCGAGAAAATTTTATTTCCCAATAATGGCTCTGTTTATTACGATTACCTATGTGTTATTGATATCTTGCGTGTACCAACAACAATGGACTCCAAAGGTTCACAATGAATACCCTAGAAATAACTCAGATACTACTTTATAATAAATTAAGCAATGTTCCGTGAATCAAATAGATTCCTGAAATGTCTCCATCTTATAGTGTCAGATATACGCTGAAATATTTAAATACTCCAGTTATGTTCGCACCCAGCGTGCCTGTACGTTATTACATTGCATATTGCATACGTCCTACGATTGTGTAGCTTCTCTAGGGCTCCTCAGAGATCAGAGCGTTGCGATAATAATACTAAAGTCAGTGATGTGCCGTAAAATGGACTCAACTTGTACAAGGCGGGAACAGTCGTGCATTTTGTCATTGAAGCAAATTCGCGGTGGACTAGTTTTAACTCTTTTTTCCCAAATTATTTATATATTTACAAGCTTTTATTTAGTTTTATCCGTCCCGATGTCTATCTGTGAGTTACTGCTTTAATCAAATCTAGTAAGTTAAATTTGACCCACCTGAAAACGGAAGGCGGCTATGGGAAATAGTAATAAAACGACGTAACCAAATTGAGTTTGGGCTCGTTTGATTCGCCTTATCTGTCTTTTATTAACA